>OZ010579.1:132231516-132294016 GCA_963932145.1 Acanthosepion lycidas | reverse complement strand
CACCTCTACAAGAACTAACACTAGGTTTAATGTAGGTAACGAAAATTATTTAATATTATTTTACATACACTTAACAGTGCTAATGTCAGTTTTATTATAATTAGAATTGTTACGAAACAGCGATAATCTTTATCAGCATTGCGACAAAAATTGCAACACTCGTAGTAAGAAACATTATAGATTGCATAGACAAAAATAATCTATCATCTTTAAGGAGAGACAATACAATACAATAAATAGAAAGTTATAATATCATTCTAGTAACATCATATATGTAAAGAACTTTAGTTTGTTTCAATCGTTCTCTGTAAACGCGCTGATATTTGGAAAGAACAGGAATGGATAAATGTACTGTATAAATGTGAACATCAAGGAATCCAGGGAGAGATACATTTTTCTTCAGTGATGTTCAACCTGTAACAGGAACCATTCGAGGTAGAGTGTTACAGTGAAAGAAGCACAGTTTATTGGGATATGTGGGAATGATAACGGTTAACCCTAGACTAGAACAAGTTAAGATTGTAGTGATTAAGGAAGCATCCTCTTGGGAGATGGTTCCATAAAGAAGCGGTTTGTGGGAAGATGCTGCTCGAGTGGAACTTACATCTCACCAATGAGATACGAAGGGAATGAAGGTGGTTCGCTACAATGAGCGTGGCATGGTGGGTCTTAGCCGTGAAGGTTAGAACTGGTGGAACTGAGGAATGGAGTTCGTCTGAACATTTGTCATTGAAAAAGAGACAGCTCAACGGGAGCCTTGAAACATTTTGAGCGAGAAATTTAGGGTAAGAAATTATTTGTCACCAACAAGGAAACGGATACGTTTTTGGACTCAGTCGAGACTTTAAAATGAAGACACAGTCACCGACTTGTGATAATATGGAATTCGCGCGAGGGTTCCGACGATGAAATGATATATATATATATATATATATATATATATATATATATATATATATATATATATATATTCCAAACACATTTACATACTAACTCTAAAATTCTGACAGTACATTTCAGCATTTCAATCGATTCGGTTTTTGATGGAAGAGATTCTAATCTGACGAACAGTAAAATAACGAGGTCAATATCTGTTGTTTACGCATTTTTCTACAAATATTGGAGATGGTTAGAACTAATTTGCAAATGTTTTTGTCAACATTCAATTTTCTTGGCGTGCCAGCAAAATAATTTAACTGAAATCGCAACATAGTACGTTGCCAGAAAGCCACATGGTTTGATCTGATTACATTGTAAATATCTATCAAATATTCGAGGTAGACGTTGCTACAGACAAAAAGCAGAACATAGATAACTAAAAGCAAACAGACAACTCGCACAACATTGAAGGCAGCATGCAAACTTGTGTAATTTTAGATAATCTGTGGAATTTTATGACAAGATTCAAAGAATCTTGCGAAGGAAATAATAGCAAGATAAATCAGCGGAGATCCAATTTGTCACCTTGCACGACTCCATGAGAAAACAGGACGGAATGGAACCTAATGATATAGACATTCTGATCCAAATATTAGCAAAACAAAAAAAAATGAGAATATTTATAAAAGAAAATACATTTTCAAATTTCGGCTATGATATTGTTAGAGATCCCGAGTGCCTAGGTTATATATATATATATATATATATATATATATATATATATATATATATATATATATATATATACATGGATTTCGGGATTGGAAATATTTAACAAAAACAACAACACATTTAATTTAAATGAAAAATATAAAAGGTTATTGTCTGAAAGAAAAGTACAAGCCGAATGTCAGCTGAAATAATATTTCTAGATTATTTTCAGAAATATACAAGCGCAATAAAATGTTCAAGATTGTTTTATGAAGTAAGTGTTATTAGGCGCGAAATGTGTTAACAGACTGACAGCCTAATGTGTTTGGGATTTCGTAGACAAAGGATTAGTCGGCAGCCTCTGCTGTTTCGTTCATTGACTGCGTATGTAGACAAAGATTTAGTCGGCGG
Source organism: Acanthosepion lycidas (assembly GCA_963932145.1). Classification (NCBI taxonomy): domain Eukaryota; kingdom Metazoa; phylum Mollusca; class Cephalopoda; order Sepiida; family Sepiidae; genus Acanthosepion; species Acanthosepion lycidas. The sequence goes on along the minus strand of OZ010579.1, from coordinate 132,292,015 downwards.
TGCTGGATAATCCCTTCTATTGTGAGCATGGACAAGTCCTTATTCGGTGATTGTTGCGATGGTCTCTTCCATTGTGTGCATATGTGTGGGAGTGTGTGTGTGTGTATACGCATGTGTGGATCAAATTAGTTTGAACCGCGAGAAGCAGTATGCTTCTATTTTTATATTTCTAAGGGAGATCCAAAATATAATTTCATATAGAGGAGTGAATATTTTGAATACAAAGTTTTCAATACTTAGAAAATAATTTCATACTGGCTTGCAAAAAGTTTTTTCTGGATTTTTCTGGAGTGGTGAAAGGATTTATTATTGTTTTGATCTACCAACTACATCCCCATTATTTTGGCAATATTTACCAGAGTAAGGATTGTTTATCAAACAAACCTTTTGGTGGGATTTTATTCGTTGACAAATATATATATATATATATATATATATGATTTAATTCTTATAAGAGAAGAGATGTTACTATATGTTATGTAGTAAATGAATGTAGCAAGATGACAAAAAAATGAATCAAATATAAACCAGATTGATTGGGAAAAGAAATCCACTAAAAATTCTGTAAACAACACGCGTAAAGTCTTGAGGCAATGAGTTTTCCAATTTAAACAAAGAATCTAAACTTTCATACTAATGTGACATTTACATAGGCTCTCATTTAAATGCATAAACTAATTATTTAATAAAAATATCCAAATTTTCATTCATAATTTTAATTTAAATATCATTGCGTTTAAAAATATTTTCGTTTAATATAATATCTGTTTAATTCTAACTTTTCATCTAATTTAATATTTATCTGAAAAGTTACAAATTCAAGAATATTTTAATAAAATATTACTAAGTATTTTCTATAAATATATATATATATATTTTTATTTTATATCCCTTCCCGAAAGCGATGTAACACGTGTAAGTACCTTTACTACGGATAACCAAAATATAATTTTCAAAGTAATGGCGAAATATCGTTTGAATTCAGAAAAAATATCCATGTTAGTAGCAGTGATTAAGAATCCAGGTACAAATGAATGCGAGCTCCATCGCATGATCAACATAATGAGCTACATGAAAAAGAAAATCAAAATCCTTTTGGATACAGCGCAAAGCAGAATTAGACCAGGAATTGAAGAAAAATAGTGACGCATTCTCAAGGACAGTGGAACAATATATATATATATATATATATGATGGGAATTATATCAGAAGGAAGAAAAGAAATGTAAAATCATGTAAACTTATCTTTTATACATTATATAAAATATCTGGCAAGTTACGGCACTTTTGAAGTAATTTTAGAATAATCTAAAACGGATACTGGGAGCATATCCCCTGCTTAGGTTTAAATATAGTAGGGATACAAAAATAGAAAGGAGAGTGAGACAAGGATGCATCTTCTCACCGGACTTTTTCAACCTATACAGAGAGCTAAGGTAACTGGAAACCTTACCATGATTAATTGTTGCCAAGCATAATCGTAATATAACATGCGCAGATTACAGTGTGTCGATGGCAAACATGAATAAAACTGAAGAACCTACTAGACAAATTAGAAAAGGCAATCGAGAAGAAAGCATAGTCCTCAACAGTATGAAGACAAAATGTATGGTTGTCAGCTACAGAAAAAGACCTAAATGTGAACGAGTAATTGATATCAATATTATACAAGTGTATAAATTAAAACATATGATAATTGTATAAACATAGAATGGAAAATTCGACACCAAAGTCCAAACGCGTATTGACTTAGTCAAGGATTAATTCCTAAAGCTCAGCAAAGTACGAGGAAAAAAGGAAAATTGTCTTAGAAACAAAGGAAAGAGTGCTGAACCGTAATGTAATATCAATTCATATATATGGCAGTGAATGCTGGGCAATGTCTCCACAGATGACGAGGAAAATAGAGGCCACAGAAATGGTGTTCTACAGAAGGATAGTGAGAATTCCATGGACGGATCGAGTAAACAACGAAGAAATCTTTATGAAATTGGTGTTGTAAAGAACACTTACGCAGAATCAAAAAGAAAAAGCTGACCTTTCTTGAACACATAATAAAAAAGGTAGGCTTGGAAAACTTTACCCTCACAGGGCATATCGAGAGATAAGTGAAAACAACTCTTCACCTACCTGACGGGCTTGCGTGAATGGATGCTGGAATGACGGATAGAAGGCTTGATAAAGACACAAAAGGGGATAAAGGTTACAACGGGTGGGAGGTTGTGGAGAGCAATGACCGACCGAATCCTTGACAGTTCACGGCACAGAAAGAGATAACAAATATTAAAATAATATAACTGCACTAAACAATGAGGAATGTGATAAAAGAATGTCCTCACAGGGATTCTGATAAATAAAGAAGTGCAGAGGCAAGATAAGGGTCCCTAAGTTCACTGTTTATATTATTCGTACTATTTTCTTCAAGGACATATGGCACAGTGGATAAAGGCCTTGGTTAGATTCAGTGACAAGACCCAAAGAGTGTGAGTTCAATACCCGGTTAAGGCAGTGGAGAACTTGGAGGGGGTAATTAACAGGAGATAACTGATAATTGACATCCATCAAACATGGTCCGTAGAACTAGAACAATCTACCCCAGTGAGCGAAATAAAGGGTTCAGTATAACATTCCATCCACCTGAAGAAGGCCGGAACGTACAACGTTGTAATAAGTATGGCGACAAAGATGATGACAGTAGTCCGAATAATGTAAATAGTGTACATAATACCTCATCTCAGAAATATAGACAGGTCCACAAGTTATTTTAAATACAGACGAACTGAAATGAACGCAGTAATACTAAGGAGATCTTAAAAGGGAAAATTAATTTCTTAATTTCGTTAAACCAATGCATTAGATATTGGGTGAAAATGGGGAAATGATAGTAAACGTGAAATACTAGGTTTGGTTAAAGAAGCATAAAATGCCGTAAGTGAATGCCGTAAGTGAATGCCGTAAGTGAATGTCGTAACAGGATTCAGAATAAATACAAAGACATGCACGAAAGAATATGGATAATTGGTTTGTCCATGCAATCAAACTTTATCAGTACAAACCAGAGTGTGTACTAGGAAAAATAAAAATTGAGAATCCCGTCAAATAAGCCATTACAGCAAGGAAAGTGAAACTGACAGGTAGAAACAATTAAATTGGAACCTGTCAGTTTTTTAGGCGTATATGTCTCATTGGAATTTGGAGAATAAATAATAAAGATATGGAAAAATTGTAAGAAAAAAAATAACAAATGTAAAAAAAAAACAAAGAAAACTTTGAAACAAGAAATAATATAAACATAGATGTCTGAAACTAATGAGATTATCGACTTTATTAAGGTGTTGAGATTTTTGCATCAAATGTGATATTTGCTGTCAATCTCTAGCGATAAACACCAGCCAGATGCACGGTTAGGTAGCGGCTTGGATTGAAGAATCGGAGAGCAGTGTTCGAATTCTAGTCAAGGCCATTACATTTAATTACGGGCTAATACCATCGGGAAAGGTATGAATTTCTCTCTCCTACGACTATACGTAAATAGCAAAACCCTATAGCCTTGGTTGGAAAGCAGTCTAGGAAAACGAAAGCTTTGAATTCAAACCAGCCTGGAGAGAGATGGGCTCCATCAGGCTGATGCGATTCAGAAGACGCGTTACCCCTACGGCATAAGGGTCACAGGATTCTTGAGTCGTGATATGTATGCATATCTATAAAATAATAATCATAATAATAATCTAGAAATTAACGTCGTTTTACGTCAACTACTGGAACAGCACAAACCAGCAACTATCGTAGAAAACAAACAGAATAAATTAACTTAAATCAGATCCAGGCCGCTCACTTAATATAAGCTTGAAAATAATTTGTTCTGATTGTCGTAAGCAAGGTCAAGAGAATGCAGATGTTCGGAGACGTGCCTTTAACAAAAGAGTGAAAATAAAAAAAAATAGGAAAAATGACTTGATCTCTTGCTGGAGTTATGGAAGGTGAGATGTAGAAATTTTAGAACCGTTTTTAAAATAGCGGGCGTAATTTGAACTTTGTCCAAAATATCAGATTGGGGATGAAATGAATTAGAATTGTGGCAAAGAGTTGAAAGCTTATCCGGAAAAATTGTTTATTGTGAAAATGTTTTTGAGAGTTTAACATACTTGCTATCACTCAGCCTCAATCGATAAACCACAAGTGATCGATGTGCAAGAAGTAATTACTTACAACATAACTGATATTAACGCTTAGATGTGCAGAAAACGTTGATATGCCTGTTGAGATTTACAACAAATGAAAAGGAATACTGTCGGACAGTAGGAAAAAGAAAAGGAAATGTGTTTCGATGAAGGGAAAGAAATTTCCGAAGTGTTGAATCCTATTATTATTTTACCTTATTAATAAACATCTTAATAGCTTTTTACGATTTTGTAAACGTGTGCAGAATTTTGCCAAATCCGATTATATTTTCGGAGAAGAAAGTAGGATTAATAAACAAAAAATGAATGTTTTGTCCTTAATATTGAAATGAAATTCGGGATCGAGATGTGGGATGTATAAGTTCGTGAAAACTAAAACAAGAAAATATAAAAGGAATTCAACTAGCCAACGAAATTGTAAGGCTTTTGGGCGGAAATGTGTAGAAATATCTCGAAATATCTTTTTTCGATTAAACAAGAGGAAGGCTAAATGATAGCAATATCTCTAAGTCAAAAAATTATTTTGAAATCGTGACATAAGTATCGAAATATAAAAATAATATATCAGTTGACACATTCCTTAAAACTATATTTCATAAAATTGATGAGGCATTTTGAATAGTAATTAACACACGTTCGGCGTTAGGAAATAATCGATCAATTATAAAAACAACTCATGTAGAATATTGTTTCAAAAATTGACATGATATACTTGAGAAGCTGAATTGGTCATAGAAAGGTATGGTTTATATTCCAGAGAAATTTTCCAAGAAAAACAAAAAATGAAATACTAAAGGAATTGGTACATTAGATTTATCACCAGAGGTTTGGATTCATACCCGTTGTCAAATTAGTAAGCAACAGGTCTATGAATCAAAGTGAACAAGTGAATTGCTGGTATACATAACGTCGGATACTCTGGAGATTATATTGACATAATTAATATGAAAAGAAATGAAACAGAAAATGGTTAAAAATAAGTATTTCAAGGACTCAGAATAAAATTAAAATTAAAGAAGACGCAAGACTGAGAATGAAGTATCATTTTTGCTGCTAAAATTTGCAGAAATAAAGTTGCAGGTGAAAACAGCAAAACAAAAATAAAACCGGATGAAATCAAACTGAAGAAAATTTTAATAGAAAAATAAAATGAATCAAAGACGAAAAGACAAGTTCCTATTTGTGCTAAAGGTGCTTTCAGGGAGAAATGAAAGAATAACATGGGAGAAATATATTATAATGGATTACAAATTCTAGTTAAACAATTTATGAAAGTTTATAAGAGTACATCTTTTCTATATTATTTGAAATGACTAAAACGAAGAACCATTTACGATTAAACTTTGTGGTAAAATTTCCGAGAGTCACGTGGTCTTGAAGATCTACGTTCATATTATATTGTGGCTGATTTGGAGAACATTAAGACGTTATACTTAAATGCTAAGATTTCAGATTTTTTCATAACATTATTTGTAGACCTCCAAAACACCTTGAGAAAATAGCATGCACGAAACAAGGTGAGTAGTGTATGCATTATTATTGGTGCGAGGATGGGCTGAAACATTTATAGGCTGACTATAGTTATGTGATGGGAAATCCTGCATGCAATAATTTCAACTCTTCTTATTAATGACGGTATTGTATCTTTCCAGATAAAATGACATCTGACTGTTCAAAGAAGACTGAAAAAAAGTATCAAGTAGCAATTTCTCTTAAAAATGGTCAGCCTTTGGCATCGTGGTGTTATCAAGTACCTGGAAAAAATGGGTTCAGCCTTTCACGCACATTCAGACTGACATGGTTTCTACGTTAGTAGATGACGCTCCAAATTTATCAACAGTACAAAATTGGGCAACTGAATATAACAAGAGAAAGAAGAGTTTTGAAGATGGCCCAAGTTCTGGACGTCCTGCACCTGCCATTACCGAGGAAAAACTTGATCGTGTTCAATACATGGTGATGGACGATAATCGATTGATTATAAATATTATTCCGCGATAAAGTTGAGAATATTCTGCGGAGTGAACTTGGCATGACTAAAGTTTCTGTTCAGTGGGTTTCACATCTTCTGACACCTGATTAAAAGCGCAGAGACTTATCATGTCACGGGAAAATCCGACATTGCTTGAGGTAAATCCAGCTGCTTTCCTTGAACATGTCTTAATTCAAGATGAGTGCTGGGTTCATCAAATTTGAACCAGAAACAAAGAGACATTCCATGAAGTGAAAACAACCCTATTCACCTGCTTCAGAAAGGCCAAGTTCGTTTTATCTTTAGGGAAGATGGTGGCATTAGTTTTTAAGATGCTAAATGGAAAAGGGTCACACCATCACTATGCCAACTTGCTGAGGCCCTTCCGAGGGGCTACCAATACCAAACTCCCAAGAAAACTAGAGAAAGAGAAATTGTTTCATCAGAACAATGCTCCGGTATACAAGTCCTTGACTTCAGTGGCTGAGGTGTGTGACTGTGGAGTTGAACTGGTTGATCACCATCTCTATTCTCCCGATTTGACTGACATCAATTGCCAACATCAAAGAAGCCATGGTTTAAATCATTATCGCAGTGGTGATGACGTCATACCTGCTGTTGATGTCTTTTTTTTTTACCAACAGGATGAAAAACCTACATACAATAGTCAGATATAAGTTTATCTGAAAAGAAACAATGCTATATTGCATGCAAGATTTCACAACTCTAGCATCAATCCTTCATAGTCAGCCTATGGATTTTTCAGCCCATTCTCGTAGTTCTGAATAGCCTTCAGAATATTTGGAAAACGGCATTACTAAAACCAGCAATAATACAGCAAGGAGAATTTTTGTCAGCTGATTGACAGCGAGAACTTGGAGATGCGAATTTTATGAAACGACAAAGAGTGAAAAAAAATATTATGTGTTCGTTTGATGGAGAAAATGTGCATGCCTTTGCAGCAGCGTTTTTCGATTGTTCGAAATTCATCGAAGGTTAAGAGAAATATGCCGAAATAAAATTACTACCCTCATTACTTGTTTAGATTTTAGGCCCATTTTCAGTTAATCAGTGCTTAATTCTAAATTAAACGAATCAAGCGACTTGCAGTTGTTTCTGTGATCAGATTTACTTCATGGAACCAACTAATTAAGTCTCTACCCCAAGTCAGTTTGATTCAATTACCCAACGTTGACGGTCAACGCACAGATTTGACTCGTGATGTTTTTTTTAAATAGGGAAGAGTCTTTCATGCACTTTTTAGGTAGTTCTTAATAAACCCATAATGTATTTGGCGATTAAATCAATTACCTGACGCATTTTAAAGTTATTTTCAAAGTTAATTTATACATTCGTTAATTTGAATTAATTTGCTTATCGTTCTTTTCTTATCGCAACATTTCAAAATCGGTATTCCACAATCTTCCCCAAGTGTTTGTCGTATTTGACAATCTTCATGAATATTCAAGCAGAACATTTTATTTACCCTATTGGATAATGTTGATTTTATATCCGATCTCCTGCTTCTGACTATCCAATATCGATTTCAATATAACGAAACGATTACTCTTTAATAGGCCGACACAGTTTAATTTGGGCCAAATGTTTTAGTTTTGAAGACTAATGTTGTATATAAATTGGTACACGAAAGTGCCTATATTGATTTAAAAATCAATAATATTAAAAAAAAGTTAATATTAATATTTCTGAGAAAATAAGAAATATATATATAGTGAAACAATTTTCAATTAATCATTACATGTCATACTACGGATTTATTGATCAATTCTAGTTATAAAAATTTTAAGTAAGTTATACAAAATTCCTTTGCTCTCAACAGAAGACTTGTAAGGATACAAGAATTTTTTTTGAAAGAATTACATAAAGGACTTACAAGATGTGCATTGCCCGTTATATGAAAAATGTATAAAATAAGAATTGTTATCCTCACACGTACACACACACAAACAGATACATTCACAGACACGCACGCATACACACAAATCATATATATATATATATATATATATATATATATATATATATATATATATATATATATATATATATATGATAAAAATATAGTTTAAATTCGTCCCATATTTTTGAGTAAAAGTGCTCAATATCAGGGATAGAGCGTGTGTAAATATAAAAGAAAACTTTTGTTAACACCGAGTGATGACAATGTGTTTCAGGCAGGAACACAATCATCAGTGCAAGTGTGTTGTGTTGTGGCTCTGCTATTTATATATATTAGTTAATGGACCATTATATCCTGTAGCATTAGGTATTTCCGCTTATTTTGAAGGTAACAACGATTATATTTCAAATTATTATAAAAAACTATTGATTAAAAATAATTGAGGGTCAGAATGCGGTTTCTTTTAGCCCAAGGAACTTGAATAAATAATCATATGAACACAAATGGGACCCTTTAAAAAAACAACGCAATAAATGAATAAGTTTCTCACCGTAGCAAAGCTGATCACTATTTCGATTTTAGAAAATGCTACTCTAATGAAAAGAGAAAAAAATTACTAAGACGAAAATATTAAAAATCAACTTAATCGCTAATTCCTTCCCAATGAATTTATCAGCAGGTTCTTACTTGGCTTATTGTCTATTTCCAATGTGAGATATTTAAAACTGAATAAAAAGTGCCTACATATTATGTAACCAACATACACATAAAAATTATTAAATTTAAAATGTCAGAGGTCTCTTTGCGCATATATAGACTCGTTATTTTAAATACATATATATTGAGTGGGTGCATAATTATCAGGCGTTTTTTATTTGTTAATAAAAATTGCAATATTTGGTTACGTTTTGTCATAAAAATATTTTATTTACAGATTATAGTCTCGATAATCATACGCTCCGGAATAATCATTTAAAAATGTTATTGTTGAAATGTAATGATTCTCTTTTCACAGTCTGTCTGTGGATGACTGTATATATATATATAATATATATATATATATATATATATATATATATATATATATATATATATATATATATATATATATATATATATATTATAGCGAAGAGGTTATAGTTGTTCCAACGAGAGAAAAGTGTATATTTTTAAAAGAAGCAAACGTCTTTTGTTGTAGTGTGGATTTTTAAAAACGTATTTATTATGCTTTATTTTCCACAATGAAAAATAAAGCATAATATATAGTTAAAAAACTAAAAAGGATCGTGGTTTCTCTCTTCTTTTATATATACACACACACACACATACGCACATACACACACACGCACATATATATATATATATTAGGTTGGTGCAAAATAATGACGTAATAATGTCGTTTTCTGACGTTAAAAATACGTCAAAAAACGACATTATTACGTCATTATTTTTTATCCAACCTAATATATATATATATATATATATATACATATATATATATATATATATATATATATATATATATATATATATATATATATATATATATATATATATACCAATTTATAACAATAAAGTTATCATATCAAAGACAGAAGCAATTGGACTGTGCTCAATGTAAATAGTAAATACAGAAAAATATGCTAAACCAAAAATACTTTAGTAAGAGAAAAATGAAATAACTTGTTTTTTTTTTTCACAACAAATAATTCGTTTTGAAAATAATTTTGTTCTAATCGATTCACATCATTCCGTATTGAATATTAATAAAAGTTCGAAGAGTACAGACTAAAAAATCAACTTAATATGAATGCGCTCTCTTTTAGCCACAAATTTATTCATCCACCGAAATATATCAGGCGAGTTTATTTCATTTTTTTTTCTTATCCCTTTTTTTTCATTTCTTTTTTTATAGTCAGTTTTCTTTCCTTTCATTTCATTCAACATTTCCTTTTTTTCCTTTAGCATTCCTTAACACCTTCCTCGGCATATCCTGCTTCCGTTTCGACTTGACACTATGCTTTCCCGGATTGCACTTTCAAAAGCAGTTCGCATCAGGGTGTCTTTATTCATTCATTCAAATATCATGAAGATGAAACATTGACACATTAAAAAAGAAAATTCTTTCCGGAAGCGAGGATGAAGGTCAGAAAAAATCGAAGACTAAACAAACCAAGGAATCTACTGATCCATCTTTTTGTTTTTTTTCATTTTATGCGTCTCTATCATTCCAAATCACTTTCTTTGGGGGAAAAATATAAATATACTTATGGTTCAATGTATTCAATTAATTCCGAAGAAATTCCGTATACGTCAGCATGACAAACATTAGCCATTATAGTTTTGCTTGTATGTAATTGTATCAACGTAAACATAGCTTTAAACCAACGAAGACCTTAAGTGAGAAATACAGCGCACGAAATCATTTTGTCATTTTCGCATAGTTTTGCCTAAAACATTTCTTGACATCTAAAAATTATATATCGTTTTCCTATAATTCATTATACACACACACACGAACACACACACACATATATATATATATATATATATATATATATATATATATATATATATATATACAGATAGAGAGAGAGAGAGAGAGAGAGAGTGAACATTGAAATCCTATATATAAAGTGAACATTGAAATTGAGGCTACAGATTGTTTCATTGCGTCTAGCATGAAATAATCTGTCCCCTCTGAGTATTGAATGCAATGTTCAGTTTTATTTTTACATACGCTCTATCCCTGATATTGAACAATTTATCCCATAGAGTACACTTATAAACTATATATATATATATATATATATATATATATATATATATATATATGACGCAAAAGTTTCTTTCTCTCTAATAATAAATGTGTTACGACAAATCGAAAAAATAGGGACGAAAATAAACGCAATAATATTTTTATTTTAGCGTAAACATCATTTGTTACTTGAACATTTTAGCGTTACATTGGTAGGAGAGCATTGTTTTAAAAATAAGGAATGGCATAAGCATACAGATATCCACCAATATTTCAAGTGCATGGAGGGACTCATAGAAATATGAATTTTCAATATGGCAGCTCAAGAAAGACGTACACGTAAACAACAAGCACTAGCATTTTACTGGTAAATTCAAAGAAAGTGATTTACATTGTACAATGGTGTTTAGGTTGCTAGGTTGTATAATTTAATAGGTTTTACTTGAAATTAATAACAGTAATTTTCTGGACTCATTAATTTAATACTATTGGTAATTATTAAATCGCTCGTTTGGAAAATGTTGTTAAAAATAAGTCTGTAAACTATGGCTAATATAATCTGTATGTTGTCCACTGGACATTAAATAATAAGAAATTGTTAGTAAATAGGAATTAAAACATTATTTTTCATCATTTCAACACAAGCAAGGTAATAAATCCACTAAGACGGAATAGGTTACTGAATGTTAGAGAATATGAGAAAAACTTCTATTAAGGAGAGACGACAATAAAAGAACAAAAATTTAAAAGACTTAGTATAACGGTTGATATTGCATTTAAATATTTGAAGATCAAAGGCAATAAAGCCACTAGGACTCAAGTGGGTTACAGAATATTCGAAAACCTACTATTAAGGACAGAGGATAATAAAAGAATAGAATTAAGAAGACAGACTATAACGATTGGCACTGCATCTGAATTTGGGAAGATCAAAGGCAATAAAGCCACTAGTATGCAATGGGGTTACTGACTGTTAGAGAATATGAGAAAAACTACTATAAGGGAGAGTGGAAAATGAAAGGATAAGAATTAAGAAGACAAAATATAACGATTGATATTTCAATTATATTTTTAAAGATCAAAGGCAATAAAGCCACTAGAATGCAAGAGGTTACTGAGTATTGAAGAATATGATAAAAACCACTATTAAAAAGAGAGGTTTAGGCCTCCATCGGTCAGGGTTGACCATGGGTAGCTTCCAAGAGAGAGGATAATAAAAGAACAAGAATTAAGAAGACAGGAGATTACTTGCCCTGTTTAACAACATATTGTAGGTCACTTTTTAGCTCATCTTCCAATTCGACCTTATCGAACCTATCAGACCTATTATTAAGCCAAGTGTAAATATTTGTGTCATCAGCAGAGACATCAAATTAAGAACTGATGATAGCAGGAAGGTCATTTATGAAAATTTGAAACAACGTAGGTGCATGGATAGAGCCCTGACGGACCGTTACATTAATACAAAAAGATCTAGAAGAGTGGCCGTTCAAGATAACCTTCATTCAGGATTCGAAAAGAATTATTCACTTAAAAAATTCGTCCGGAAAAACCATAATCCTTCAACTTATGATGAAGAGGAATATTCAAAATCCTGTCAAATGCCTTCGAGATACACGAAGCAATAGCCCGAGCTTCAAGTTTCTTATCTAAAGCTTGGTAGATAGGCTCTTTCAGCTATAACCATTAAAACATCATTTGACATAGCGAAGTGAAAGCCATATTATCTGAAAAAAGACCCTCTGATGTGTGATACTTAACCAATTCAGAGTTAATTAGAGCCTCTAGTATATTGCCAAAAAGAGGTAGAAGTCTAATAGACCGATAGTTAGAAGGATCAGATGTGTGTGTGTTTCGTCCTCTGAGAGATTTTATCAAGGAGAATATAAGGATTTTATTTTGTAACAAGTATTTATAAAACAAGAGCAAAAATGTTACTCGGTTTTCATAATGTTTAAATATATGATCGATTATTACTCGGCTTAGCAGAAAAATCTAGGCAAGCTATGGAGGACTCTAAGTGACACAATTCAATGATTAATACACGAAAGTAAGTAAATGCTTTCCTTTGTTTTGGGTTTTTTCTATATAAATTAGTATTTCAATTAGTTTACATTAGGATTAATTTGTATTATTTTTTTTTCAAATAACAAAAGGTTATCAATTTAACCGTTTTATTTGAAGTATGCTGGCTTGGGAAATCAAAAATTATTTCAGAAATGGACAGACTTATATTTCTCGGCAATTTTCATTCTAAGTTATTTTCTCTTTTAAGAAGTGTACCAGTATTTAGATCATATATATATATATATATATATATATATATATATATATAGATAGATAGAGAGATAGATAGATAGATAGAGAGAGAGAGAGAGAGAGAGAGAGAGAGAGAAAGAGAGGGAGAGCGCATATATAAATGCAATGTACGCTATGTACGTTCTGCTTTTTCTCGACTATTTATATACAGGGCTGGATTGATAAATTAGGCAAAAATGAATTATGGACATCTCTTTTTAACTGATATATTTACCAAAATTAAACAAAAATATCTTGAAAACCTAAAGGCTAAATTTATTCAATAAACACACTATTGGCATTACTCGCAAAAGGAGATTTTTTCTCGCTGTAGGTTGCCATTTCTTTCTGCAGTAGACCTGTTGCCATCCAAGGCTATAGAACCCGATCTGTCCTACTATTTAGTCATAGATTGTTGGAGAAAAAGAGGAGTCATAACTTTCCCAAGAATATTAGCACCTAAGTGAATGTAATGAATTCAACTGGAATTCGAACTCGGCCCTCCGATTCCTCAGCTAGAGCAGCTATCCATTACTCAACTATATCCACGGTGACGCAACTGTATGTACAATAGTAAAGGTATTTTAAAAAATCGCCAAGAAAAAAATCGTTCGTTAAGCAAACATCTATCATTGAAAAGATGGTAGATCAAAAGACACACACTCACAGACAAACATAAATATGTGTGTCTTTGTAAAATGTGTGGAAACAGAGATCAATAACGAATGGTGGTAGTCTATTTAATTCAGGAACGCAATTTTCAGGGTACGTTGTTTCGGATAATAGCTACAAAATAATCATTTTTTTCCTGCTCATCTGTAGTTCAATTCAACAATCATTAGAATAATTTGAAATAAACATTCCTGCCAATCCATTATCCGTAGATTAAACGGGGAATAATTGACATTGTTACCCATAACGCCCCATTGAGTAACATATAGAAATAGTCGGACTAATATCCAATCAACATGGTCTAAGGATTTTGTTCAAGCATAAAACCCTCTGACACCCTTTGCAGATTCATTTACATATTCTCTATTATATTTACATAATATCTGTACCTAATATTGAGCACTTTTACGCCATAAATATATCATTCATGTAAATTATATTTTATCCTATAGCTCTACATTGTTAATTTAAATTTGAATATTGTATATTGTATATGTTATGCCGATTATCAGCGTTAAAAACAATTTGTGGGTGAATTTTAGATATCCTTTATGGTCCATAATTGAAATGCGTATGTATAACACTATACCTTGTTAATGATACATCTTTCGATGTATAAAATTATATTTATCAATATAATTTCCATATTTACCTTTAATAAAATGAATGAAAAGGTGAAAACACATCGGGTTAAAAGTTTTTATTATAGCGGATATATTCTTTTATATATGAATTTACATAGAGAGAGACACGCATAAAATGACACACATGCATATCATATGAGTGTGTGACTATCATTTACCACTCTCTTTCTCTCACCCTGTATATATACAGTGATTTTCTAAGCCCGACTTAGATGTGGCACAAGGCCGAAAGTATGAAGCACCCAGCGAGGATCGAACTAACTAAAAAATAAATAAATAAAACAAAACAAAATTCTCTAGACACTTGACGACATATTATGGTGCCAAATGCTATCTTTCGCTGTGACTGACCAGACGATGTGCGTACATGAACGCCATCATTCGCTTTGATATGGATACCCCAACCCTACCTCGGCTTGACCTCTTTCCAAGCGTGACTGATAAGTGGATAAAAATTAACTCTTAGGCCCCTTATCAAAATGGTCGCCCCAGTCGTAATTAATTTTGCGAATGAATATTCTTATAAAGATGAGTAAATTTCAAGATTGGTTATTCATAAATTTTCACTTGAGGGTGAAGACTTGATACTTTAACTCAATTTAATTTTAATAATTGTAATGAGATTTTCAGCTCTCGATTTTGTGACATGAGTACTCTAATATATATATATATATATATATATATATATATATATATATATATATATATATATATAGGTAATAATACGTTAGTATTTAATCCAAGCGAATCCTATTAATATAATATAAAATATTAAAACTGTTTCACTGAGAGCTGAATGTTTTATTCATACGGAGCATATAAATTACATACAATACAAATTAAAGTTACCTCAAGATTATGATCATCTCCGAAAATAAGATTGATTTGGGGGATTTTCAAGCCCATCAATTTAATAAGAATAAATAACGTGAAACAGGCTTAAAAGCAAATTTTAAAATCCAGGCAGAGGCAAAAAAAGAAAGAAAAATCGAAGAAAACAAAGAAAGATTAAAAAAATTAGTGAAAGTACAAGATAGGAAGTGAAAGAGGAGTAGAAAGAAGTTATAGAGAAGGTATTAATATCTAGACATAGGGAATAGTTAGAGGATATATATATATATATATATATATATATATATATATATATATATATATATATATATATATATGTTGAAACTTGACTAATGCATGGAATAATAATGCAACACAAAATGTACTTAGAACAAAATGTATTGAAACAAGAAATTGTACACAATATTTACATATAGTCTTTTGTATATTCCTGGGAAGACCGTTCCTGGAGAATGTGTTGACTGAGTCGCAGTCAGACAGAGTCTCTGGTTGAATCTCTTGATTCCTGTATTTATCAATCCACCCACGAGGATCGAATGTGGCACAAGGCCGTTTTAATGTGCGTATCCCCAAGCCCGTAGGCTCGGCCAAAAATATGGCCTTTCTGAACCCGCCTAGACGGGTTCAGCCCTGTCAACCTCCCCGGACGAAACCTTGCCCTTCGGCAAAACCTCGTTCGACAGTCGCCGAGAGTCTGTCTCTCGGTCTCTGAGCCTCTTGATTCCTTCCCTCTCTTCCCGGTACCAACCATATTTATATGGTCGGTACTCCACTATGCAAATTAGGTGGATCCTACCACAACAATATATATATATCCTCTCTCTCTCTATCTATATATATATATATATATATATATATATATATATATATATATATATATATATATATATATATATATATATATATATATATATATATATATAGTGACAAGAGGAAAAACTATTCTTAGTTGTTTTATTCTCGTGGAGTTTTTTCAAGGCAAATTGCTTCTATAAATTCCCTGCGAGGACGAAACACGTCGGCTAAGAATAATTTACCTCTTGTCTCTTTTTATTTGTATGTATATATATATATATATATATATATATATATATATATATATATATATATTCTGAAATGTCTTCTTCCGTTTTATACAATTTAGCCTATTACTGTCGGAAAAATACGCTCTCAGATGTGCTCATATAAATTGCATGTCTTGCAATATTATTCCCATTCAGTCAATTAATCAATGCCTTAAATAAAACTTTTAAAGATTTTTCAAGAAGATTTAATATTTCTTTAAAGATTTCCTTTAACCAAATCTTCCCAAATATCCTATGTCAATATTTGAGCTGTAATAAACTGTTTACGGTAATCTTTACTGTAATCTTTTATTCTGCGATTGGGAAAACCTTCTTAGTCCAATTCGTAGCTGCCACTCCGGTTTCAAGAAATGGAAATATCTCTTTTTCAGCATTGAATTGAGATGAAAACCAGCAACACATCGGGGATCTTAAAAGTCAGTCTTCTGTGGATTGTGATGGATCAGCTAAAGTTAAATTTATCTGACGATTGATTCTGTAAAGCTGATTTTAATATGGTTTGGCCAGTAAATTTAGATACAGATTTGACATAGTGTATTTTATGCGAATTACTCCCAACAAAGCCTGTTAGAGAATTTTTTTATTAAAATGAAGGAAATATTCTTGAAGTCAATTCGTTAAATTTTTCTGGCTTGTTGTTTAACGAATTGTTTGCTATATTTGCCTTATTATATCTATCTATCTATCTATCTATCTATCTATCTATCTATGTCTGCATGTTCATATCTGTTCATATATACGTCTTCCTTTCTTTCACTCTCATTATGTCGATGTTTATCTAAAATATATCTGGCAGCAAGTCCTCATTGAGGTTATGAGGAGCGAGAAACCACCTCTCAATTGCTAATCTTCCCTGACATCCCCCACTACTTTGACTCGGGGCAGCAGCACCCGTTAGTGTCAGAGCTATGGGCAAACATTGAAACCACAAGCAAAAACAAAACACTATAAAACTATAAAAAATACATTTTTATCGTAAACTTACCAGCAATATATTTTTATATAAAAATGTTCTGACAATACCTATAGTAAACTAACCAATACAATTTTACCGCAAAATGACCAGCAATACAATTTTATAGAATTTCTAATAAAACATAGAAATTTATAGGAGAATTTCCAATAAAATATTATATAGCAAAATGACCAACAATACATTTTATCTATAACTTAAGGCATACAATTAAGTTCCAAATATATTTATTTGAACTCATATAATCGTGTCCAAAATTTTTAGACTTTAGATTAAATAACCACCAGAGGATGATATACAACTCCTCAATATCAAGCAAAATGAAAGAACTCTCTCATGATAATCAAAATACAATGTCGTACAATTTCTTAAAGAAATCAAACTGTATTCTAAAGTAAAGCTTCAACAATACAACAACATAAAACACGCATGTCACCTGCCTTTAGTAATTATGTTCACACAAACATGCATTATGTTCACAAAAGCTGAGTATCATCTATCCAACAGCAAGAAGAGTATATGTAATATTTGTATTAATTCAAAGCTCCAAAGAAAAGTAAATTTCGGCATTAAAATCTATCTATCAATCTATCTATCAATCAATCTATCTATCTATCTATCTATCTATCTATCTATTTATCTATCTATCTATCTATCTATCTATCTATCTATCTATCTATCTATCTATCTATCATATTCTCTCCACATATCTACCTTTCTATTTATAAACGTTATTTTTATAGAGAACAATGAAACAGGAACTAGACAGCTCAGCAGCAGAAACACATAACTTTCATTAAGGCGATATAAAAGAAATTTCTTAAGAATTAAAATCTTAATTAGTGATTGTTTTTCTTCAAATAAAACATTTGAAAAGGCGTTATGAAAAATCGGAACGAATTTCTTGTATTTAATAAAGTAATTCGCAATGTAATTTCAATTAAATCAAAATTCTAATATATATATATATATATATATATATATATATATATATATATATATATATATATATATATATATATATATATATATATATATACGTGCATGAATTGATTTTAAATGAAATTTACTATTCTTAATTTGTAATATCCTTCTTTTGTAATATTCTATAGTTTAAATTTTCTTTTCTTCTGAAGGGAGTTTCATTTCTAAATTGCTAATTTAAATTTAAATATACCATTCTTTGACTATCAATAATAGTAATCATATTAACTAAATTCCTTTAAGATGAAACACTTCCGAAATCACATAAAATTAAATTTTAACTGTGAAATTTAACCAAAATCTCTATATATTTCAAATATTAAAATATACATAAAGATTGTAAAATGTATATAAGGTTTATGTACGAGGATAAATGAATTTTTGTGTAAATTATCTCAAGTGTTTCTATAGGTTTTTTTTTTTTTTTTTTTTTTGGGACTTGTTAATGATCGTATGTATGTAGGGATTCACATGAATACATTTGTGAGACATATATAAATAAATGAAAATTAATATTACCCTCAAATACTATTAAATAATGAAACCTAATCTTTAATTTAGTTTACCAATATAATAAATAAATTACATTCATAAATTAATTTTAAATATTAAAATAGATGTTATTGTTATTGTTATTTTTTTTTTATATATTGTGGAAATACAATTAGTCGAGTGAATAAACTATTAAAATTTTAAATATTTCTTTATGTCCTAGATAAATATGTTTATTACAATAATAGTTATATTTAGTCCTGAAACTATTTACTTAAAAAATTAAAGATTTAAATTAATAACAAAATTTTTTTCAGACATCGAATTTTCTATCAAACATTGTAAAGTATCTTTTACATAATTTTGTTAAAACAAAATTATAACAACTCCATCACTTTCCCCCACTATCTCTCTTTTTACCATAAGACTCACTTGTATACATTTTCTACAATTCATTTCCGTTTTATTAACCATCTAAAGAGGTCAAGGTTCTGTCACTCCTCCTACTCCAATATAAAACATACTTAAGAGAGATATAAAATTAACCCCTCCCTATACTTTATATTGTCTGTTTAACTACCACTCTCAACCCCCTCTATTAAATTACAAAAATTACGCTACCCACCAATTTCTAATCCCATTTCTCCTCTCAATTCGTTGTTGGAAGTTTTACCTGATGATCCTGAATCCTTAAAAAAGGATTTTGGGTGAAATAAATTATCGTAATGGTACCTTAAAGTGGTTTGTTTTTCATTACATATATACATATATATATATATATATATATATATATATATATATATATATATATATATATATATATATATATATATATATATATATATATATATACACACATATATATATATAAATCAAAATTCTAGTATATATATATATATATATAAATCAAAATTCTAATATATGTATATCGAAATTCTAATATATATATATATATATATATATATATATATATATATATACACGCACGCACACATACATATATATGTATAACATTTAATATTTTGAAACACTGAAATTATTTGGCTGACAACTATTAACAAATAAAAAAATTCAACAATTTTTGTATAATCAAATTTAATTCGCATTATTTAAAAAAGATTGACATATAAATGAACTATTTTTTCCAAACTATTTTTCTTAATTTCTGTGTGTTATTAAATTATTTTTTATAAAAAAGTTTTATGATGTCGATTCACTTCATTAAAAAATGAAACAGAAAAGAACTGCTGAATTTCCTCCCGCCAAATATGTTACAAGAAATATAGCAGAAATATATGAAGATACAACGTTTATTAACAAGTTTATAACAAAATATACATTAAATTCTATTGTTTTTCACATTTTTAATAGTCTGTTTATTTAAATGTTTTAGGATGAATTTTCTTTTTCTTTTTTTTTCTTTTTATCATTTATAACGAATCGTAGAAGGAATTCTCGAAATTCCGAGAATTCATAGCTTCATACTCGAGCTGGCTGCCATAGTCTGCACAAATAAATTTCTTTAGGATTTAATTTATTAAAAATAAAAAAAAATTGATTTCTGTTTTACATAATGCCCTTTCCAATACTTTATTTGAAGAAAAATATTCATAATTAAGTTTTTAATCCTTAATAAATTATTTTTATTCGGTTATAAAAATGTTATTTTTATTGTACTGTGTTGTTTCAATATCGAGTCGTCTTGGGGCTTACTTGGTGGTGTTGAATTGGCGGTGTTGAGGTGTCCCTTCCCAGTTTCTCAGTTGATGTCGAGGCGATCACTTCAGGACAAATTTGTAACGATATACTTTGCCTATAGGAGCATTTTTCCTGATAGAAAATTGTATGCAGATCCTGTTCCTACCGTGTGGCATATTTTATTCGAACACTTCTTGATTTAGGCCAGCTGTCATTAATTTCACTATTTGGAAAATAACAAAAAACTGAAAGCAATTAAAAACTGTCTATATTTCTGAGATGAGATATTATGTACATTATTCGCAATATTTATGACAACATTTCGGCCGTTATAAACTCCGGGCTTCTTCGTCTTTCAGGTGGTTGGAATGTCGAACTGAACCATCACTGGGGTACACTGTTCTAATGCCATGTTTTTATGAGTGTCAGTTATCTTCTGTTAATTTCCCTCTAAAAGTTCTCCACTGTCTTAACCGGGTATTGAACTCGCAACTCTTTGGGTTCTGTCACTGGAACTAACTAACGCCTTTATCCACTGTGCCATGTGGACATCAGTGTATGGATTTCTGGGTATTATAAACCTAATGTCTTCAACACCATTTTTTACCAGTGCTCTTATTACAATTTTTGCTGTTATCATTTCATTTTTTTACCAGAGCTCATATTGCAATTTTTGTTGTTGTTATCGCTAGCAATCCTTATTACTGGTTCCCATAATGTATTAATTTCTACGCTTGGCCGGCTCAGGAAATTTTTGTGGCCTAGCATATATGCTGATTCCTTAAGTTTATGAATTTTCCAATGGTGTTCCCTGTCTATGATCTCAACCTGATCCCACAGAGAGTAGCGATCTCCCTTCACTTTCCATATGTGGTGAGCCACGGCTGATGTTTCCACTTCCCTCGTGTTACAGCTTTCTGGTGTTCTTGAAGCCTTACTTTAAGGGGGCGGCCTGTCTCCCCTTTATATTTCTTTCCCCGGCTGCACAGGATAGCGTACACACAGTCTTTAGTCATGTTCCCCTCTATGGGTAGGTCTTACTTGGGAGAGATGTCGTCAAGCTTGTGTAGGTTCTCCTGGTGTTATATGGAACGCAGATCCTTTGTAATTTCTATGATAACCCCTTCACATAAGGCAGGCAGACTGTTTTCTGAGTGATGTTCTCCTTTTGTACCCGCCTATCCCAGTTTTGGGGGGCTGCTGCCATCCACCCAGGGTAGTTGTTACGTTATAGGGTACTACTTATACTGACCCTTTCTTTACGCTGTATAGACGATGGGAGTTGAAATTGAGGTATTGTCCGGTGAATGTCGATTTACAGTATACGGATGTCTTGAAACCATGCTCTGTGAGATATTGGCACATCTAGGAATGTGAGTGTGTTGTTACTCTCTTTCTCCATGTTGAACTCTATCAAAGGTTTTATTGAGTTCACATGGTCCAGTAGAACCGGAACATCTTCGTGGTAGGGCCAGAGTATGAAAGTGTCATCTAAGTACCTTAACCATATAGCTGTTTTTAGAGATATAGATTTTAATGCCATTTCCTCAAAGTATTCCATGTATATATTCGCCATTGCTGGTGATAATGGCGAACCCATTGATAAGCCCTCATCCTGTCGATATATGTGTGATCCCATTCCGAAGTGTGTTATTTGTGTACAGAATGTCAACATCTCCATCAGATTATCTATTGGAATACTGGTCCGTTCTTCTAGGGATGAGTCAGAGGCCAATCTGTCTCTGAATACTGAGAGTAACTCCTCCGTGGGTGTCTTGGTGAACAATCTCAGCATGTCCAAGTTCACAATTTGGTTGGATAGGATGGGGGCATCTTTGATTATTTTCACGAAGTGGGCCGAGTTTCGGACATATGAAGGAGACTTTCCGATCAATGGGTCAATTATATATACAATGAAGCGACTCAGATGGTGTGTGTGTGTGTGCAGATATGTAGAAAAATAGGAAAGAACACGAAAATTTTCGATTGAAGATGAAACAGTCCTTGATACTTTAGTTCAATTTAATTTTAATAATTATATTGAGGTTTTCGGCTCTTGTTTTTGAAACTTAAGAACTATTTTGTAGCGAAAGAAACATTCTTTTTAATATATACATATATATATATATATATATATATATATTGAGATACTGAGATATTGAGCACTTTATCCCATAAATATAGCACGCATTAAAACTATATTTCTTCACTCACGCACACACATATATACATATGCATATATATATATATATATATATATATATATATATATATATATACACATACTCAGTGGTTCAACGCTTGTGTTTCTTCAACTAAATCTGATATTTTGATGTAAAGAACAAATATGGTTTGCAAGATAATTAAATAATAAAGGCTGAAATATCTCAGAAGACTGTATATAGCGGCATTATGTTAAAATAAACATTTAAATACTAAATCTCTTTTTAACTTATAACATTTAAAAGTTAAAAGGACGCAACATGAATTGTGAATTTCAAATCAATTATCTAAATTAGTTTCCACAGAAGAATATTAATTGGTTTAACGCAGGTATATTAGGATTGGCAACATTTGCACTAAGAATCCCAAATTTTGAAACTGCTTTCACCCCAAAAAGAAGGTTAAATTACTCAATGTGCTCTCTTCTGTGGAATGCTAACGTAGTGGAATTAGTACAACACCAGATTTTATAACTTATTTAGTTACGGGATATTTTTTTTTCATATTTTATTCATTGAATCAGCATTTCTTTGCCATAATTGCCTCCTCTTACTAAGGACAATATCTGTATAACTTTCAAAAGAAAAAGAAAAATATTTTAGCAACACCAACATCGTCTATTAGTCTATGAATTATGAAAATATGAGATAAGCTAATGGTTATCAATAAGAAAGATGAATTTAAGAAACAATTTCGTATTCACTATTTATATTATTCGGACTATTGTCCTCATCTTCGTCGCCATATTTATTACAACGTTTCGGCTGTTGAACGCACCGGACTTCTTCAAGTGGTTGGAATATCGAAATTAACCCTTTATTTCGCTCACTGGGATAGGCTGTTCTAGCTCCACGTGCCATGTTTAATGTATATCAGTTATCTCCTGCTAATTCCCCTCTCCAAGTTCTCTCCACTGCCTTAACTGGGTATTGAACTCACATTCTTTGGGTACTGACATTAGATCGAACCAACGCCTTTATCCACCGTGACATGTGTGTGTTTGAATAGGCAAGGTTTATTTTTAGTTGTGACATTCACATTGTTGCCAATCTTTCATTGACCTAAAGGTGCTAAATCTGAACTCCACAAGGCATGTGGTAGAACATTCCAAAATTCAAAATGTGATCTGTGGTTTTGGAGCTGGTACAAGGCCTGGTATTATCATCCATCTCTGATACTGTGGGCCAAAATAATAAAACAAGAAGTGGCGTAAGAACGGTATATATAGCCTAAAAACATAAAAGCATGACAACGTGACCCCCCAAAAAATGAATAAATGTTTAACCCCATCTCCCGTTGTCTATATATATATATATATATATATATATATATATATATATATATATATATATATATATATATATATAGTTTTAAAAACAAGGAATTTATTGATTTTAATTTTATTAGTCTCTAAGGCTCTTTCAACCAACATCTCATCAGGAGAGAATCGTTGGATCATTAATTAACGAAAAGAACAGTAACGAAAATAAAGAGCAAAAAAGGGGGAAACACGCTAAATTTCATACAAGTATATATACTTGTAACGAGGGGAGAGGAAATAACGTGTAAATAAATTAGTGAGGGACAGTTAAAACAAAATATCAATGAATTGCCCTACATCAAATTGAGTAATTTAGCATATGAGTTTAATTGCCAGTGTGCTGCTGGTTATGTAGGGCGTACAAACTTGCATTTGGAAACTAGAATCAATCAGCATGTACCTTCCAAAATACGATTTGTTAAGATAGAGAAAATGTGTTATCTTACCCGCATAAATATTGAATCGGCTATTGCTCAACACTTACTTGAGAATATAGCCTGTGCCAAGTGGTATAAAAAAGAGTGGTTTAAAACCATTCATACGACTGGTTCCAAAAATCATTTGAAGATTTTGGAATCAGTCTTTATAGGATTAAGGAAACCTTCTCTCTGCCGACAGAAAGAATTTGTAAAGTCCCTTAATCTGTTGGGGGATATTTTATTTTAACTTTATTTACACGTTATATTGGTATTGGTTTGCAAATCAAAACACCGAAGATATTCCGGACGAGTATAATTTCTTATATTTATAAGATTATTACTATTAGGTTGGTGCAAAAATAATGACTGTTTTTGACGTATTTTTAACGTCAAAAACAGTCATTATTTTTGCACCAACCTAATTGTATATATATATATATATATATATATATATATATATATATATATATATATATATACTCAAAGAGATGGAATAAAATTCAACAGTACACACTTGACATAAATGCAGACAAAATAAGCAAAATAGGTTTTCTTATGTTGCAGATGATCCTAGAATTTAATTTAAGAATTCAATTATTTAAAAACATGTGTTATGCTTATTTCTATACGGGCAGGTAGAAAAGTGTCATTTTCATCCAGAATTTTAACTTGAATTGGGAACTAGATGGAATTTCTTAAATTATTTTATAAACTCAACTTTAACTTTTAGAGAAGATTCTTTTTCGCCAACCTTGTGATTCCTTTTAAGATGATCCAATATAAAACAGAAGTCTGTATTTAAAAACAAACTTTGGCATTATTGAGAAAGATGCCTGTTACCAGTAAAGATAAATTTGTCTCAATAAGAATTTTTAGCTAATCTTTATTTTATATAAAGTCCGTATTTACACTACCTATAATATTTTCTATGGTCGGAAATCGAATTTTAAAATGTTTTAAATTAATTCCTAATTGAATGAGTTCACACATCAATGATTAGCTGATTGGGTAGAAATATATAAAGCCTATATAAAGCTTAATATATAAATGTGTGCGTTGAGCGTTGATAAAGGCAGCACATAAAAATAGTATAAGATATAAGGAAAGTGAACATAGAACAAACTGTTCTACAAGTAGTTTCGACAAACAACACAAGTTGCTACAATTCGAAAACATTAACCTAAAATGTAATGCCATCTACTTAACTAGGATCGTCAGATTAAGACATTACTATAAATGTCAGGCTTGGCGTTAAAAACTCAAAAATATCTAAACTGTTATCTATATACAAGTGCTTTATCAGATCAGTGGTTCAAAATGACTTGAAACGAATGAAGATTCTAGCTCTTAGCGAGTATCACCCTCCTTCGAAACTTGTAAACTGGCACCACATGATCACAAAGTTGTTATACCAAACAGAAGAAATCTCATCAATTCAGTGCTTTAAAATCTGCAATAGCAAAAATATATTGCACATGTAACTATGAGAGAAACTAATCAGATAATGATGATGTTGACGTCCCACACTTCTTCAAACAAAATGTTAGACAGAAAGCTCCCGTCAATACGGGAACGAGCAATAATAGTGTCCTAAGAGAAATAATTATTTTGAGAGAAAGAGTTTATAAAATTAAAACGAAAGAATGGTTACTCGATTAATGAATGTCAAATGTTTCCTTATAAAGAAATGACTAATATTGCCATTAAGGAAATGACTAATATTACCATTAAGGAAATGATTAATATTTTCATTATTCTCTATATGACATAGAGAGACGAATATACACAATTAATTGATATATATATATATATATATATCGTTATCAGAAGAGAAAGAAAAATAACGACTAAATTTTTGTCAAGTTTGCATTTCTACTTCTGTAAAACTTTCAAGATTTTAAGCCAACAGTTCTCAGTATCCACATGAGAGGTGGATGGAGAAGAATATTAGAATGTTCAGGATTAACTCACTTGTTGGTTGCTTTTCACTTTCATCGATTTGCTAATATTGATTTCATGGGACATTATTGATTGGCTTCTTAATAGAAAAAGCATAATGCACAAATTAAATGGATTATTTTTACCCCAAACCGAGACAAAAATGAGGCTGCATTTTAGGCACGTTTCACCGGAATATTTTCAAATTTAAGTTAAAATGTTTTAATAGAAGTATATTTCGTCATCTGCAGCATATTTGTATCAAATGGCGAAAAATAATTACTTGCTTTCAAATAATATATCTGTGTGAGTGTGTGTTAGTGAGTACTCGTAATTGAGAGCAAAATAATATATTGATTAAACCACGATTGTCATTGTTACAAAATATCACAATGACACACACACACACACACACACACACACACACTCACACACACACACATATATATATATATATATATATATATATATATATATATATACATATATATATATATATATATATTTATATTTATATATATATATATATATATATATATATATATATATATATATATGAAGAAATATACTCTTAAGATGTGGTATATTTATGGGATAAAGTGCTCAATATCAGAGATAGAGGGTGTGTAAATATAAAAGTGAACATTGAAGTCAACACTGTCGACTGTCTGTTTCATGCTATATGCAATCATCGGGCCACGCTGGCCTGATGATTGTTTCTAGCAGGAAACACCTTTCGCTTCTAAATATTGACTTCTATGTTCACTTATATATATATATATATATATATATATATATATATATATATATATATACACTTTATTTTAGGATATTACATCAAAAACATGTAAAAACAACGCTACACAAGTGCAAACATGTTTCGATGCGTAATAACACATCTCATCAGGCGACAGTAAATAACTGGTGAGTAGAAAATTTATTGAGATTTAAAAACACAATACACCTACTTTTCAAGAGAAAAAAGAACAAACAGAGTAAGAAAGAAAAGAGAAGAGATGACTGCAGTTTTTTTGTTGTTAATCAGATCAATCAATCGTAATGGTATATACTAAGTTCAAAGTAAGGGGAGAAACGAAATATAATTTTGTTTGATTTATCTGTTTGTTAAAGGGCCTGTTTATTTCCAACAATAAAAGAGATTTTTTCAACTGACAGTGTGTGTGTCTTTATGCGTAAATAAATATTTAAATGATGTATATTTAGGTAGAAATAATGCATATGGTCTGATGTCCCCACTGTTCATCTCGAGTTCCTTGACAAAATGCAGAGACGGATATGCAATGCGATAAGTCCTCATCTGGCATCTCGACGTCAGTCACTTTCTCACAACAATCATGTAGCTTCCCGCTGTCGTTTCTACAAATATTGTCCTGCCAACTGCTCTGACGATCTACTTTCACTTGTATGAATTTAAGTCTGCTACAAGGTTGGAATTGTCAGCCCACCCTTTTACTATCGAAGCAGTTAAATGTAACTGTCTTTTCTACTCCAACAGCTTCTTCTAACTCACTTCCTCTTACTTGCTTCCCTGATAGCCTTAATCCTCTAATATCCAAATATAATGTCAAGCGATATCTTCTGATGTCTTGATCTTGACGTGCCTCCTTCTCTATATCTTTTCCTCAAACACCCGTCTTTACTCTTGCTCTCACTCTCTGTTACCCCCTGCGTGCTACTTGCACTCCCTCCTTGGGGTAAAATGCTTACATATATATATATATATATATATATATATATATATATATATATATATATATATAATTTCAACTCCCACCATCCATACAGCGTAAAGAAAGGGGTCGTCCGTTGCTTACAACACCGAGGAAAAGTCATAAATGGCGACCCAGAGATGTTAGATAAAGAATTGGTCAGTATAAGTAGTACCCTACAACGTAACAACTACCCTGGGTACATAGCAGCAGCCCCCCAAAACTAGGATAGGCGGGTACAAGAGGAGGAGGACAACAACACTCAGAAAACCGTCTGCCTGCCTTATGTGAAGGCGTTATCAGAGAAGATACAAAGGATCTGCGGTCCATATAACATCAGGACAACCTTCAAGAGCTTGACAACACTACGCAGATATCTCTCCCGAGTGAGACCCCCCATACAGGAGAACATGACTAAAGACTGTGTGTACGCTATCCCGTGCAGCTGCGGAAAGGAATATAAAGGAGAGACAGGTAAGGCTTCAAGAATACCAGAAAGCTGTAACGCGAGGGGAGGTAGAAAAATCAGGCATGGCTGACCATATATGGAGAGAGAAGGGAGATCACCGTCCCCTGTGGGATCATGTTGAGATCATAGACAGGGAACACCATTGGAAAATTCGTAAACTTAAGGAATCAGCACATATGCTAGGCCACAAAAATCTCCTGCATAGAAATAAATACAATATGGGAACCAGTAATAAGGAGTGCCAAAGAAAAGCAATGATAACAAAGTTGCAATATGAGCTCTAGTAAAAACATGCAATGAGAACAGCAAAATTGCAATATGAACACTGGTAAAAATGGTTACTGAAAACATTAGGTTTATAATACCCAGAAATTCATACCCATGACCTCAAGGACACATGGGACGGTGGATAAAGGCGTTGGTTAGATCCAGTGACAGACCCAAAGAGTGTGAGTTCAATACCCGGTTAAGGCAGTGGAGAACTTTCAGAAGGAAAATTAGTAGGAGATAACTGATAACTGACATCCATCAAACATGGCACGTGGAACTAGAACTGTCTACCCCAGGGATCGAAATAAAGGGTTCAGTTCGAAATTCCAACCACCTGAAAAAGGCCGGAGCGTACAACGGCCGAAACGTTGTGACAAAGATGAGGACAATAGTCCGCATAATGTAAATACTGTACATAAAACCTCATCTCAGAAATATAGACAGACTCTGAGATGTATATATATATATATATATATATCGTATTAAATTCAAACGAAATGTTAAATGTGTTTCACCTCTTGTCGTTTCGCCTCAGATTAAAATTGAGGATAAATAGTCTTAATTTCATATTTTCTTCTCGTACCTTCCGCAATCTCGGTTACTATCAAGAACTAAATGTTGTCAATATCGTAGACAAGATTTTCTTCAAATTATCCTGGTATTTATAAATTCTTTATGTTTTAAATTCAAAATATACGTGAGTCGTATATTTCACTTGAGTTAATGATATTCACTTACGTGCAAATGCCGCTGGGAAATGTATGAATCCATCTCTTGTTACCCCCAGCTTTGTGTTAAATAGCAGGAAAAACTGTTTCCAATAGCCTTGTGTCTCAACCGATCTAGGAAAAAGACAACTCTGAATTCAAGACTGAGGGCCTTGGGTACGGACAGAGGGTGACCTACGCCATATTCCGTAGGCTTCGACTATCGGTCAAGAGCTTGGAGAGGATATGAACATTGTCAAACTAAAATAAAAATAACTACTGAAAGGATTCTGAGGAAGAAGTATCATTCTGTTTCTTTCTACTCTCAAGTTCCTCCGAAGATTGAAGCAGTCGAGAAAATGATGATGATGATGAGGAGGAGGAGAAGGCGGGGGAGGAGGAGGATGAGAAGGAGAATCATCGTATATTTGACGTCATAATTTTATACACATTTCAAATGCAATTCTCTGTAGTGAAGGTTATTTTATTCAATGCGTGTTGTCTTTCTTCTATAAGAATAATACAGAGTATTTTGAATTTTTCATTACGGTAAGTGTTGTACATTATTTTTGTATTTCTACAATTATCGATTTACATTAATAAATGTTATTTGTTTGTTCTGTGATGATCGATATATATTTGGCATATTATATGCTATCCTTCAAATATCAAATGGTATATCTTTTGTATGAATCATTTGGCAATAATTATTTTTTTCATGAGCATAATGTAGACATTTCGAAAAAATAAACTAAAATGTATTTACATACAAGGTAAACTATCTTTGGATTATATGTGAAATTATAGTACAAATTTGTGAAGTTCGGCATGTTAGAATTACGGCTATACTATTCTAATGAGACTGCTGTAGAACCATATTTTTCTTGCCTCAGATGTCCTTGAGGATTGATATTAAATCGGAGTTCAACAGATTTTCCATTCCTTCTAACGAAATTTTACTCTTTACTAAATCTTCGGTTAGCTTTCCGCATTTCTGATGCTTTTTATAGACACTTACAAATTCTTCTATCATGTAAATTTTCACTGTACTATATATGGAAATATTAATGTTGCAATACATTGATTATATACAGAGACAATATATCAGCGATTCTTTTCTAAATCGGTGAGCTGAGTTGTGTCATTTTCAAGAGTATCGTGATAAATAATTTTTTTTTCTTTTCGTTAAAAAAAGCCATTTTTATTACAAAAGAACCCAATATGCATGATTCTGGACAAATCGATACAAATAAATACAAATCGATACAAATAAACGTTATTAATAAAATGGTCAGTGAAATTTTAGAAATTTTGAAAATTGCTTCTTCAGCTCCGAGTTAAAAACAGGTTTCTGGCTTAAATAAAGAGCTCCATTGAGAATAACGGAATAGAAATATCTGCATTGGTGAAGGAGTGAAAAGACATCTGCATGCAAAGAAAGTATAATGATTGAATGAACAGCCACTTCTATCCAATTAGTGTTTATTTAAAGTCATCCACATTAAACTCGTTAATGTCGCTTTAACTATTTAAACACTATCCACTCATCAGTTGTCGCGCCGACTTATAGGAATTCAATTATATATATATATATATATATATATATATATATATATATATATATATATAAAGGTGCTGCACTTAGTGGAAAGTGCTCAATATCTGTGACATAGTTAACATATTCAATTGTATGAATATTAGATTGTAAGCCTGAGTCTCTCACTTTTGCGATTATCAGACAAAACTCTAATAACTGCAAAATAGTGAAACCCAGTTTTACAAACTAATAACCATTCAACATATATAATAAAATGTAGTCTTACTTACTGCCGGCTCTCTCCATATATATATATATATATATATATATATATATATATAAGTAAAATTTCTCAAAAGTGTCGAAAGTCTGTTTTTTGCCTGAAGACAATATTCAAGAGTTCAATCACAAAATAAAGTGTTACTGCTTTCTTTGGATTTTCACTGTCTCTCAATCTGTCTCTCTTTCTCTCTCTATCTTTTAGTAGATGACCGTAATTAAGTAGAAGCTGTGTTTTTTTGTTTTGTTTTTTGTTATAAACAGTATTTATGTTCTTTAGCCGACTAGACGGCATAAATAGTATTTCTAATAAAACGAAACGTCTATTCAACTACGGCTATCCAGCAAAATTAACATTTGAAGTAACAGAAATATGTCCGATTACAAATAAATGCTTTAATTCTTTATATTGTACATTAAATTATTTAATATTAGGTATAATATATATATATATATATATGTATATATATATATATGTGGGTGTGTGTGTGTGTGTGTGTGTGTGCGTGTGTATGATTGTAATCGGAAACAAAAGAACATATTGATTAAATCACTATTGTCCCTGTTATAAAATATCGCAATGACATACATACATATCTCTCTCACTCTCACTCTCTATCTCCCTCCCTCTCTCTATCTCTCTCTCTCTCTCTATATATATATATATATATATATATATATATATATATATATATATATATATATGCACATACATACATATGTGTGAGTGTGTATGTGCGTGTGTGTGTATATGTTAAATGCGGTTATATTTTGATGAATTTTGTTTTACGCCTGGCATTATTCGTAAAAATTATTTAGGCGATGATTCGCCGGTAGTAATGTGATACTATTTGTTTTTACCGCGGTAAAATACAAGCTAAGAAAGTTTTTCGTGTCAATAGAAACTGTTATGTGCTGAGAGACACTGAAACAAGAAGGTTTAATGCCAAAAACCCATGGGAAGAATTTTAATTTACACATAAAAATCTTGAAATATATGCCGATCAGTTTGAACAATAGAGATGTGTCCCAGACTTAGATGGTAATATTGATTGACACATATCTGCAAATGCAAGCTGTAAAGCGAAAATTGCATTTTTAATAAACAACGAATTTGGAGTTGATTCCCCTCGTGGAAAGTTGAATTGAAATCCCAAGATTTGCCACCCATGCTCACTGAGAAGTTTTAGTTAGAGGTAATAACATGAGAAATTGGGAGAAGGGAATTTCCCAGAATTATCGAATTTTCATAGTTCGCCTGTTTGAGCGAATGTCCATAAATACGAATGGGCGAAGCGAATCAGGCAAAAGAGAGAAGAGATACATAAGAGACGGAAACGAGACCAAAGACAGGAGAGAAACCCATGTGATTATCTGCCTATGAATGCCTCCGATTTCAGCCTTGTGCCGAAACTTACCGGGGTCGGTATTGTACGATTACAGTAAGTGCCTTTTGATCTATGCCTCCTTGCATTAACTTCATTATATAAATACACTAAAACTTATATACTCTAAAATGAGCTTTACACACACACACATATATATATATATATATATATATATATATATATATATATATATGTTTGTGTGTGTGTACGTGAGTGTGTGTGTGCTTTTTTGTATGGGTAATTCTATGTCAAATTGTCCTAATATAGAATTATTTAAATATCATATTCTTATATATATATATATATATATATATATATATATATATATATATATATATATATATGAACGCCATTCTCAAAATGATTAAACATGTTAGAATACTAGCATTGGTCTGCCAGGCTTCTATCTCACTGAAAACAATAGTTCGCCTCTTACATTTTCTTGTTTTTATGCCAAAATGTAACCGTCAATATCTTATAATGCTTAAGTGTAGATTATTGTAAAAGATTATTACGAATTTATAAGAAGTGGTCAAAACTTTATTCGTGTTGTTTTCTAAAATTCTAACGCATCTCCTGACAACTTAATTCATCGGATTAGACTTCTATGATTATCATAATTGAATAATTCTTCATTCGAATCACCGAATCACCCAAAAAGGCTACAATTCGAAGGAAAAATATTAAAATGGTTGAGTTCTCTGATTGACTGTTTTGGAAAGATAACTCTTATTGTCTTGAATATTTAATTGCGTGTCATATTGAAGGGTACCTGATGTAGATCTGTGCCTAATTTCCCATCATATTCTCTGTCTCTATACGATAACTAAATGAACCGATTGTCCCTCAGATTATTCTCTGCACTTGTCCGGAGGATACCTCTCTTATCTACAGCTGATCATATTACGTCTGCTCGACGGAAAGATATTTTATTCGAAATTACCGCTTGCTGGCCGCGGCTTATTTATATCTGATCGTCATTTGACATATTCGTTCCCGATCAATCGAGCCTCGTTTTGAGTTGTACGAAATCGAGACGAAAGATCAGCAGCAGCATGGGTTATCGAAACTATACGCTGTTTTATTGAATTGTCGGTGTTTGCTGTCAGAGACGATGGAAGTGTTGACAAGAAAACGCTGAGTGTTAGTGGATGTAAATTATGAGGAAAGCTGTGTTAATACTGAAATTTAAAGCAACGTAGACAAGGAATGAAACGCACTGTATTTGCTGATAAGGTTTTAAGTCGGGAAGAAAACAAGTTTAATACGAAGTTAAAAAAATGAAGACGAAACGATCATTTCTCGTTAAACAAGGTCCTTTATAGGTTTTGTGTGCATTTTAATCAAGGAAACCTTAGTAATTTTACTTCTTGGTTTCAAGGAGTTGACTGAAAAACACTATGTGAAATTACAATTCCCAAAATGTAAAATGAGTTACTTCAAATCCCTTTTCTTAAGGAAATATAAAAACGTTCTTGAAGAATTTTATTTAAATCAGTTGCCATAAACTACATTTAATTTGGGCCTTATTTTTATGCGTTTAACAATCATGTCGGTGTCAGGAATGAAAATCCTCTATATGTAAGTAAATATTACTAACCACTGTAAACGAAAAATGTAGATAAAAGAAGTGAAAATGAATTTAGAGATATTTTGAATTTCTGAATGGTGAGCGGAAATATCATTTTGTACAATATTCGTTCGAACAGTGGATAAAGGCGTTGGTTAGATCCAGTGACAGGACCCATAGGGTATGAGTTCAATACCTGGTTAAGGCGGTGGAGAAATTGTAGAGGGGAATTAACAGGATATAACAGATAACTGGCATCTATTAGACATGGTACGTGGAACTAGATAAGTCTACTCCAGTGAGGGAAATAAAGGGTTCAGTTCGACATTCTTAACACCTGAAGAAGGCCGTTGTATACAACGGCCGAAACTTTGTGATAAATATCGCGACAAAGATGAGGACAATAGTCCGAATAATGTAAATAATGTACATAATACCTCATCTCAGAAATATAGACAAATACTGAATGGCTGAAACATTGTAAGAAATATGGCGAAAAAGATGAGGACAATAGTCTGAATAATGTAAATAGTGTACATAATACCTCATCTCAGAAATATAGACAAATACTGAATGGCTGAAACATTGTAAGAAATATGGCGAAAAAGATGAGGACAATAGTCTGAATAATGTAAATAGTGTACATAATACCTCAGTTTGAGATATGAATATAGCAGAATAACCATTTGCTAATTTTGTAAAAAAAATATATCAACCTATTAACAAATTGAAACTAAAAGGAAATGATAAAATGCAGGAAATGATAAAATGCAGGAAATTGTATGTTATGTTCGTTGAACGTGCTTAAATGGAATCTCATACAATTAGCGTGAACAGTGTTCTGATTTTGAAAACCATCTTGAAATCTTTAAGACCATCATCACCTGCCTCTTCGTTATGTCTTTAAGGCAATTACTCTTTCAACAATGACAGACTGAAATCGGACGAACTAAATGTAACTTTTATTGAGGTTTGTAAATATGGACATGTAATGTATGAATTGTATTTGAAATAAAGAAATGTCTCCCTCGCTCATTGTGCATGCAAAGAAATAGATGCATTCTTCACTGTAGCCACACGCAAACACACACAGAGGACAGTGAGTCAATCTCTTTTGTAGTGTCCTTATACATGTGAGTATATACTTTGGAATATATATATATATATATATATATATATATATATATATATATATATATATATATTCAAGATTTTTGTTATTGCACTGCCATAGGTGAAACTCCTCTCCCATGTGCCAAATGTCTTTTCAAAGCTATAACTTCAAATAATGTCCCGTCTTCCTGTTGTGACCTGCTGATCCAGTTTTCCACTCTACTTTTCCATCTTTTTAAATTTAATCACGGTTCTCTTGTTGGTTCATGAATGAAATTTGAAGATTAAAGTCAGTGTTTGAATGCTGGTACCATTACTGAAGACCTAAATGACTTTACCTATATATATATATATATATATATATATATATATATATATATATATATATATATATATATATATATATATATATATATTACCAGTTTGTGACGGGTAGGAATAATTTTAAGGAGGATATTATTCCATGGTAAGCTCAATGTCGACTAAAGAGCATAATAATAATAATAATAATAATAATAATAATAATAATAATAATAATAATGATAATAATAATCAAGTAAAAAGAAATGATCAGTAAGTTTTTTCTTATCTTGCACTTCTCACTTGTAGAACTCTCTTCGGTTTTTGATCTCCCAAAATTTAAATGCAAATTCAATCGCTATCTTGCACTTCTTAATTCTTGTTCTTTTAATGTTCACGCTTCCTAATATTTTTCTCACAAACAGCAACATATTGTGTCTTAGTGGATCTTTTACTTTGCTTGAATTGATTAAAAACAATGTTGCGAAAAAAGCAAAAAGAAAGAGAAAAATGTAAACTTAGCAAAAGAAAACCAAGAATCGAAACCAAGAATGAAACCCGAATGAGAAGAAGAATAAGAAAGAAAGAAAAGAAAGAAATTCAAAAAGAAAGAGAGAAAGAAATTAAAAAAGAGAAAGAGAGAAAGAAAGAAAGAAAACGTGCTCGTTAACAGAAATTCATTATATTACGAAAAAGAAAAAGAAAAAGAAGAACTGGTTAATGGATGGTAAATATTTAAAAAAAAGCAAGAACAATGCGGATAAAAGGAAAATTTAATTGAGGAGAATGAGATGAAAATAGCAAGAGAATAAAAGATGACCAGGAATGAAGCAATGAAAACAATGGGCAAACAACGAGATTAACGCCACTAATGGCTCACTTTTAAGTTGCTCTGTTTGTTACTTAAGTCCAACCTTTAAAAAAGCGGATTAGATTTACATCCAGACATCCGGACAGACAGACGACATAATTAAATCCAAAACAAGTACAACAGACAGCAAGTCGTCAAAGTGATCAATCATTTTAAAAGAATTTAAGCAGAAACCTTAATGATATAAAAAAGTAGGGAAAGAAGCTTATGCATACTAAACGTCATATTAGACAATGTGTGCAGTGAAATGCTCCTTGGGTCGAGGAGGCTGCGTGTGCCTTTCCAATGGAGATATTGAAGTGCCAGGTATTTGCTTGCAGGTCAATATGTTTCACACAAGAATATGCTCCAAAGCAAAACAAAAAAAATTGTATAAAGGACACAGTATCGACTAATTACCTTCAATACACTGTGGACATTAAATAAAGTCACATAGAGATACCAGATATCATATCGGAAGATATATCATTGCATGGGTAATTTGATAATAAAAAAGCAATTTTAACGCGTTTCGTCTTTTAAAACGACTTCATCAGAATAAAATAATGTTCTCCTTTATATCTAAGTAAGTGGAAGTATGAATAATAAACGATTATAATTATTGACCGAGAGGGAACACTGAATATGTAGGGATATTAATTATTCAATTTTTGGCATTTCTGGCGTCCAATGTGTCTAGACGCAACAACTCAGCCGGTTTTCTTTCCTAACATTTCGTTTTTATACATAAAGTTTTTAAATTATTCCATACCGTGAAAGAGATTTTTTCAGAAAAGTTAATTATTGTAAAAAACCTTTAGAAAAATTTACATTGGAAGAATCCGATATCAATGTGTTAAAATAGACGAAACCGCAAATATAACAATGTAAATAGCTTTGGAAAAGATTAAAGTGCTACATTGAATCACATCTTAATTGTTTCTTTCAAGAAATACAAAAACACTGAAACACATCCGACACAAAAAAGAAAATTGTGTAAGTGATTTTGTTTTTATCACGTGTGATCATGTGACGACATAGATACAGTAAATATTTTTCAGGGAAGAAGGGATGGAATCATTCCTCTCTCAAGAGTAATAGGCACTGATAAAAGGGATGCACTTCGTATGAACATGCAAGTGCATGAATGATGATGACAATGATTCCAATGATGCTGCTGCTGTTGATGATGATGATATTTAGCAGCAGCAACTGAACGTATAAACTGACATGGGAGAAGCGGGGAAGACAATATCTGCACTGAAAGATAGGCAATTTTTACGTGTAGGAAACGGTAAGAAACTGGTATGAACATCACCCAGACCCGTTCACAGAAATAGGGCATGTGACAATTTTATGGGACCTAACAACACAGACACACAATCAGGACAATCACAGCTAATCGCCCAGACATCGTGATCAAAGACCACAAAAAGTATTTCCCTACAGATTGTAATGTCTCTTTGAAGATCTTAAAAAAAAAAACTATCAAAATACAAGGACCTTGAATGTGGTACATGAGGACATCAATAATTCCAGTTGTATTTTGTTTCCTCGGATTGATTGGAAATGGTTTCGATAGACGCATAGAAGGGGATCCTGGAACCCCTGACTTAAAGAAATACTAAAGATTGTAGACGCAAATACAGCTCACACATTACGAAGACCTGTAAAATGTGCGTGATCTCAGGTTTTGCTTTGTTTTTATACAAAAAATGATCATTGGAAAATGTCATGAAGCCAGAAGGAAATGTGTATACAAGAGAAACCCAAGAAGATAATAATTCTATCACTAACCGGGGATATCCCACGAAGCGTTTATAAAATTTATTTTTAGATTAAATTATTACCGTTTATTCGCCGTCAATTTCATCACAGAAATACATTACTTATGCATGATATTTTGCAATGTTACTGATGTAAAAACACTTTTGACAGGGAGTTCTTTAACTCTAGGTGGATGAGATATTCCTCTGAGATCCGACTTTACATAAAGAAACCATTAAGCAGGGTGTTTTAAAGTGAAACCAACATTTCCAGAAACAATATAGTTCGTATACAAAGATAAATAAAGGAGCTAAAATGAAGTCAACTTTTAATTAAATAAAATAAATTAAGAGAGCCTCGTATTTAAATGAGGAAAAACCTAAAATGTGGTATTGTTATTTACTTCTTACTCCTTTTTTTTTAATAAATTTAACAACTGCATAAGTTTTAATTAATAAATTCTCACGAGTTACCTGACCTTGATTTGGGAGATCGACGCAGTCAGTTATACAAAAAAACTTTATTTTAATTTTGTTATATTCCTTTTATAACTTCAAATAAAATTCATTTCTTTTTAATTAATAAAGTAAATTAAAATAACTTTAAATATATCAGGTTGGTGCAAAAATAATGAGGTAATATTGCCGTTTTTTGACGTATTTTTTAACGTCAAAAACGACATTATTACGTCATTATTTTTGCACGAACCTAATAATTAGACCATATTATAAAATAAATTTAATTATAAATTAAATAATAAATGAATTCAAATATTGAAAAGCGTAACTAACCTTTGAATTACTTAGGTACACCATAACGGAACAACAACAACAACAATAACAATAATAACAATAACAACAACAACAACAACAACAATAATAATAATAATAATAATAATAATAATAATTTTGAACACCACCCAGACCCGGTTACGGAGACAGGAACTATAACAATTTTATGGACTAAACAATACACAGAGAACAATTAAAGCAAATCGCCCAGACATAGTTATTAGAGAGCGCAAACAAAAAAAATCGTCTCCTTATTCATATGGTTGTCCCTGAAATCTTCAATGTATTTTTGAAGATCTTCAAAATCTATCTAAATACAACGACCTTGAAATCGAAATCTCAAAAATGTAACACATGAGAACATCAACACTCCCTGTTGGGTCCTCGGATTCATTGCAAAAGATTCCAGTAGACGCATTGAAGAGATTCCTGGTGGCCTATGCCATATTTAAAAAAAAAAAAAAAATAGGTACAGCCCACATATTATGAAAGGCTTTATCTAAGTGAAATAAGTGTGTGTGTTTTTTGTTTTCTTTTTTTTTATTTTTCATTTGCTCAGTGAAAAATGAAATGATGCCATTTCTGACCTTAGGTCTCTGAGCGGGGCCCGGGAAGAAATGAGAACACATCAGAAATAAAAGGAAATAATAATAATAATAATAATAATAATAATAATAATAATAATAATAATAATAACTACAACAATATCAACAACAACGATGGCAAGATAAGCCTTTTCAATGTCAATACGCTGCCATAACCAAACAAGTTGACGTGGACAAACTCCGTTCGCAGATATGGCTACGTAGTGCAAGGTTAAAAGCTGACATCGAAGGTTTTATTCTTGCTAGACACAGAACCAATTCTTGCTAACTAGAAATGACCAAGCACACATACTGAAATATTGTGATGATCCCAAATGCAGATAATGTGATAAATATCCAGAAGAAAGATCACCATATCGAATCAAGTTACACGGTATTGGCACCCGCTGTAACTAAAACCCGGTTGGATAGAGTAGGACAATATCTGCAGTGGAATATCTGCAACATTTACAGAAAGGAACCAGCAAGAAATTGGCATGAACATCACCCGGACCCGGTTATTGACATAGGAGATGAAAAAATTTCAGGTAACTTTACACGACTCACAAACAGAGCAATCAAATCTAATGGCGCACAAATCGTGGTCAAAGATTACAAAAACAGAATATGCCTTCTTATTGACATGGCAGTCCTTGCAGACTGTAATGTATCTCTATGAATATCTTCAAAAGAACTATTAAAATACAAGGATCTTTATTTGGAAATCGAAAACAATATTACACATGAGGACATAAATAATGATAGGTGTAGTTGGATCCCTCAGAAAACGTTCTTATAGACTGGTTGAAGAGAATCCCTGGTACCCCATGCGTTAAAGAAATAAAACATAGCACTCACAAATACATCTGACACATTATGTAGGGCTTTATCTATGTAAAACGTGTGTGATCTTAGTTTTTTTTTTCTTTTTTGTTGTTTTCTGATTGATTGTAAAAGAAACCGATAGACAGATTAAAAAGATTCCTGGCAGCCCATACCTTAAACAAATTTTACTCACAAGTACAGATCACACATTACGAAAAGCATTATGCGTGTAAAATGATAAGTGGAAGCACTCATGAAACCATTTCGGACATTGAGGCCGGAAAGGAACTGTATATACAACAGATATCCGAAAATAATAATAATAATAATAATAATAATAATAATAATAATAATAATAATAATAATAATAATAATAAAATGATCCTGGAAAATTGCAGGAGACGAGGTAGAAATCTTAGTGCAGCGTGGATTGATTATCGTAAAGCCTTTGATAGTGTTCCACATTCTTGGATCCTTAAGACTTTGGAAATGTACAAAGTCTCTCCTGCGGTATTAAATTTCCTTAAGCACAGCATGGGAATGTGGAACACCAAACTATACCTTAGGCACACCGGGAGCACTGCCATATCCAACCGTCTGAATATCCGACGTGGAATCTTTCAAGGAGACTCTCTGTCACCCCTTCTGTTTTGTTTATCCTTAATCCCTCTTACACATGAACTGAACAGCAGTAGCTATGGTTACAAAATAAACAAGAAAATATTCAATCACCTACTCTACATGGATGATCTCAAACTGGATGATCTCAAACTGGATGATCTCAAACTGGATGATCTCAAACTCTTTGCCAAAGACGACAATGTGTTGAAAGGCCTCCTCAATAATGTAAAATACTTCAGTGACAACATCGGTATGGACTTCGGATTAGATAAATGTGCAAAAGTAACATTCAAAAAAGGTATGTTTTACTTATAATCATCTCAAAGATGTTTCCTCTTTCGAGAAAAAGATCTTATACTCCCACAGCTGGAAATGGATTTACTATCATAATACGGAGTTTACCTGCATTTGAGTTTTCAGTATAATGTCATTTGCTACGAAATATCGATAATCAGTTTTGAGTGGTATGTTATGGAATGGGGAATTTCGTTTGCATTTCAATGAAACGCAAAAGAAATTCTTCTATGCACTGCGTCCTTTAATGGCGTTAGCGATCATGGCTCTCCACAATTTCCTGTATTTTGTAGCTCTTAATAACTTTTGTCTTTTTGTCATCTCTCCCAAACACTGTTCCGA
Source organism: Acanthosepion lycidas (assembly GCA_963932145.1). NCBI lineage: Eukaryota > Metazoa > Mollusca > Cephalopoda > Sepiida > Sepiidae > Acanthosepion > Acanthosepion lycidas. The sequence continues at coordinate 132,250,147 of OZ010579.1, read as the reverse complement.
CATCCGTCACTCAATCACGCCGGGTACGTTGCGCGTTGCTTTCCTATGAATCTCTTACCTTCAATTTGTCCTGTGAGTATCAAATTTTCCAAACCTCTTTCTTTATTATGTACCCCAGAAATTTGAAAGGTCTCTTCCTGATGGTAAGTATTTTGTTATCATTGTCTGCAGAACTTCGTCGTTGTTCACATGTTCGGTCTATGGAATTCTGAGTTTCCTTCTGTGGAATCACATTTCTGCTTCTTCAAGTATATTTTCTATATGTGACTATTGTCCAGCATTCATTTCAGCATCTGAATACTTTCCTTGGGTTTTTGAAGGCATCTTTCGATATTCTAATGCGTTTTCGGTCGTAGTTTACCTCCTCTGTTAATATGTTTTCCAGATATTTAAAATGGTGCAATTGTTTGATTTCGGTATCTTCAATCTTTAATTTGCATGTTAGGCTATCTCCTTTGCTAACAACCATGTATTCTATATTCTTGGAATTACTGTTTAGTCTTTTCTTCATGCTTTCCTTTACAACCTTCTGTAGTCACATCTCATGTTTTCAAGATTGTGGCCACCAATAATAAATCCAGGCAGGACAGATAATTTGCTCAGAGTGGCCTCGCTGTATAAGTTGAAAAAGTCTGGTAAGAATAAACATACTTGTCTTACACCCTTTTTTATTTTTGTATATTTAATGAAATCATTATCTATACATATGCAGGCGGTTTTCTGCCAGTATAAGTTCTGGATTATTCTCATACCCTTCTCAAAATTGTTAAGGTTACTTAGCAAATCCAGCACTTCTTTCTGGCATATTTTACATTGCCGATTAAAATGGAAAGATAAAGAAAAGCATTTACGTGTGTGTGTGTGTGTGTGTGTGTGTGTGTGTGTGTGTGTCTGTGTGTGTTTGTGTGTGTGCGTGTGTGTGTGCGTGCGTGTGCGTGCGTGAACATGTCCCTCCGGGTGTGTATTTATGTAGGCTAAATTATAAAACAATGTTGCGAAGCAGTTTAAAATAGAGAAATTGTATTAGCCTTTTGCTCTAATAGATTGTTTGAGTTTTATGTTCTTGATTAAATAAGATGTGTACATAATTAGTTCTTAAAGTTCTCCAAAATGCGCAGGAACAGTCCAGGAGATTCTTTACCATCTATTTTCTAACCTAACATTAGGATTGCTTACGGTTTCTGACAAGAAAGCTCTTAAATAGACTCACTCCCTCGATCTTTCTTTTTATATTACCTTCTCTTGATATTTACAACAGCCACTATTCATACTGCTCCTCGCTACAAGGAAAAAAACACTGTATTTTAATGACGTCCAGGTTTTATGAGACATTTTTATGCTTCTGCGAGACGCTATTAACGAAGACCATACTCTCATTGTTACTGGATAGTTTCTGCTATTTTCTTTATTTGAAAAAGACATAAGACTTCATTCTGTTTTTTTTTTATTTATTTTTTATTATTACCTATTGATTTTCCTTCACTTTGTTTCTGCTAGCCTCTCATAACGCTAACTTTATTTATTTCTTGCCAAACTTGTTTCTTTCGCCGTATTTGTTTTAGAACAATATACGTTTGTTTTATCGTTTCCGATTTCTTCTATCATACTTTGCTTTCATTCAATCCTATCTTTATTCATTTTTCTTTCGTTTTTAGATGCTTGTGTTGATTTCTTTTTATATATTTTTTCTATTTTGAATCTTTTTATCTTTGTAAGTTTCTCGTCGTCACATCAAGGCATATTTATTTTATATACTATAATTTTTCTTTCCTTTCTTTCCTTCTTTCCTTTCTTTCTTTCATTTTACTTTTTCCCTTCATTCCTTATTTTTTTCTGCTTTCTTTCTTTCTGTCTTTCTTTCTTGCTTGCTTCCTTGTTTTCATTCATTCTTTCTTTCTTTCGTTCTTTCTATCTTCATTTCTTTCTTCCTTCATTCCAATCTTTCTTTCTTTCCTTCTTCTTTATTTATTTATTTCCTTTCTTTCTTCCCCCACTCCTTCCAAATTTTCTTTCTTTCTTTCTATCTACACTACTCTTTGTATTATTTCTTCTTATTCATTCAAAGTTCTTTCACTTTTTTCTACCTCATCACCAGATTTGATTTTTTTTGTTGTAATTTAGAAAGACTTAATGAACGAGGAATAACCAAAACAAAGGTTGGAAATAAAATTGTAATCTTTATGACATTAACAAAATACAATACTCGCCAGCGGCGTGAAGTAGGTAAACCACTGCTAGTGGTGGACTACATAGACATCACTTACAATAGTGTCCAAAGTACTTATGAGGATTGGGGCATACTAATTAGTCTTCATGGATACAGTATATAACACTTTTCTTTCTTCCTTTCTTTCTTTCATCATTCCTTTTTCTTTATATTTTCTCTTGATTTTTACATATTTTCTTTATTTCTTCTTTAATTTATCACTTTTCTTGGATAATTCCATTCTTTTTTTCTTCTTTTTCTACTTTCTTTCTTTCATATATAATTTTATTAAATTTTCGTTTTTTTTTTCTTTAAGCTTTTTCCTGCATCAGTGTTTTCTTTCTTTGCTTTTTTCTTTTTAATTTCTTTCGCAATCAGTCTTTATTTATTTCTTATTTTTTCTGATTTATTTACTCATTCGCTTTCTATCAGTATTTTCTTTCTTTACCTTACATTCATTAATTGTTTTTTGCTTCGCTTTTCTCCGCACATTTTCCTTCGATGTTTCTTGAAAGCTCTTTTTTATTCATTAACTTGGCCTTCTTTTCTTCATTTCTCTACACCTATATACTTGTTCGCTATTATGTTTTCTTCTTTCAAATCTTTGTTCTTCATTCAATGCATTCGTTCTTGTGTCCGTGTATTTCATTCCATCTTTCTTTCTTTTGCTATTTTATTCTTTCTATTTCAGATTTACCTTCGTAACCTCATTCTTTTCTGAATTAATTCTGATCATTCTACTAAAATGCGTTGTATTTTAACTTTTCCTTCTTAAAATTTTCCTACTTTTTCATTGACTATTCTTTCTCATAAACTTGTGTTCATTCATTCTATCATTATCCAAGTCTCTGTGATTTTCTAATTGATTTCTTCATTTTTTTCTTCTTTTCAATTGACTCAGTTTTCCTAATGTTTCTACGGTTTCATTTACTTTTCAACTATCATCATTTCATGTTTTTCTATTCGCCATATTTCTTCTTAATTTATGTCTCTTTACAGTTGCCTTTATCGAACATTATACAATGAATATTTCAGATCTTTATTTTCTTTATCCTAATGTCCTAGATGTTCCATTTGATTTATATCTATTTGTTTTCTTCTTCCTTTCTCGCATTCTTTTCCCCTGAAATGTTCTCTTCCTTTTCTTTACTTTTTCCTCATTTCCATCCATTGTTCGCTTTTCCTTTTCTTTTATCGACATTTATTTTCAGAAGATACAGCGTTTCTCTAAAATAAGAAATAAAAATCAAATCAAATATTTTCTGCCGAAAGATCTTTTTGACGAGCAATATCTTTTAATATCCATTCATGTAACCTTTAATAAATTTATTATTATCGATGACATCTAATATGACTACGTAAATCATAAGTTATAATTTTATTATGAGTAGAGATCATTCGATCTTTTATCGCTTCCTATTGATCCAGAAGCATTGCCCGAAGACAGAAAATCTAGGAGAGCTTTGATGCAGAAATATGTTAACATCCTGCAAAAAATACATGGGAGACCAAAAGCAAAATAACATGCATTACCTCTGGATTTGAAGGTCGCGAAAATGTAATTCAATTTTAATGAATTCATTACGACAAACAATATTGAAATACTTCTAGATTTATTGTTCGTATTATTCTTCTATGAGTTGTGTACATTCAGTACTTGGGTAATTATGGCTCTCCACAATTTCCTCACTGTTTTTTGTTATCTCCCATAATCACTGTTCTGTAGACTATTTACAGAAGGTCGTTCACCAGATTTTCTATACTTTTATCTTTTCCTCTTCAACATATCCCGTGAGTGCTACATTGTCCAAGCGCTATTTCATCATTAGGTTCCATAGAAAATTCAATTCTGATTCAAAATATCAATGTACTTTTCTTCCATTTTCTCTACAACTTCGTCGTTGCTCACAGTTTCAGTCGATGGCATTTCCAGCATCCTTCTGTTGAATTACATTTCTGCTGCCTCATGTTTTGCTTCCATTCGTGAGAAGAGTGCCTAACTCCATTCTGACCAAAGTAAGATCCGGAATTTTTAATGTTCATTTTCAAGTGATGTAGGCCTGCCAACTTTGGAAGATTAAACTAACGCAAAGATCCTGTCAACATTATCATCTATTTGACGCTGAACTTTAATAAACTTAAAATATTAAGAATGGGGAAGTGGTTGTGATACAAATGTTCCAGTAATGTCCGTTCTGTTGACACAGGGTCTCTTTATATACACTATCTCTCTCACTCTCTCTCTCTCACTCTCTTTGTCTCGTTTCCCAAGAAATAATACTGAATATGTTCACCCGTAAAAGTAAAAATAAAGGCGAAGCAAATTGTCGTTGATTAAGTCTGATGCAGCATTGGAGTCTCCAGTGAGGATCTGTCGGTGGCCTACTAGAATACAAAGACAATAACACGATATCTGTCTGGCGGTTGAATTATTCCCTGTTCGAATCTACGTAAAAAACATGATTCCAAATACTGCTTTTCAAGGCACTTAACATGCTACGGTTGGGCAACAGGTGATACAAATTTTCCCTTATTCTCACCATGAATTTAATAAATAGAGATTTTGTCTCACTCAGAGTTCAGAGAAATGTGGTAAGTCTAAAGATGAAAACCTTCGGTGTTGCATCCAATTTCAAAACGGAAATACAGTATAAGAGAGTTGTCGTGACCGGAGAAGAAGTCTCTTATATCCGGGTTTGGTCTATTTTGTTTAGGTAAGTATGGCACTAATTTGGGGCCCAGAGAAAATCTCTCTTATATCCGGGTTTCTCTTATATCCGGGTTACACTGTACTGATTTTCAAGGCAAATAGGTCCCCTTGAAAATCTTTCTAACACTATTTCACTCCAACAACCGTTTTACTGTAATCAACTGCAGGGAGTAAATATCAAGGCGGAGGGAACTAACTCATATTTGAATTTCCAACTTGTGCAAGTTTTCCAGACAAGGTAATAGCCCTGGTGTTAAATAAAATTTATTAAACAGGTTAAATTCTCTTCACTTGTTTGACGTGTCAAAACGCAATCTTGCTACCAAGACAGCAATACATATTTACATCTTTTATGTATTTCTTCTTCAATATTAACCATTAACACACACCGTAAAATCCAGTATTAAGTATAAAAAATAAATCCGAAAGAATTTAAAAAAGGTTTAGAAAAATATTTTATGACTTATATGTTTAAAAATACGGCAATCATTATAGATTTATATCTATAAGCTTTTAGTATTCGGTATGGCAAAAATAAGACAAACATATTGTTTCATATCAGTGACTAAATATTTGACCGTTATGTATTATTAAAATTTAGTTCTAAGTGGAGACCACTTAGAATATACTGAGTCATTCTAGCAGGAAAAAGTAGTTCAGAATCAATTATCGGATCGAATGCTAACTTGATTCTAATCAACTGATCTTATATTAAAGGTATGTGTGTTAAGGTTAGTTAAAATGGAAATGTTGAACGTATATGAAAGAAGATCAAAAATAATTAAATATAAAATCAAGAAATGGAACACTATTACTCTGCTGAGAGTTAAGGAAAACATCCATTATTTTACATAAATAGACAGACTGAGAAACAGAAATTACAAATATACTTATAAAGAATTGGAGGGAACAGAAGAATTTAGATACAGAAGAAAAATGGTTTGAATATTTATCAACCAATCAACAGAATATTTATCAATCAATCAATAGAATATACATTCACATATATTGGATATATATTCCCCGGATTAGAAGAGCCGAGTTCGAAATCAAGTTGGATCCATTACATTCACTTATGTGCTAATACCCTTGAGAACGGTATGAATTCTCTTCTTCTACCCCCCATCTATGGGTAAATAGCAGGACAGACTGGGTTCTATAACCTTGGGTGGCAACCGGTCTGGAAGAAGGAAAAACTCTGAATTCAAAACCGTCCTGGAGAGGATTGGGCTCTGTCAGTTAATCTTGCCTAAGAAGCACCACTCGTACTGTGGCTGCAGTACATATGGTGCCACTACGACCCTAGAGGTCACGGGATAAAAAATACATTTTATTATTTAAACGTTATATTTAGGTAGAAGCATCGATTATTTATTAAAAAATATACTTTCAAGCGGCCTCAATAGTCGAGAAATCTTATTAAAAAAATTTTGCACTCTCCGACAGGATTTGGACCTGTCTCCGCATTGACAGGAGAAACTATAGTAAGGTCCGATGTGGTTAGATCAACTCAGACACCGTGTGCATCACCGATTATGCCAAGTTAAATATTGCGTTATAAACGCAAATCTTTCTTAGACTCTCAAAACTGACATATCTGCTCAGTATCATATTATAACATAACAAAAGCAACTTTTAAAGAAGTAATGGACTTTTTAATTTATTAATCCAACATATTTCATTGCTTAAACGTTATTATTTGTAGATACCTTAATTGGAGTAGATCTGGGATAAAATATCTCGAATATTCGTGCTAGTAGACGAAAATAAATAAATTTACTGTGTAATAAATAAACGGAACATCTACTCAAATATGAGTGCAATGATAAAGTAGGTGTAGGCTTTAAGAAATATTTATTCAAACTGAGAATATAAGGATCGCGTATAGTGTCCTTTTTTTTATAAACAGAATTATCTCTCTCAATGAGGAAACTAAAGAAACAAGGGGAGATAACTCTTGACTATTCGTAACAATACCTGAATCCACTAAAATAACGTTTAATTTATCTGTTTTTTTTTTATTTGTAACCATATTTGAGTAGACGCACCGTTTATTTATATAACAGTATATATATATATATTTTTTTTTTCTACTGACCTTGATATCCGAGAATTCTTATTAAAGCAAAATATGCACTCTCCGGCAAGATTCGAACCTGTGTCGGCCTTTCTATGAGAAACTGATGTTAGATGCAACGTGCCCTCGTCCCACTCAGCCACAAAGTGCGTCACCGATCAAGCCAAGTCGAATATCGCCTTATGAACGCAAATTTCTCTCAGGCCATCGAAACGTCCATATCTGCTCAGGATTATAACATAAAAACAACGCAAAAAGAAGTAATATTTTTTCTTTATTTATAAATCCGACAGATTTTATTACTTAAACTTTATTTTTAGTGGATACACGTATTTAGCTAGACGCCCCGTTTATTTATTAAACAGTATATTTATTTATTTTTCCCTAACGGCTTTAATCAGATTTCTTGAATATTCGTGCCGGTAGACGAAAATAAATAAATATCCTGTTTAAGAGATAAAAGGAGTGTTTACTCAAATATGAATATCTACTAAAAATACTTTTGTGTTTAATAACACTTTAAGTTTTCCTTATGATTATGTCATCATAACAATGTGATCTTTCTAACGTATATAATTAAATTTATGTCCGCCAATTTTAATATCGACAGATATCAGGTCATCTAATTCTTTCCAAATCATCTCCTTGTAAATCTGTGGAGAAAATACAACTCTTTACATTCATTCCTCTTTTTTTGGCATACTCGTTTTATTTATTCTAATCTATATAAGCCGTTAGTTACGCAGACAGTTTTCAGACTAATAAGTTATTCAATCATATTCAAGTATGATGAAATCAACTGACATAATTTTCAGTAGTTCCGAAGATCGTAACAATACAATAAGTAGTAACTGCTTTTTTTAAATGTTCCACTCCACATGTATATCTGAATCACGTCAAATAGATTCATTAGAAGAAAGTCTAAAATGGTGTTTACAAATTTATGTTCAGTGAATATATTAAGATTCGCAGCGCTATTGTTTTGCTTACGCTTGTCTACAAACCATTATTACTGTAACAGACATGACTGTCTACGATAATAATACATCGAGACATTCTTAGGTATACTGACGTCTAGAGGAAAATTATAGTCATTGGGAACTACATGAGTTTGTCGATGACTATATCGTATTCTATGCCAGGGCGACATCAAGTTTGGAATTCTTAGGTTTCCTTCTTCTAGATCGACGAGTCTTCCATGCTATTTAACGCATAGCTGTGGGAAGAAAGTAAATGGAATAGCACAAAATCGACTGTAATTCGAACACAGCTCTCCGATTTTATCCTTCCAAGCTGTTAACACTTACCATTCACATTTCTTATATATATACCTTCAATACTATTACACCTGTGTGTGCAGATTTAAATGTACTAAACATGAGTAGATCTTACGACAGTAAATATTTTATGTATTTTCGCATTTTTTATTGTGCATTCAATGTCATTTAAATTAATTTATATTTGTCCGTATCTATCCAAATTGGAGATTATAGCTCAAACCAGTTAGAGCTGAACATTTTTTTTATTGCAGAAGGGCAAAATGATGATAATTACATTTGTAAATGTTACTTAATATTAGCATTATACATTTGATTCAAACAGAAATGAATGAAAGCATTACTTGTGTATGGTCATTCTGCAGCTTTCTCGAACTTTGACAATTCTCTTATTTCAAGTGAAAGCGTCAAAGAACAAACTGGAGCAACGTTCAATCTCTTTTGGAAATTAAGTTTTGTAGGGCTGCTCTCTTTTAGCTGTGGATTCTTCCAGGGTTTTACGCTCACTTCGTCTATGTATAGAAGTTGACAAAGGCACCGAGATAGAAATGGCAAGGCTTTAAAAAGACGAGTGAGAAAAGATGAAAGGGAGAAAAGAGTAGACGGGATAAGAATCGGTCGCCAGTTCGGAAACGAATGGGAGAGGCTAAATTGAAGTGGGAGTCTCGCCGGTCGATAAAATGAGTTGAAGCACGCTCGAATGAAAGAAGAATATTTGATGAGAAGAAAAATAAAAGGGAAATTTCTTGCGCTGAACTAAATCGGGAAATATTGTGTCGGTCGAATGCAAAAGGAGACCAAAAGCAGAAAAGAAACATGTAAAGGAAGGAGTAAGCAAATTGAAAGAAAGAAAGAAAGAAGGTATAGAAAGAAAGATAAAATAATGTATTTAAAGAAAGAGTACATAGGAAGAAAGGAAAATAGTAAAAAAGAAAGAATGAAAGAAAGAAGGAAAGAAAGAAAATGAATTGAAGAAAAAGAAAGAAAGAAAGAAAAACGCATAGAAAAATAGAATAGGTATAAGAAACTCACAGAAAGAAAGAAAAATAGAAAAAAAGAGAGAGAGACGGAAAGGAAGAAATAAAAGAACGCATAGAAAGAAAGAAAAAAGCACTGGAATGAAGAATGAAAGGGTGAGAAGAAAGAATGAAAATAACCCATACGAAGAAAGAAAAAAAGAAAGAAAGAAGGAAAGAAATCATAGATAAAACTTAAAAGTAGAATAGAAACAAAAAGATAAAACAGAGCCTAGAAAGAAAAAGAAAGAAAGTACAAATAGAAAGAAAAATTAAATCTGAAAGAGAAAGAAAAGAAGAATGAATAATTAAGGAAATAATAAATGAAAAGATATAAATAGAGAGCTAAACAAATGAGGAAAATGAGGCAGAGAATGTAAAAGAAGAAAGATAAATTGAAAGTAAGAAAGAATGAAAGGAAAGAAAATATAGAAAAATAAATTAGAAAAAACAAAGAACACAAAGCAAAAAAGGACGCAAAGAAAGAAAGAAAGAAAGAAAGAATGGGGTGATAGAAAGAAAGGAATTTAGATGATTGAAAACAAGGAAGAAAAAAGGAAAGCAAGAATTGAATAGAACGAATCGAAAGAACTAAAAATAAATCGAAAAATGAAAGAAAGAATGAAAGAAGAAATGAGAAAAAGAGAAAGAATGAAAAAGAGAAAGAAAGAAAAGATCTCGTAGAATGAAATGAAAGATATAAAGAAAGAAATAAAAACTTAAACAAAGAATGAAACGAGAAACTTGAAAGAAAGTATGACAGGCATGAAAGAAAGAAAGAAAGAAAGAAAGAAAGAAAGAAAGAAAGAAAGAAAGAAAGAAAATAGGAAGAAAGAGCGAAATGAGGAAAAAAAATGAAAACAAAGCATGGTAGGAAATAAATGTTTGAACGAAAGAAAGAAAACACAGAAAGAAATAAACGAAACGAATTCATAGAATGAAACAATAGAAAGAAAATAAAAAACTGAAACAAAGAATGAAAGAAAGGAGGCATTAAGAAAGAAAAATGCAAAAAAAAAAAAGAAAGAATGATGGAAAAGAGCGCATAGTGAAAGAAAATAGTGCCAAATAAATAAAAATAGAAAGAAAGAATGAAACAAAACATTAAAAAAGAAAGAAAGTAAAAAATAGGAAAGAGAAAGAAATAAAAAGTAGAAAGAAAAGAAAGCTTATGAAGAACAAATTCGGAAAAGTGGAAAGAATATAATAAAGTGTATATAAGAATTGAGAAATAAGATAAAGAGATTGATTGAGTAGAAGAATCTATTAATAGATGAGAAAGATAAAAGAAAATATGAGGAATGTAAGACTTGCAACAAAATACACAAGGATATACTAAAAGGAAGATAGAAAATGAAAATATAGTTGCAAATAATGCATAGAAATGTACGTCGAGTAATGCAACCAAGGTTACTTATACTTCGGGTTAAACTAAGTACATTCGTGAAGTCAAAGTATCCATATTAATAGGATAGAGATATTATAACGAAATTCATAAAGAAGACTGAGACTTAATTTTCCGAATAGAATAGGATAGATAAATAGATAGAGAGAGAGAGACAGAGAAAGAGAGAGATTAAGTAATAATATGATGAGTTAAAAAATGAAAGCAAAGAAGAGAAAAATCATTTTGAAAAGATAATGCATAATGTCGTCCGTAAATATCGTCCAGCGAAAGAGGCAGAAAAATATGAATCGTTTGACTAGCCACTTAAAAAAAAGAATTAGTTAAAAAGCGCAGAATTGAAGTCGATTCGGTTTTCCAATTTATTGAACTTGATCACAGTGGCTAGATATCGATGAATAATCAAATGCATGAAAGCATATAATCAATCAAATCGATAAGGTTAGAATAGACGTCATAGCGGCCTACATTTCTCCACCTAGTTAAACGATAGGGTGTTTTCTTTGGCCGACCAAAATATACGAGCTATTTTCTTGGTTTAATCAGCACAGCATCTGCCCTATAAGAAATGAGGATTTTAACGTAAGCATTTTGTTAGTGTGAAAATTGACTATGAGCAACTTGGCGTATATATAATATTGCCTAAAAAAGATGAAATGGCTGAGTGTTGCATAATAAAGAGGAAATGAATTAACGTAGCCTGAAAAAGTTGAAATAAATAATGTTGCTTAAAAAAAGATGAAATAGCTGAGTGTTGCCTAAATCGATTAAATAAATTAATATTGCCTAAAAAAGATGAAATAGCTGAGTGTTGACTTAAAAAAAGATGAAATAATAGAGTATTGACAAACAATGATGAAATATAGGAATGTTGCCTAAAAAAAGATGAAATATAGGAATGTTGCCTAAAAAAAGATGAGATAGATGATTGCTGCTAAAAAATGATGAAATAAATTAAGGTTACCTAAAATCGATGAAATAAATGAGCGACGCCTGAAAAAGATGAAATGAGTGAGTATAGCCTTACAAGAATGAAATAAAGGATTGTTGCCTAAAAAATTATGAAATGTATGAGTGTTGCCTAAAAAAGATGAAATAGATCAGTGTTGCCTAAAAAGGATGAAAAAAATGAGTATAGACTTACATGAATGAAATAAATGATTGTTACCTAAAAAATATGAAATATATGAGTGCTGCCTAAAAAAGATGAAATAAATGAGTATAGCCTTACAAAGATGAAATAAAGGAGTGTTGCCTAAAAAAGATGAAATGAATGAGTATAGCCTTACAAGAATGAAATAAATGACTGTTGCCTAAAAAATATGAAACGTATGAGTTTTGGCGAAAAAAGATGAAATATCTGAGTGTTGACTAAAAAAAGATGAAATAATTGAGTATTGCCAAACAATGATGAAATATAGTAATGTTGTCTAAAAAAAGATGAAATAAATGAATGCTTCCTAAAAAAAAGATGAGATCGATGATAGTTGATAAAAAATGATGAAATAAATTAAGGTTTCCTAAAAAAGATGAAATAAATGAGGGTCGCCTGAAAAAGATGAAATGAATGAGTGTTGCTTAAATAAAAAAATAGATGAGTGTTGCCTAAAAAAGACGAAATGAATGAGTATAGCTTTACAAGTACGAAATCAATGGGTGTGCCTAAACAATATGAAATGTATAAGTGTTGCCTAAAAAAGATGAAATAGATGAGTGTTGACTAATAAAGATTAAATGTATGAGTATAGCCTTACAAGAATGAAATAAATGAGTGTTGGATAAAAAATGTGAAATAGATGCGTGTTGCCAAACAAAGACGAATGAGTATGGTATTACAAGAATGAAATAAATGAATGTTGCCTAAAAAATGTGAAATATATGAGTGTTGCTTAAAAAACATGAAATAGATGACTGATGCCAAAAAAAATAAAATGAATGAGTATAGCCTTACAACAATGAAATAAATGAGTGTTGGATAAAAAATATGAAATGTATGAGTGTTGCCTAAAAAGATGAAATAGATGAGTATAACCATAAAAGAATGAAATAAATGAGTTGTGCCTAAAAAATATGAAATGTATGAGTGTTGCCTAAATAAGATAAAATAAATACGTGTCGCCTAAAAAAGACGAAATAAATGTTTGTTGGCTAAAAAATATGAAATGTATGATAGTTGCCTAAAAATGACGAAATAGATGCGTGTTGCCTATAAAAGACAAAATGAATGAGTATAGCCTTACAAGAATGAAATGGGTGTTGCCTAAAAATGTGAAATGTATGAGTGTTCCTTAAAAAGATGAAATAGATGAGTGTTGCCATAAAGATATAATGAATGAGTATAGGCTTACAAGAATAAAATAAATGATTTGGATAAAAAATATGAAATGTATGATTGATGCCTGAAAAAGACGAAATAGATGCGTGTTGCCAAAAAAGACGAAATGAATGAGTATGGCATTACAAGTATGAAATAAATCGGTGTTGCCTAAAAATATGAAATGTATGAGTGTTGCTTAAAAAAGATGCATTTGATGAGTGTTGCCAAAAAAGATGAAATTAATGAGTATAGCCTTACAAGAATGAAATAAATGTTTGTTGGCAAAAAACTTGAAATATATGAGTGTTGCCTAAGTAATACGAAATAGATGCGTGTTGCCTAACAAAGACAAAATGAATGAGTATCGCCTTACAAGAATGAAATAAATGGGTGTTGCCTAAAAATATGAAATGTATGAGTGTTGCCTAAAAAGATGATATAAATGAGTGTTGCCTAAAAAAGACAAAATGAATGAGTATAGCCTTACAACAATGAAATAAATGAGTGTTGGTTAAAAAATATTAAATGTACGAGTGTTGCCTAAAAAAGATGAAATAGATGAGAGTTGCCTAAAAATGATGAAATAAATGAGTATAGGCTTACAAGTATGAAATAAATGATTATTGCCTAAAAATATGAAGTGTATGAGTGTTGCCTGGAAAAGATGAAATACATGAATGTGGCCTAAAAATGTCGAAATGAATGAGTATAGCCTTACAAGAATGAAATAAATGGGTGTTGCCAGAAAAATATTAAATGTATGAGTGTTGCCTAAAAAAGATGAAATAAATGAGTATAGCGTTACAACAATGAAATAAATGATTGTTGGCTAAAAAATATGAATTGTATGAGTGTTGCTAAAAAAGATGAAATAGATGAGTGTTGCCTAAATATGATGAACTAAATGAGTATAGCCTTACAAGAATGAAATAAATGAGTGTTGGCTAAAAATATGAAATGTATGAGTGTTGCCAGAAAATGAAAAAAATAGGTGAGTGTTGCCTAAAAGAGATGATATAAATGAGTATAGCTTTACAAGAATGAAATAAATGAGTGTTGGCTAAAAAATATGAAATGTATGAGTGTGCCTAAAAAAAGACGAAATCGATGCGTGTTGCCTAACAAAGACGAAATTAATGAGTATAGCCTTACAATAATTAAATAAATGAGTGTTGGCTCAAAAAGATGAAATGTATGAGAGTTGCCTAAAAAATATGAATAGATGAGTGATGCCTAAAAATGACGAAATAAATGAGTATAGCCTTACAAGAATTAAATAATTGATTGTTGCCTAAATAAGATGAAATGTATGAGTGTTGCCTAAATAAAATGAAATAGATACTTGTCGCCTAAAAATGATGAAATAAATGAGTATAGCCTTACAAGTATGAAATAAATGAGTGCTGCCTAAAAAACATGAAGTCTATGAGTGTTGCCTGAAAAAGATGAAATAGATGAATGTGGCCTAAAAAAGACGAAATGAATGAGTATAGCCTTACAAGAATTAAATAAATGGGTGTTGCCTAAAGAATATGAAATGTATGAGTGTTGCCTAAAAAATATGAAATAGTTGAGTGTTGCCTAATAAAGATGAAATAAATGAGTATAGCCTTACAAGAATGAAATTAACGAGTGTTGGCTAAAAAATATGAAATGTATGAGAATTGCCTAAAAAATATGAAATAGATGAGTGTTGCCTAAAAATGATGAAATAAATGAGTATAGCCTTACAAGAATGAAATAATTGATTGTTGTCTAAAAAATACGAAATGTATGAGTGTTGCCTAAAATAGATGAAATAGATGAGTGCTGCCTAACAAAGACGAAATTAATGAGTATAGCCTTACAAGAATTAAATAAATGAATGTTGGCTAAAAAATATGAAATGTATGAGAGTTGCATAAGAAAGACGAAATAGATGCGAGTTTCCTAATAAAGATGAAATAAATGAGTTTAGCATTACAAGAATGAAATAAATGAGTGTTGGTTAAAAAAAATGAAATGTATGAGAGTTGCATAAAAAACATGAAATAGATGAGTGATGCCTAAAATGATGAAATAAATGAGTATAGCCTTACAAGAATGAAATAATTTATTGTTACCTAAAAAATATGAAATGTATGAGTGTTGCCTAAAAAAGATGAAATAGATGAGTGTTGCCTAAATAAGATGCAATAAATGAGTATAGCCTTACATGAATGAAATAATTGATTGTTGCCAAAAAAATATGAAAGATATGAGTGTTGCCTAAATATAGATGAAATAAATACGTGTCGCCTAAAAATGATGAAATAAATGAGTATAGCCTTACAAGAAAAAATAAATGAGTGTTGCCTAAAAAACATGAAGTGCATGAGTATTGCCTAAAAAAGAGGAAATGAATGAGTATATCCTTACAAGAATGAAATAAATTAGTGTTGCCTAAAAAATATGAAATGTATGAGTGTTGCCTGAAACAGATGAAATAGATGAGTGCTGCCTAAAAAAGACGAAATGAATGAGTATAACCTTACTAGAATGAAATAAATGAGTGTTGGCTAAAAAATATGAAATGTATGAGTGTGCTTGAAAAAGAAAAAATAGGTGAGTGTTGCCTAAAAAAGATGATATATATGAGTATAGCTTTACAAGAATGAAATAAATGAGTGTTGGGTAAAAAATATGAAATGTATGAGTGTTGCCTAAAAAACACGATATAGATGCGTGTTGCCTAACAAAGACGAAATTTATGAGTATAGCCTTACAAGAATCGAATAAATGAGTGTTGGCTGAAAAATATGAAATATATGAGTGTTGCCTAAAAAAGCTGAAATAAATGAGTATATCCTTACAAGAATGAAATAAATGAGTTTTGCCTAAAAAATATGAAATGTATGAGTGTTGCCTAAATAAGAGGAAATAGATACTTGTCGCCTAAAAATGATGAAATAAATGAGTATAGCCTTACAAGAATGAAATAAATGGGTATTGTCTAAAAAATATTAAATGTATGAGTGTTGCCTATAAAAGATGTAATAGATGACTGTTGCCTAATAAAGATGAAATAAATGAGTATAGCCTTACAAGAATGAAATAAATGAGTGTTGGCTAAAAATATGAAATAGATGACTGTTGCCTAATAAAGATGAAATAAATGAGTATATCCTTACAAGAATGAAATAAATGAGTGTTGCCTAAAAAATATGAAATGTATGAGAGTTGCCTAAGTAATACGAAATAGATGCGTGTTGCCTAACAAAGACAAAATGAATGAGTATCGCCTTACAAGAATGAAATAAATGGGCGTTGCCTAAAAATATGAAATGTATGAGTGTTGCCTAAAAAAGATGATATAAATGAGTGTTGCCTAAAAAAGACAAAATGAATGAGTATAGCCTTACAACAATGAAATAAATGAGTGTTGGCTAAAAAATATGAAATGTATGAGTGTTGCCTAAAAAAGATGAAATAGATGAGAGTTGCATAAAAATGATGAAATAAATGAGTATAGCCTTACAAGTATGAAATAAATGATTGTTGCCTAAAATATATGAAATGTATGAGTGTTGCCTAAATAAGACGAAATAGATATGAAATCGACGTGAGACATTCCAGTGCGTAATAATGGGCTTTGTAAGAAAATGATGATTGATTTTAAATCATTTTTATAATTTGTGGAGACAAATCATGCATTTCAATATTACTGAATGATCTTGGTGATGCGATCTCCATCTTCTGACAGTTGAAAATTCACAACAAATATATATTGTATGGCACGACCCACTGACTAGCAATTTCTATCTCAACTTGACATCCATAATGTCTCATTTTTTGTACTTGCCGGTGTGACCTCCATCTACTGACTTTCTTCTTCTATATTTTCGGAAGAGTCTTTCACTTGTTAAACTTTAAATTTAATTTATATCAAAGGGAAACATTTCATTGGAGCGTGTTTCCCCTCCCCAATGGGATCTCCTTTGATCAAAATGTAATGCACTTATCCAAGTACCCTGGGTAATGTGGTTTTCGAATATATATGATTATGGATATCTCTCTCAAAAACCCTAGGAGAAGTTCAATAGCTTAAAAAGAGACAGACAGAGTCTAAAACTTTATATATATATATATATATATATATATATATATATATATATATATATATATATATGTGTGTGTGTGTGTGTGTGTGTGTGTGTGTGTAGAGATAGATAGATAGATAGATAGATAGATAGATAGATAGATTACAACCATTCTTTAATTAATAGAAATGTTTGGAGAGAGCCGAGCTATTCATGTATTTTACATTACCTAAATTCATTCAATGATGATAAAAACAAAATTTCCAAGAATTTTCAGTGTACCCAATATAAAATTAAATGTCGCTATCGGAATGTATGCTAAGTCGGTATACAATACTTTCAGTCATACATTGATTGTTTACCGGACAGAACGTATATTTATATTCGTTTTCTTGGGCATAAAAAGAAACCTGATTTTTAAACTTTTAAAAGAGGTGTTTTAATATACGTAAAAATGTATTTTTATTATTTCTTTATAAACAGTTTGTTTCAAACTGCGTGATATTCAAAAACGCATTTGTTTATTTTTATGTGCTAGTATTCTAAAATTAATTTTTTATTTTTTTATAAAAGGAATGGTTTAGCCTTTCAAACATTCGAAATGATTTCTTCCTAATACACGTAAAAATGAATTTCTTGTCTGAAATACTTGCCGAAATTGTATTTGCTTTTAGATTGAAAAACAAAGAACTTAACAAGCTTACTCTCTTCGAATTCTGCTATTCAATTCATCTACTAATACAATGTGAGGGAGGTCAGGACATTGAGGCTGCCATGTCATGATTTTCAAAATTTTGTTTCTTTTGACTTGAGCTAATTTTGACATTATTTAGAAGAGCATATTGCTTTTTGGAAATGCGATTTTTTTCAATTATGCGAAAGCAGATGGTATTGCATGATTTTTAAAAATCGAATGATATTGTTCTTTTTCCAGGATTCCCTTGACCTGAATCAAATCTCCAGCCTTCTTTTTCCCACCCGCAACAGACCCGAACGTTTAACAGTTTGAGTCAGAGATTCATCCTTCAGTATTTCGCTTGTCTTTCTTCTTACATAAACACACCACCTGTTACAAAAAGGTCAAATTTGTACACGTCTTTTTGTCTACAGCACATCCGGCGATTCTTGCAAAGTCCAGTTCTCATGGCTTTTGGCACAGTCTTTTTTTTATTATTCACCTCACGTAACAGGATTTTTATGATGGCCATGAACCCCCTGAAACTCGCGGATCTACGTCAATTTCTCACTGTTGGGAGCGACACAGGTTGCTGTCGAGAGGGAATAACTTCAGCTGTCACCTCAGGAGCAATTTTTCTTCTAATTTCTTTTGCTCTCAATAATTAAATTCTTATCCTCGTCAGCCCTTGCTACTTTTGGTGCTCCAGCTCAACATTTGTTCCTGTTTCTAACGAGCTTTGTATTGAATATTGCATCCCATTTCTAGAAATCTTTAAATACTTGGCAATTTGTCTTTGAGAGTAGCCTTCTTGGCTTAACATTTCAATTTGTATTCTTATAGCAATAATTAAAAGCACTGATTTTGCTATTTTGCTCAAATTAAAAAT
>OZ010579.1:132176516-132226516 GCA_963932145.1 Acanthosepion lycidas | reverse complement strand
CAATGTTCCTGTTTTTGTTTTCGTTCATTACATAAATGATTCATTCTGTCATTATTTTGAAATGTTGTCTGTTTGTTAGAAAGACATTTCACGATATCATCAGTTTTTCAATTTCCGCGTGGAAATATAGGATTTTGTCCGTGGCTATTGTCATTTCTTTTTCGATGAGAGGTCGTTGGGACTTATTGCGCTAGTTAATAAGGTGTATTTAAGCAGCAAGAATCTATCTACAAAACATAGCATTCGTTGGAATTATTTTGCCTTAAATATTCCTCATATATATAGCATTTGATCTCCAGACCATATATATATATATATATATATATATATATATATATATATATATATATATATGTGTGTGTGTGTGTGTGTGTGTGTGTGTGCGTGTGTTGCGGTTGTCCTTCGAATCCGAAGATGACGTAATGTTTCTGCATCTCATCTGTGAACCCGAAGGTGGCTCCGCAACACCAGACTGGAGGCGCAGAATTTTGAACAGTGAGGGCACTAAAAGTCTGTTGTCGTAATCACTGAAGACGATGCACTGTGGTGTCAATCTCTGGCAGCGGTGAACTTCTGGCGTCGATCATCCTCGAAGGTGACAGCAGCATCTTGGATTGTGATTAGTCAACATGCTCAATCACTTGTACGCTCCTCTGGTTCTTTGGTTTTTAGCTAGCACCCCTGGAGATTTGCTTTCACACTGGTTTTGTACCGCTTCTTCGGTCGGCCTCGACTCTCTTGCCGTACAGAAGCTCTCCGTACAGTAGACATCTTGACAAGAGGTGCTACTCCATGCGGATGACATGCCCCACCCATGGAAGTTGGGCCTTAATGAGCATGGATTCAACCCTTGAGGAGAGAGCACGATCCAGGACCTCAGAGTTGGTAACGCTGTCCTACCGGGGAATTCCGAATATGGAACGGAGAGCTCGCATGTGGAAGTTCTTCAGCTTCTTGTGTGTTTGTGGTACAGTGTCCAAGATTCAAAACTTTATGGAATGGAGTGTGAGAACACTGCATTGTAGACTTCAAGCATTGTAGTCAGCTAAATGTTGTATTGACTGGGCACTCTGTTGGGAAGTCATCTTAACGCCTGACTTGTTGATTCGGACATCAATGTCTTTGTCCAAGGGGACGTCACAAGAGATGGTTCTTCCCAGGTATATCAAATACGTGGGATGTACAATGTGGACTTTCTCAAGGCAAAAAACGAAATGAATTTATTTAAACAAAGTAAATATTAATAATAAAAAGAAAATTTCCTTAGTAACTGGAAGATTTTCTTTGTGTTATTATTAGTTACTTTGTTTAAGTAAATTCATTTCGGTTTTTGCCTTGAAAAAGCCCACATTGAACGAAACGCGTCGGCAACTATTACAGTTTTCCTATTGTCATTTATATTTATAAATATTGTCTTTTCTACAGGTTAACTCTGAGAAATTTTCATATATATATATATATATATATATATATATATATATATATATATCATAATTTGTTTTCTTTTTTAAAAATATGATTCCATCGCGAAACAGAAATTTCTGTTTCAAAACTGAAACTAAAGTTGTAAATTCAATAATTAAACTTAAAAATGCAGAGTTTCTTTCCTTTACTATGAATTAATATGAATATGAATTAATTAGAATGAAATCTGGATACTAATTTTAAATTTCATAATTAAATTCAAAACTTTATTTTCATTTCTGAAACATCGAAATGTCTGTGCCGCGATGGAATCATATTTTTAAAAAGAAAATAACATTATATTATTATCTAAAAATTTGGTTTCATCGTGATACATCGCTTGTAAATGGAAAATTTCAATTTTCATTTCAATTTTTAGTTCCGAAACATAGACATTTCTGTCTCGTATTGAAAACATATATTTAATTAATAATAATAATTATATATATATATATATATATATATATATATATATATATATATATATATATATATATATATATTTATATATATGAAGAAATATAGTCTTAAGGTGTGCTATATTTATCGGATAAAGTGCTCAATATCAGAGATAGAGCGTGTGTAAATATAAAAGTGAACATAGAAGTCAACACTTAGAGGCGACAGTCTGTTTCATGCTATATGCAATCGTCAGGCCTGACGATTGCATATAGCATGAAACAGACTGTCGCTTCTAAGTGTTGACTTCTATGTTCACTTTTATATTTATATATATATATATATATATATATATATATATATATATATATATATATATATATAAGCAGCTTATTGTCATTCAACCGTGTTTGGTTAAATAATTTATATCTATTCATTATTTTCGTTTCAGTCCTTTCAAATCCACGAAATTATTTCTTTGTCGTACTAGAAAATTGATTAAGAAAAATTTGAAAAAATTTGTCAAAAATCTTTTTATTCATAATACTTCTAATCTCATCTGAGACCAACTTCAGTGGTTGCATATTGATGGAGAACAACATAAATTCAAATATTTTTTTTACCTCTACTTATATTAACATAAATAAAACTGTACATAATTTCTACAGCCACCAAGAAATTCATTCATGGACATGAAAGGCTTAACAGTAAATTAAATGAACATAATATGTCTCGATTATGTGCTTGTGCTTGTGTGAGGATAGAATTCCAGATGTAATTAAAAATATATCTTTAATAGGAAAACATGCAAGACTATAAAATGTCTAAAAATTTGAAGGAGTTGATAGCCTTCTATTACTTAAAATAAATTATCCATAAGTTAATCCCAAACTAAATTATTTAAATAGTAATTACAAAATTAAAAGAAAAGTCAGTATTTGCTCACTTTTATCCATTAGACATTAAATTTCATCAGACATTAATATTCATCAGGGTACATGAATTTAAAAATCTTGCAAAACTAACGACAGTTTTACTTTGTTTATCAATGCTTCTTGCAAAATAAAATCCTTATAATTGACAAAACGCGTCAGAGGACAAAACGCGTCAGATAAGATAATTTGTCTTTTTACATATATATATATATATATATATATATATATATATATATATATATATATATATATATATATATATATATAAAGAGAGGGAGAGATGGAAAGAGAGAGATGGGGGAATTATTTTTTCATTTATTAATCCGGCATAACGTAAGTTATTGCTTAAACGTTATTTTTAATGGATGCTCATATCTGATGTTCTGCGTTTATTTATTATTTATTAAACAGTATATTTATTTATCCCAATCGACTGGCTTGAACATTCGAGAAATCTTGTTAGAAAAATAAACGTTCTCCGGCAGTTTTAGAACTTGCCCACCGTAGAAACTAATTCGTCTTCAAATAGCATGTATTCAAAGACACCAAGAACCTCCTCGTCCAACAAAGCCCGAATATTGCTTTTAAACGCAAACTTTTCCCAATTCTCTAAACATACATCTCTGCTCAGTTTCGTATTCAAATGTAAACAAAGACAATTTTTAGTAATTTTTTTTTTAATTTATTAAACCGACACGTTTTAATTTATTGTTTAAACCTTATTTTTAATGGATATCCATATTTAAGTAGGTGTTCTGACTATTTAATAAACAGTATATTTATTTCCATCTAACGAAAAATAACGAAACATTTTTAGGGATGGATTTTTTATTTATTAATTGACTAACTGTTTAATAAAATAAATAAATAGAAACAAACCATGTACACAAATAATTGTATCAATTCAAAAGAACAATAATCAATATTTACACATATTTTCATCCACAGACAGGTTGTTTCGCAGCTCATCAACGTGATAAATGTCCGGTTGCCTCAAGCTAGAATCGAAACCCGGCTGAATTGGCGTCACTCGGGTTAACCTACACCGAGGCCGTTGGCGCACGGAATATATAAAAGCGAATTTAAGCGTATTTATATTTAGATAATCACGTCACCGAATTATATATATATATATATATATATATATATATATATATATATATATATATATATATATATATATATATATATATATATATATATATATATATATGTATGTATGTGTGTGTGTGTCGTTTAAATAAAGACATCATATTGAATCTTATTTTCCGTCTTGCTTACTGACATAAACATATTCACTCGCATGCATAAGATTGAACAAATGTCACTGCGTCACATTATTCCATGTCTCTTTCAATTGCTGAATGAATACGACAAGAATTATACACAGGTGAAATAAAGGAGCTAGGAGTAATCCTATAATGCTCGGTCTTGTTCAATGAGGTAGAAACCTTTAGATGTTTCGGCCAGGGGAAATGCTGTGTGCCGACGGGCATTAATATGGTAGAAACACAGGCGAGCGCGAGTTGTAATACCCACAACCGTAATGCGAGAGGTTGAACCTGCGTGAGCTGTGAAAATGAACATTGTATGAGGACTTCCCTAAGTTTTATTACGATATGCTCCTAAACTGCAATCATTTGTTTGATGGATGTACCAGGTTTAATTGCTGAACCAAACAAAATGCCAATCTATCTCTTACATGACACAATAGCAACAGCTACTGCAGACATTTAAGACTCGTATGACTATAAATGGATTGACATTCACGATAAAGCACTAATACGTTTACAGGTATATGAGAAAGTCTTCCTGCTTCAATAAAAGAAAAACTAAATGGTTCGTATTAGGACAGCCAGATCAATATTTGCAGTGATTTTGTTGTGGAGGTAGTGCAATCTACCATGTGTTAAAATACCTCAGTGTTGGAAGCCTTAGGTAAACAAGACTGTCCAGAACCTGGTCCACTGATGTAAAATCGAAATGCTACGATCAACATTCTAAAATGACCACCCAGAATTTCAACGGTCGATAATCTGATAGCCCAGAAGGTTTTAATTGATAAAATAGTATATGTACACCTCAGTAGCAATGTTGTCTGA
Source organism: Acanthosepion lycidas (assembly GCA_963932145.1). NCBI lineage: Eukaryota > Metazoa > Mollusca > Cephalopoda > Sepiida > Sepiidae > Acanthosepion > Acanthosepion lycidas. The sequence goes on along the minus strand of OZ010579.1, from coordinate 132,221,616 downwards.
CTACAGTGGAGGTTTTCTGCAACCCTACCGTAGCATCAGTCCCATTCTAAAGCTTAGATGCTGCATGTGCAAAGGCACTTAGTCTATTCGACTCAAAAATGTTATCATGTGACATATTTATTTTCCATCATTTACACTTTTTTGACGGCATCATAGAGATTTTTTTTAATTGGGTGGGCCATTTAAACTTTTTATTTAAATTATGGAGTTTAAAATTTGTATTTAATATTTTATTCTTTGTTTATATATATATATATATATATATATATATATATATATATATATATATATATATATATATATATATATATACCTATATTTACCTGAAGACGGTCGCAAGACCAGAAACACGTGTAGTAAAATTATGAAAAATAAAGCATAATATTTTTTTTAAATACACATTACGACCAAAAACTTTTCCGGCACCACTTCTCTTCTTTTTAATCTACAGACTTTTCTCTCGTTTGAACCACTATAACCTCTTTCTCACATATATATATATATATATATATATATATACAACGGTCTGTTGTTAAATGAAGCAAAGAGTGGCTTGTTAATTTTAAAGCCTCAAAAATGTTGAAAACATCTTTGATTGACACGTTTTGTCCTTTAGGACTTCATCAGGACTGATGCAATTACACATGCAAACACGAACGAGAGACACTATGAATTTACATTTTTATGTTTTGGTTATATAATCTAGCCAACTACATTTAGATTCGTATTTTTGTTTCCATCAGCTTTCTTATTAAGTATCCCAAATTTTGATAACGGAAGATCTGCCGATAATGGTGAAAAGTTGTCAGAAATTGTAGACTAATTTTCTTTGGAGGAACTAGAGACTAAAACACTTTCAAAATATTTTCGTCTATTACTAATATATAATCTAGCCCTTTTCATTTAGGTTCTCATTCTTTTCACGAAAATGTTGATGAAAAGGTTTAGAAAGTGCTTTAATCGTTAGTAAATTCATGATAAATTCCCGTTCAGGTTCCAATGTTTTCACCATTCTTAGGAGATCAACAGCCATCACACTTCGGGGTATTTAATAACAAAGACGGCTGTAATAAAAACGAATAAGAATTTAAATGAAGTGGGCTAGATTCTATTCCTCAAACGCATTAATTACAATTCTTACCTATCTCGTTCGTGCGTATATGTATTCACATCAGTCTAATCAAATACCATCCGATAAGTTCTAAAAGACAAAAAGGCGTCACAGGAAAAAAAAAATTCGACATTGTCATACATGTTTCCTCCAAAACGGTTTTTGATGTATAAAAATTATATATCGGTATTATATATATACTCGATTAAGAGCCGCACTATCAGGCGGTATGTAAGCTAGATCCTCTGGAAGACTCTTGATTGAGACTTCATCACAAGTGGTAGGAATGTGTGGATGCGATAGGCAAAAATAAACTATGGAAAAAGTCAAAATTGGTCGCTTCATTTAAGGATTGCATTAATATTTAAGCTTAACTTTTAAAAGTTCAACAATAATTCTTCTGCTACCAGTTAATTTAAAGGAAATTTGATGTACGTAGATCCTTAATTCCCGTACAAACAATTATTTTTATTTCAGGGGTGACTTTCGCTGGATTTCGCAATTAATTTCAATTATTGCCAAATTTATTTCTAAATTATAGAAATAGTAATCATACAAAAATTCTTTGCAAAAATTACGTAAAAATCGCCGAAAACAATTGCAGTAAATAAAACTTTGCTAATACAAAATTTCAGAAATGCGGATCCAGATCCAGCACGGATTTTTTTTAAATTTGCTCACGGGGTCAGCCTGATTCCAAAATGATATGATATGTTAGGTTATGGCTTCATGGGGTAAAGTTGAAAACAATAACAGACTATCATCACTGACTTGTTCGTATATTGCTTAATATATTGTACATATTTGATAATGGCTTATGTAAGTCGAAAGCTTAGATTGGGTTTAAAAGATAATATGGATTAATATTGTGATTTTCTTTCTTTAATGAAAATGTTATTAAGCTTATCAGACGTTATGAAAAGAATTTACATAAATAAATAGACAACACTTGTCTGTACTATGTAATGAAACATGTATGAATGAAAAATGTTGCCTAAATACACACAATATATATATATATATATATATATATATATATATATATATATATATATAGATATATATAGATATAGATAGATAGATAGATAGATAGATAGATAGATAGATAGATAGATAGATAGATAGAAATATATATAGGAATATATATATTGTGTGTATTTAGGCAGGATTTTTTCATATATATATATATAGAAAACGACAGGAATGTTTTGCTGATTAATTTTAATGGTCATTATGTTTACAAATTATGAATAATCATTATCAAACAAGGAGGAAATTCAATCAAGAATTGTCCACATTTTATATCTAGTAAATTGACGGGTAAGGTGTTTAACTTTGGTGTAAAATTACAAAATTTGATAGTTTAATGACTTCTATTAAGTTGGTGCAAAAATAATATCGTTTTTTGACGTTAAAAAATACGGTAAAAGACGATATTATTTTTGCACCAACCTAATATATTGGTTATTGAGAAAGTGAAACATAATTATTATTTTATTCCTTTGTCTACATTTTTTTGGGAATGAAGTGTATTTGATTCTCACCTGCGGCCCAGTGATTGGATATACTGCATTCCTACTTCTAGCCTTAAAAGCATCTACACGACGAGCTTTTGATGTCTATACGACAGTTTGTGACACAAGAGAATGTCTAATGGAAAGAGATCAGGTGACTGAGGTTCAACGAGTGAATTTCCTCTACTAATCCACTGGTCTGAAATAATGCCAACCAGAGAATCGCACACACGCAATCGATATTAACGCTCCAAATGATTGGAAAATGGACTTGTTTAAAGCAATTCAGTTGATGTTATAGTATTTTTGCTGAAAATTCTAGCTCATGTCCGAAAAAGCATATCACGTCGTTCTCTTGAGAATTGTCCTGTAACTATAATTCTATATTAAATCAGGATTTTCGTATGACGCTGTCGTCGTCAGCTTCGAGGTTTGCACAGAATGTTTATTTTTATATTCAAACTGAAATAACGCGAGCGGATATTGTTTTGGAAAATGTATTTTCTTTTTATGAGTAAAAATTTTATCCCTCTTGTGTTGCTCACGGTACGTTAGAACAGATAAAAGAAGAGGGAGAAAGAGAGAAAAAGAAACTTTTGGAAGCAGGTGTTCGTCCTGATTAGTTCTATGATGTTTAGGGGAGAGGACGAGCTTGTCCAGATTTCTGCCGAAAGAGTAGAGAAAACTTAGTGCGAAGCCCTCTTTTCTTGGATTTATATTGAGGTTAGTAAGAGTGTGTGGTGGGTTTCTGTAGGATATTCGTTCACTTTGAAACAGTTCTTTTTCTTTTATTGCTTATCCAAATATTTGGTTGACCAGTTTTTAATAACCCTGATATTAATATTAAGGAGATATTACTTTTCAGGGAATCTAAGAAATATATTTTTTCTTTAATAAATTTTTTTCTCTTATTAAAATATTATGGTATTAATAACAGATAAGAATTACAACACCAAATTTACAAATACTTAAAATATATATTTATTCACTTCTGGAATTAATGTCGGCCTATAAATGGCACATGCTTTCGGGCTGCTCTCTCTCGAGGGACATTATATTATTATTGTGGGGTTTTAACCTTCTGCCTTTGTAGCTTGAACATTTATATAACATTTTGTTATCCGGTTGCCTTATATATATATATCATAAGGTCAGATCGGTATCCTTTGAAGCCCATTGCGCTGTTAGTTGCTTTGAGGTTACGTTCTGCGTCAACCAATGAGACTCTAACATATTTTGAGACCCTGGTGTAACACTGGCTAAAATGTTATTTTCATACCTGTTCGGGTGAGCATAGTACATAGTAGGTCACCAGATATTAATTCCTACATCAAAGGTTCATGATGAACATTAAATACGATTCCGTCCTCTGATATTTTCAGGGATAAATCAAAGGAATCTTTTCCATTTTGTTGCAACTCGCTGATGGCTGATGAGAGTAATAACGTAAAGTTATATTCTACTATAACTGCTACAGGGAAATGTTTGGGAAGATTAATAAATGTTTTTAGAAGTTGACAAAAATTTACAGAACTTAGTCTCCGTTTTCTCTTTTCAACACCAATTCAGCAATTCTTACTAAAAAGTGTGAGATATCAAGAAAGTATAAATGTCGCTCTCCATTTTTTCAGCAACATGATCCCTGCTAGCCGATTCCGTGATGCCACTTCCAGTTCGATCTTGACTGAACATTTCATCGAAAAAAAACCCTTTTATAATAAACCTTTTATCATCTGCATGTAACATTTCTATGTAATAAACGGAGATATGCATTAACTTTAGTTTATTTAGTCATTTCACCCAAACTCCATTGTGTGACAAACTCCATTTTGTTACAAACGGTTACTGACATAGAACAAACACCGAGGAGAATAAAAGAACACATTTCAAGGTGACCTAAAAATGACGATTGACAAGATATTTAAATTTTGAAGTTGGGAATTGACAGGAAAGGAAGAAGCTGGAAAGGAAACCTACAAGCGAAAAGTGCATGTCAAATAAGATTATAACTTCATCAGTGAAATTATGAGACATAGCTTCCAATCTCGTACTGGCCTTAAATAGTTGAAGTTGAAGTATTAAAGAGGATAGACTATCAGACCAATTACCTTGAAAAAATTCACAGAAAAGGCGGAGGAAATCTACGTTACGGTGGGCGGAAAGTCACTGGAGCCAATATGCCAGATCAGGAACAATAACGTTTCAGATTTTTCGATGAGCGATAACATTACAGCAAAACATTGAAGGTCGTAATGACAAAGGAGACGTTTTAGCAAGTAGGATTTAATAAGACGTTTTACGATAAAACACAATGTAACCACGTATAAATTGTCACGTATGTAAACCTTTTTTAAGTATAATTTTGTGAGATATTAAGGTATCGAAAACGAAACTGCTGTCATTTACTCACCATAGAGAAATTGCCCTACTTCCTATCCGTGTGGATGATGGCCAACTGTAAGAGATCTCTTCACTGCACTTTCTGGGTCTCACGTTATCCACTGACCTGAGGTGGAACAATTACATTAAATCAATGGGTACATCAACCCCAAGGAAATTTGGTTCTCTATGTCGCGCCAGAAAGGTTTTTCTCGTCTGAGTTCTTTCTTTACGTCTACAAATCTACCATTCGTCCATGTATGGAATACTGTTGCCATAAATGGTCTGGTGCTATTCATCTCTTGGTTGGACAAATTCCAAAAAACGTATATGCACTGTGATCAGTTCTGACTTGGGGTCTCGACTCCAGTTATTTTCTCACCGACCTGATGTGACTTCCTTCTGTCTTTTATATAAATATATTCATGCGATCTGCTCTGACAAGATATTTTCACTGGTTCGCCGACTGCATGAATTTAAGCGTTCTACTAGAGTGGCATTTCGGTCCCATCCTTTTACCGTCGAAACAGTTAAATGAAACCGCCTCTTCTAGTCGAACATCTTCTCTTGCTGTTCACGAGAGTGGAAATCCATTCCTCTTACTTGTTTCTCTGATAAATATAATCTTCAAAAATTTAAATTTAATATAAATTGACATCTTCCGATGGCTTGATCACCGTACTTCTTTTCATCCTTCCCTCAATCCCCCCCACTATACCCAGTCTTTTAAATTACTTTCACTCTCTGTAGCCCCTTGCGCGTTGCGCGTATTAGTGTCATTGTCGCCTTGCTTGGAGTAAAATGCCTTAAAAAATATTTAGAAGTTTGCGAATTATTTAAAATTGTTTATACCTTTAACTCAGTTGAAACTTACTTTTATATATATATATATATATATATATATATATATATATATATATATATATATATATATGAGAAGTCTTTCGTCGGTTGGACCACGACTGAATGTACCCCCACTTCCCTTTATTGAGTCAGGTGTCGGTGGTTAGCAAACTGTAGAATAAAAAAGAACTATCGAAGTTTGGAAAGAATCTTGTTGAGTCAACGGCCAGTCAGCTCGATTTACTGTCTCAATAACATCACTGTGGATATAGTAACGAAAAACCAAACCACTATCAATCCTTAGATCATTTCAAAGAAATGTTATCGGCAGCCATAAAAGCAGATATAATGAACTGAATGAAAATGAAAATTTAACGTTTAAAAAATTAAAGGAAGATTTAGTGACATCCATAAACAAGATCTTCCCAAGGATAACTAGAAAAGTGCATGACATGAAATTATTGTTCATGATAAAAAGAGGCAGCAAACAGTACCACGGTATGGCACAGAATATAGTATATTACATAAAGAAATAATAAAAAAAAATACAACCAAACAAGAGAGGAATGTTTCAAAGAAATATATGCAGAAGTATGAAGAATGCTTAAAAGGATGAGAGAAATAGCAGAACGGAAGATTTTTATCGACAGTGTTCATAAGTTCAAAAGTAGGTATGTTGAAAATAGAGAAAGAAAATTAAGTCTGAGATGGAATGATTACGACGGAGCAGTGCACTAAATATGGAAGGGCATAATATATTAAAGTCAACAATGGCCAAGTTGAATCAACAACAGTCAAGTTGAATAGAAACAAAACAGCAGATGACAGAACGATGATATTGTCATAAAGAAGATAGCAGCCTTGGACGATTTCATTATTGACACTACTACGGAAATAATAAATGAGAGATACAGTACTGGTGAAATACCGACTAAATAGATCCATTTTCAAAATGTGCTGAAGCCGCCGCCAGGTCCAGATGAATTCGCGCTACATCGGACAATTAGCCAAACGAAACACATAACGAAACTTATCAGATGATAAGTCAACTAAATAGTACATACAGCAAGAATTATACCAGATATAACTGTGCGGGTTTGTTAAACATATTGGAACAAGTAATATAATTTTTATGCCCAGAATAATGTCAGAAAGTACAATGAAATTACAAAAGGATATATATATATATATATATATATATATATATATATATATATATATATATATATGTGTGTGTGTGTGTGTGTGTGTGTGTGTGTGTGTGTGTGTGTGTGTTATTAGATTTTATATAAATGTCCCTAAGTTACAATACAAGGAACGATTTAAACTGTTAGGTAAGCCTGATCAATTTAAGACCGAATAAATGGCTCTCAGTAAGAGAAATATCGCTAGATGCGAACTACAAATTGTAGATACAAAAATCAAGTTACTACGAAAATTTGAAATCATGAAAACGGAAAAAGTGACAGTGAAATCTCAAGTCATGTTGGAAAAGTAAATGATGTCTTCTGGAATATTTGCAAATTAAGAAAAGGAAAAACTGAATTGTTATATAATATTGGACTTCCTCGTGAACACTAGATAATCGAATCGCAGAAAATATGTATAGACATATAAGCCAACAGAAATATGGCTAAAAGAAGATGGTGTGAATGGCATAAACTGAACTAGAGAGTAAATTGTAAGTTCTAAGAAAAAATGGAAACAAAGAGAGTATTTGTAATTAGAATCGGAAAAAGTCCGCTGAAATTTCTAGGACACATAATGAGGAAGGAGGGCTTGGGAATTTGACACACAGGGCCTATTGAAAACAGGCAAAACAACAAATAACGAACTTCACAGGGTTTTTGTAAATGTATGGCTGAACAAACACAGAGTGACATAACAAAAAGACAAACCTTGCGAAAAGCTATAAAACCAAAGCGTTGATCATAGACATGATGGCCCACATCCTGAAATGAAAGGGTATATAGACGAAGAAGACTATCTATCAATAATTAGGATGGTTTCTGTGAAACATTTTTTGGCAAGATACTTAATAATCAGTGAAAATGAACTGCAAGGCATTAATAGCCTCTTGAGCTTAAATCATCATGCATGTTACTTGTAACACTTAAAAAATGACTGAAATTGTCTGAAATGTTTTTACATTCAAGAAGCCTAAAAGATTTGGCCTCTAATACCCGTGAAAAACATTGCAAACGCCATTTTGTTTTCCATGCCATAGTGGTTGATTCGTGCGTGTAGGAACCTATGTCTATCCCTGCCATTTTGTCTATCCAATGCAACTTTCTATAATTCACAAAAATCACCACATATTTCTTCGTCCAACTTACATTTTACTGTTTGTGATGTTAACTTGTTAATTTGTTACTTGTCACAGTTTTAGTTCATAATATTCTGAAATCTTCATATTTATTTTTGCTTACATTCATAAAACCATCTCTGACGGCTAGTATATCTTTCTCTCTTATAGTCCTTTTACAAATATATTTTCTACTTTTTGTGATATTCTTAAAGCCAGGTTGACTTGATCTTATTCTGTTAGTGAGGACAATCATGTTTGTGATTGCTGTTCATCTTTGGATGAACGAAATTTAAGCAATCAATAACAACAGGAATACTATATATATATATATATATATATATATATATTGAACAATAAAAATTAAAAAATTAAAATCCTCAGACACACTGGGTTGTAGATTAATATTCTTTCGTTTTTTTATTATTATTCCATTTAGATTCCTCGACTAGTTTCGGCCGAAATGGCCATCATCGGGAGGAGAAATATTTCTGCTTGCTGCTAGCACTAAACTACAGAAATGAATGTCTTGATGGAGAAAATGAACTTTTGTCTGTAGTTTTCATTTGTTTTTTTAGTTTTTTATCTTTTTAACATGAATCTTTTAACATTCCTTGTGTTGGTCAAACAGTCTCTTTTAAGTTGTTATTTGAGATAAGAGCTGGATGCTGCTATGAATTCTCTGGTCAGTTTGACAGTTTTATTGGACTTGGTGAGGGGATGTGTCTCTGTTTAGTGTTTGTTTGTGTGTGTGTGTTATTTGGTTCTTAGAGAGTGAGTGAGTATGATATGTGTAAGTGTGTGTATTGCTGTGGGTGTGTGTTATCATTTGGCTCATTAGGGAGTGAGTGCGTATGATGTGTGTAAGTGTGTCTATTCGTGTGGGTGAGTGTATAAGTGTGAGGCCTCCACACCTCCGGAAGCCTGTCTGTCTTGTGTGGGTGAGAAATGTGGGTAGTTTTTTTTATTTGGTGATTTAATCTATATATTGTTAAATTTGTGATTTAGCCCGGCTGGATATTTTGTTTTTAGACGTTGTATCCACTTATTTTCATGCGACTCTAAAATCTGAACTTTTCTATTCTCCCAATTATAGTGAATTTGGCATGGGTTTTGAAATCGTGTTTTTCCAGGCGGAAATGTTGTTCTACAGGTATATATATATATATATATATATATATATATATATATATATATATATATATATATATATATATATATATATATATACACTGTGATGAACAACTTCAATTACAATAGGAACTGACAAATCACCAGAAAAATAATTATACTCTAAATATATCCTGGAAGCTTTCATAACAATTTCGGTCGGCTAACACAAATATCATTTTGTAAACATTAAGTTTTCTATATATCTACTATATATATATATATATATATATATATATATATATATATATATATATATATATATATATATACAAACATGTATATGTATATATATATTGTTATGGTCCGGTTCCTTGTACCAGGTGATAGTCCAAGGTAGAACCAATAAAGAAGAACTCGAACACGTATATGGAATAACACAGATATATTACAAACAGGAATATATACAGAGAAGTAGAAAGTGTTAGTAGGAACAATCAGGTTTAGCAGTAATTGTTTTAACTCGATTCTGTTTCGGACTGCCTCTGACTTTGGCCCCTGTCACCATCTCATACCCACTGATCTCTTTGCTGACTTCGTCAATCTCAGCTCTGCTCGACACAAGAACCGAAACGTCGTCAGCATAGGCAGAATACCTGGCTGAGGTGGAAGCACCAGGCAGGGAAATTCCGCGCAGGACCGGATTCGCCTTTAACTTGCGAAGGAATTGTTCCAACGCAAGAACGTAAAGCAGAATCGAGAGCGGACAACCTTGACGAATGGAGCGAGACAATACGAAAGGCTTCGATCTTACCCCATTCACTTCCACCAGCGCACCGGGGGTTGCATACAAAAGTCGGATCCAGGGGCGAACGTCGGCTCCGAAACCGGCCGCCGAAAGGACAGCCTCCAGAAATTGATGGTCAACCCTATCGAAGGCCCTGGACTGATCTAAATTAATCAGCGCGGCTTCACTCTCGACTTGTTCTAAGATCAAGCGTACCATATGAAGGTTATCCTGAATAGTCCTGACCTTCGCAGCACAAGTCTGTTCAGGGCCAATCAGACTAGACAGAACAAGCTGCAAACAGTTGGCTAAGATCTTCGCCAAAATCTTTAACTCAGTGTTTAACATGGTCAAAGGGCGAAAGTTCCCTAACCCATCCCCACCGTTCTTGTCCTTACGCAGCAACTTGATCACACCCCTGGTGAAGCGTTGAGGTATAGACCCCTGCTTCATCCAGTGGTTGAAAATCAGTTCCAGCAAAGGAACAAAAACGTGCGACAACCTCAAGTAAACTTCGTAGGGAAGACCATCAAATCCCGGAGACTTATCCAGGCAACCCTGCTTCAGCGCTTCCCAGATTTCCGACTCTGTAATGGGACCGTCGCACCTAGCCACTTCAGCTGCCTTGAGACAGGGAAAGTCAGCTAAATAGGCGTCGAACTGAGCAGAGCTCAGACCGGGCTCCCTGGTGAAAAGATCCTGAAAGTAATCCCGAAAGACCTCACATATGACCGCGTTTGTAGTCACGGTACGCTTATCCGGCAATGTGACGCACGCTATATGTCGCCTAGACGCGTTTCGATTCTCCTCTGCACGCAGTTCAGCGGCCATATTCGTCGCCTCAGAAGACATTCTTTTTAACCTACCCCTAACTACCAGAGCTTGATCCTTCTTGATAAGCAAGGAGGACAACTCTGCCTTAACTAAGGCTATATCCCCACTAACACGGGATTTCAGAGCCCGATCAACTTTATCTTCTAAAGCCGTTTGCGCCGCTAATCTATCTAGATTGAGTCGACGACTAAAATCGGCAGCAAACGTTCGAATTTTAGATTTTAAATTGTCCCACCAGGCATTTCCCACAACCGCCCCCGTGAATTCCCGTTGTATCATTAGTAACAGCTGGTCCAGGAAACCCTGATCACCAAAAAGTGAACAGTTCAATTTCCAGTAGCCAGCCAATCTAACCTTAGGTTTATCTAAGTTTACACGGACCCGGACAAGCCTATGATCTGTTTAAACTATGTAATGGTCACTTGGACATCTTAAGAGCCCTATATCGACTCTCCTAACTAAGACTCGGTCCAGGTAGCTCGCAAGCGTCCCAGGAGCCGAGTTGCCACTAGTTGTCCAAGTCCATGCTACCTCCCGAAGGTGTTCATTCCGGAACTTATCGACAAGATCAAACCCATCGATAAAATCCCAAATTGGTTTCACGTCCGAGTTGTTAGTACCTTGTTTATGCCCTATACGATCTATATCGGGGTCAAGGACAGCATACCAATCCCCCGCTAAAACTACCCGACGAGACGTCGTCAAGAACGGCGCGATCTGCCGAAACAAAGCAAGACGCTCAGCATGGTTATTGGGCGCATAAACCCCAATGAGACGTAGAGCCTTATCTTTTATGGTAACATCCAGCACGCAAAGTCTTCCCGCCGGATCCGCGAAGATAAGGGTACATACAGCCTTCAAAGACCTGCTCACTAGCCAAGAGACAGCCCTCGAACGACCATGAAAACATGCTGAATAAAGGGCGAACCCCTTAGACAGTATGTCCTCACGATCATGAGAAGAAAAACGGGCCTCTTGCACACAACATACATTCACCCCGAGGCGCTGAAGGACACGATAGAGCCTCGCCCTGCGAGACTCGGACCTCAGGCCCGGGCATTCAAACTAGCTAACCAGAGTGCCATTGTCAAATCGAATTAGGGTTGTCCTTCAGGATAGAACATGGCTGGGGTGAGGACACCGTCAGCTCGTCCCATAGATCCGGACGCCATCTCACTTTCGACAGTATCATCTTGAGACAAGCCACAGATGTCCGAAGGGTAAGTTAATGTAAGAGCCCTATAAAGGGATGGGTGAACGAAAACGGGGACTCTCCCTTTGAGTTTTTGATCTGCTTCGTTCATTTCTGGCTTGAGTAGGTAGGCAGCTGGTGGCACCATTTTTAGAGACAACTGGGCCTCCTCTAACATGCCGCAAATCTCCCGCGTACCCGGGCCAGTTATAATCATAGTCAGTATTCTTCCTGCAGAAGGGAAATTTTCGGGATTTTCCACATCTTGACCATTAATTTTTTTGAAGTTCCATAGAACTTTTAAGTCTTTCGGGTTCCTTGTCTGCCCGAAGACCCTTTCAGCCTGGTCCCGGGATACGCGGCAGACATCTTCCCCTGGGAGATAATGTGGTTTCATCTTTTTTTTCTTTTTGTCGGTGACTGTTTGTGACTCAGGGATTCTGAACCTTTTGGGGGTGGGGGAGAATGAATGGGTTGTGACATTAGGTGTTGTTGAGGGAGTCCAACCAGTAGGCGTCCTCACTGGAGTAGGTTTAGATGAATGTAGAGAGAGTTTGACACAGATTTGGGTGGAGGTGGTATAGTGAAGGTCTTTTTAGATGAAGATGGGGGAGACGGGGCAGAGGATAGGGGGCCCGGTGCCCCCAGCGATTTTTGATTTTTACCCCGCTTGTTCTCCAATTTTTCCTTTAGTTTTTTTAGGTCTAATATTTTCTCCCAGCTTGGCTCATTTAATTTCTGAGTTTTAGTGGCGTTTTTTGCATAAGACACCGAGGCGTCGCCCTCAGAGCTGGTAGAGGGAATGGGGCTGTAGGTGTTATTGTCCCTGGGGTCATGATTGGACTGATGCCCCGCTGTTTGGAGCTTCCCTTTGTCCCTAACTACGAGGCGCCATACCCCCTCATCCTTCTCCTTATCCACACTTGTGGAAGGCGTCGGTTTAGGGGGTGATGTGGGTACCGACCCAACCGAGGGATTTTCCGCACCGGTCCGCCTCGCAGCTAGAGCCACTACAGGCGCCGCGGATTTAAAATTGTCGGCAAAAGGGGGATTTTGGTCGCCTGCGACCGGAATTCCAGGGGCCTTCTTCCCTGGGCAGGAGGAGGAAAGGTGACCAATCTCTCCACATCTCCAGCAAGTAGGTTTCCTACCGGTCACAATGACCGGCATTTTCCGGTCACCTAACACCAAACAGTTGGGGACGAACTTGAAGGCCTTCTGATCTAACATTATATCAAAAGTCCATCCCCCGTTCAAATTATCGGAGAGAGCCCCTAAAATTTGGCCAAACTGCGTAAAAATGCAGCCAGGTGCTCTCCCGAAATTTGAGGAGGAACCTCAAAAACGGCCACCCTGGTGCTTCTCCGGCCCTCATACTCTGTTCTTAAAATAAGGTATTTGGGGATAAGCTCTTTCTTTGCCATTGCCAGGCAATCTTCTGGCGTGGGCAGCAGAATGTCCCACATGAAGAACCCAGTACCCTTTACGACTCTTTGGGGTTTTATCCCCAGGGACAGAAGTGATTTAATCACTATATCTTTCGTGGAGCGACAATTTTTGCGAGTTCGCTTGTCCACCACGAAAACCGACACCATTCTCTTTGAGAACACATTGAGCTCTTGGACGTCTTCAAGGAGCCCATCTTTATTTACCAGATGAGAATAACTCTTTGCCTTTTCCAAGAAATCCGCCATGTTCAAAATGCAACTTGGGGGGGGGACTTCCAACAAGAGGGCAATTCCTCAGTTGTCTTAGTTTGTGTCTCCTTCGGCACGTCTTCCTTTTGACTTGAGACCTGCCTGGTCTCACTTTTTTGTGCTACTAGTACGGTCATCTAAATTAGGGGCAGCATTTGCCCGTTTCTTAACGGATTTATCCGGCGGGTCAGCCTTAGCAGCCTCCCTGTAAAGGTCTTTTTTAACATTTGACTGACTAGCATCGTCGGCCATGATGAAAAAGTGTGGAGACTTCCACCTGCGGGTCTCTATCAATTTTTTTTTTTTCAAAAATGGGGAAAGGAGTTGGGAGAAGGCGATAAAAGAAAACCTGGATAACCCAGGAAATTAAAAATGCAAAAGCAAAGACAATAAACTTTAAAAATAAATAAACTGGGAAAACTAAAAATGAAATGAAATAAAAGACAAACTAGATCAACTGAAAGAAATAAAAAGAACGGTAATACTTTTTTAAAAAAAAACTAATAAAAATGGCGCCTAAAAGCAGCCGAAAATAAAAAGTAAAAACAGAAACTCCTCTCTTCTCTGGTCAAAATTCAAAAAATGTACAAAAAGGAAAAAGAAATAAAAAGATTGGTTTGCAACTAGTCAAACCAAAAAAAAGAAGCGCAAAGGAAATACAAACTAGTTAAACCAAAAAAAAAGAAGGCGACCGAAGTCGTTAATTAAATGAATAAGAAGGAGGGTATGAAATAAACAGGAAATAAAAAACAAAGCTTTCTTTTTCTCTTTTCTTAAACGGTACTAAAAATGAAAACTGAACAGAAATAAAAAAAAATAAAAAAATAAAAAAAAAAACAGCAGTCGTCCGGTAAGACTTTGTCAAACCGGACTAAAATAAAAAATAAACTATGAGGGCCGAAGCCCCAAATAAAACAAACAAAAGAAATGGAAAAAAAATAAAAAATAAAACTTAATTAATAACTTTTCAGAAAAGACTTGGTGGGCCGAATAAAGTTCGTGAAGTATTTGAAGCAAATCCTCGTGGGTCAAACAAGTTCGTCACACTGTAAAATAAAAAATATGATCACAAAACACTCAAAGCGACAGGTCAGAAAAAGTCAGAAAAAGACTTTGGGCTTAACTCTCTGCTTCCTCTTGAGGCGCAGTATTTATTACCTATGGAATAGTCCATATTGTTATTGTGGTTAAGGTCCCATAACATATATATATATATATATATATATATATATATATATATATATATATATATATATATATATATATATATATATATTAATGCATATTTCCTTGAATAATATGGACAATTTATGTCTATTTATTTTAAGTAAGTTCCTTCATTATTGTCTGATAATGTTAATAAGTAAAAAAAAGATAGAGTAAGATATATAATATTTTCAAAACAGTGCTAAATGATGGTATTTCTCTGTATCCTTGAATTAATGTGCTTCTAAAACTCAGTAAATTTCAAAATAATTTATTTTAAAATTGTCTGTTAAATGAAACAGAAGTAGTGCTTTTAATTTAATTAAATAATTGTATTTGAATTAGTTAGTTTCTGTTTTTGAAACATTGTAATTCCTGTGTAGCGAAAGAACCATATTTGTAATATATATATATGTAATATATATATATATATAGTGCGATGGGTAAATTATCGCCATGTTACGTTTTTCATTTCGCGCATGCGCTTTATTTTGAATTTTGTCGACTGTACATTATAGTAGGTCAGTTGGGTTCTGTCTGTGAGAAGAAGAGTACCTTGACACATTTCACTCTGTCAGAAATTTGGAAACGGCCTTCTGTACTATTTGACATTCACGCTCTCAGATCCAATAGGTAACTTTCAAAGTGTTTGGATGCCAATCAGCAGAGGATTCTGAAATTGTTGATTGAGTCTAATGTAGATTACGCAGGTATGGTGGCTCACAAAACGCACTCTGATCGTTCTAATAAGAAAAGACCTCCCGAATTGATTGGTGTAGCCTTCAGACTCAACATGCAGGTATACATCAAATGACCTGAAGAGGTAGTGCTGCCCTGGGTCAAGTGACCCTATATCTGGCAACATAACTCCTCACCATGCCGCACAAGCAGTGGAACCAAGATTGAAACTTGCTTCATTATTATGTGTGTTGTGCGTTTAAACAAAATGTCAAAAAAACTCTTTGTAACATCAAACATGAAAGGATTATTGTAGCATTCACCAACTTAAACAAAAGGAGAACTTTCCAGAAGAACAAATTTCGAAGTCGTCTAGAGGACATCGTTGAAGCGACTGGCGATTTTATTAAAACGATCTACTCTGTAGTAATTGAAGTTATTTTGGTGTAATTTTGGTATAATATAAGTGAGATGTCTGTGTTATTTTCATTTGTGCACAAATTCGGCGGGAATTTATCCATCGAAACACACACACACACACACACACACACATATATATATATATATATATATATATATATATATATGTGGTGTGAGCGTGTATGTGTGGGCGAGAAAGAGAAATTTCCCTAAAATTATTTATTTTGTTTCATTTTTACTCATCTGATCAAACCAGTTGTGTAGAAACTATGAAATAGATAGATAGATAGATAGATAGATAGATAGATAGATAGATAGATATGAACAGGCTGAGAATAAATAGATAGATATAAACAGATTGAGAAAAGATAGATAGATAGATAGATAGATAGATATGAACAGGCTGAGAATAAATAGATAAACAGATTGAGAAAAGATAGATAGATAGATAGATAGATAGATAGATTATTATATGCGTCTCTCTATGCATCGAATGCTTTTCCTTTTACTTAAAAATTGTGAATAAACGGCCACATTCACACACAGACACACACCTGTCCACACGATTACCTGCCCAGATAATATCAGTTAGTTCCTATCGAAAGCAAAACGCAGTTCTAAACGGTACGTTCGTAATCTTCCGCCAATGAATCCTTTTTTGCGCATGTGCTTCGAGACATGTGCAATTAGATTCTTGCAAATCGTATCTTCCTACGTGCATGTGTGCAATCTATAGGCATGAAATTAACTTCTCTATTGATTTTTTTTTCCTCGACTAAATGTCATCATTACTTTAATATAGTGAATAACAAGAATGAAATTTCAAACGGTTAACATTTTCTTTCATGCATTTTGTAGCGTCCGTGATTATGGAATGTTACAGATAATGCCATGTAACCGATTCAGTCGTAGTCGTTGTCACAATGAGGCTTCACTGAAAAGAATGTGAAATGGAAATAAAATGTCTGTCTCCAAAATGCCAGCCTTCCACTCAAATACTTATGGATTCTTTAAAAAAAAAAATCCGTCATGGAAAGTTAAAGAGTCTCTACGATTTCTTATTCTCAAATACCTATTTCATATCACCGGGATTTTCAGAAAAAAAAAACTTCTACAGGAATATTACTTTCAACGATAACTTTAAATGACCATAATGCAAGTTTCATTTACCTGTTTAAGAAATCGACATGTGATTTCCCCTGGCTGAATTCGTAAGGTGAACCTGCATCAAAAGCTGGTTCCTAGATAATAAAAGAATCTTCTATATGCTGCGTCTTTTCAAAACAAGGGCGATTATGGATCTCCACAACTTTCTATCTTTTGTGGCTCTTAGCAGCTTTTCTCCCTGTGCTAAGTACTCATTTTTCTGTCCCGCCAACATTTTGTGCAAACTTGTCAGGTAAATGACTCGCTACTCCCCCATTTTCTTGTGTCCTCGATATGGCCCATGACAGCTAAGTTTTTTTTTAAGCCTTCCTTCCTCGTTACATGTTGAAGAAATTCTAGTGCTCTTTTCCTGGTTTGGAGTAGAATTGTTCTTTCTGTTGCCATTTTCTTTAAACCTTCCTAATTGCTTACCCGTGCCGTCCATGGAATTCTCATTATCGTTCAACAGAGCTATATTTCTGCTACGTCTAGGTTTTTCCTCATCCTTAGGAAAATTGTGCCACATTCACTGCCATATACGAAGAAGGATCTTTTCTTTGTTCTATTGAAAGTTTCCGTTTCGCAGCAGCACCTTGCTTAACTTCTGCCCATTTCGTTATGCCAATACCTGTTCGGATCTCGGTGTCACATTTTTCATCCTATGTTAAAACGGTTCCAGATATTTGAACGTCTGCACCTGCTTGATGTTTATATATTCATTTCATAACTTGGATCTTGGACTTTTTCTCTCGCCATACATTCTGTATTTTTTTTGTAGTTGATGGTTAGTTCTTTTTTCTTGCTTTCTTCTACCACTCTGTCTAGGAGTTCCTTAGTTTTCTTTCTTTGTCAGCCAATCAAATAGTGTTATATATATATATGTATCTTATATTGTTAAAATTACGCCCCACGATAATAAATCATGGTAGACTCTCTAGATCACTTTAGATAGCGAAACTGTAGAAGTTGAATAAATCTGGTGGAAAAGACGAGTCGTCGTCTCGCGCCCCATTTAATAGTTTGTATAGCTACTCAATTTTCTATCCATACGCAGCGGGTTTGCACCTAGTATAAGTTTTGATGTGTTCTAATATATGTTCCAAATAGATCGAGTCTTCCTAGCAGTTCAAATAGATCATTGTACTGTACCTTGTCAAATGCTCTGGGGTAATTTATAAGATATAATTGTACATCTTTCTGTATTTGTATTGCTCTCTCTGATAATAATTTGATCCTGACTATAGCATTTGTTGTTCCGGTGTCTTTGACAAAGTCGGACCGATCTTGCCCTATTTCCGATTTAATTCTGCTTCTCGGTTTATTCATCAGAATTGGCATCATTAGTTTGGTTATGTGGCTCATTTAACTGATTGTCCCTATGGAGTTCACATTCGTTTGCCCCTTGTTCTCTTAGGTAATGTTACGAATATGAATTTACTCTATTATGTGGTCACTGTTTCAAGCTAAGAGAATCCTTCAAGAGACCGACTAAGATCACCCACAGTGAGCGGAGGGGGTGATGCTGAGCCAACGTGCGACCTTTGTTCCCGTGACAGCTTACAATCCAAGCTGTCTCGTTTGCCTCCGCTCTTCTAATAAAAAACAAACATTACAAGCCATCGTCATTTTAGTCCATACCCTTTTATATAATATAGACAGAGACAACACAGAAGTCAACAGATTCTTTATAGAGGCACGTAGAAATCTTTTTCGTTCAATGAATAAGCAAGCCAAGCATTAAAGTGCCCATCATAGCCAATTTACGGTGGTTGATTCTCTTCGCTCGCATTGACTATTCTGATGTTTTCAGCTTGCTTTCTCTATCGGATAATTTTGATTATTGTCAAGCGATATGATGATTTAATCAATCTGAATTTAAGCAATCTCAATTCACCGGAAAAAAAAAGACATGAATACTGAACGTGAAATCATTGCCGGGAAAGTCTGCAAACCAATTTTACATGTTTGATTATTCAAAGAAACCTTTCATATTTTTTTTTTTTACATTTTCTTCGCGTTTTTAATGTTTTGTTGTCTATAGACCCCGTTAAAATAAAAGAAAAATATATAGCAATACGTTTCACAGCTCTCTGAATACTATGAAAGCCGTAATTTAAAATATAGTGAACAATAAACGCTCCTAATGCCATCTAACGGAAGTCTAACGTTGAGTGAACTTAATATTTAATGTTTGCTATTCACTGTACAAATAATTAGATGTGGAATTGACTTGATGATGTAAAAAGCTTCATTGAAATCGCGATAGCATTTTGTAGGTCGCGTATTGATATATAACCTACGATAAAGAAAAGACATGGATTATATATATTAGGTGGATAATATAAAGAAACTTAGTTTACAATTTACAATAGCAATTTAATATATATATATATATATATATATATATATATATATATATATATATATATATATATATTAGGTTGGTGAACAAATAATGACGTAATAATGTCGTTTTTTGACGTATTTTTAACGTCAAAAAACGACATTATTGCGTCATTATTTTTGCACCAACCTTATATATATATATATATATATATATATATATATATACAACCAAGTATAGGATTGGTTTATACGGGATAAATTCCAATAACCAACAAATATTATTCTTAAAAAGAGTGCTCACTAGAGAGTAGAGCAATTAAAATTATTTAATTTAAAATTACAACATAAATATGTTATAAAATCACTAAAAAAATAGCCATTTTGTTTCAACACCGCTGGTATTTTATCAAGTGAAGTGTTGAAACAAAATGGCTATTTTTGCAGTTATTTTATAACATATTTAAGTCATAATTTTCGAATAAATGATTGTATATATATATATATATATATATATATATATATATATATATATATATATATATATATATATATATATGAATCATTCTTATTTTCAAGTTCCGTTTACTGTTTTCTCGGAATTGAAAAAATAAAAACTCGCATGAAATCACATTTTTTACATCGATATAGTAAATGATATACTACACAGAATATCTGAAAGATTTCCTTTGTTCATATGGTCTTTGTTTTATCTCTTAATAGTGAAGGAAAATATTTCACTATTCCTATGCAAATTCAGATGGCTTTGTTATACATTCAATCTTATGTTGCGACACGGCATTTCTTTTTTTCATGTGCTGTGTCCATTCAGAACGTTGCCGATTTTTCCTCTCCTAGACTTTGTTCCCCACCATCCATTTTCTCCAGCTTCCTCGATAGGTTATGCATTGTTTTCTCTGTCAATGAAAATGAAAATGAAATTTTCCATGCCCTCTTTCCATATCATGTGCTTTAGAAATTTCAACACTCTCTTCCTGATTTTAAGTATATATATATATATATATATATATATATATATATATATATATATGTGTGTGTGTGTGTGTGTGTGTGTATTATTGTATGTGTGTGTGTGTGTGTCCTTTTTTTTTACTTTTCCTCAAATGAGACCGGGAAGAAGTGTGAACCAGACGATAGGTGTACCTATCCTCTCCGTGAAAGTGGTATGGGAGGTGATCTGTCGTGGGATATTTTCAGAAGACTATAAAAACCAAATGATCAGTCATTGAAAATATCAGCTTCCTTCTGTAGGGCACATTTCTGTTACTTTAAGATCCTTCTTCATCTGTGAGGAGATTGTCAACCTTTCACTGCCATATAGGAGAACGATTACAGAAAAGTTCAGCCCTTTTTTGTTTACTTGTTTCTAAAGAATTTTTTCTGCATTTAATTAGCCTTTAGGATGCATCATTTCCTGTCTCAATGCGACATCGGATTCCGATGTCGCACTTTCCGTTCTGTGTTAAAACACTTCCCTGGTATACAAGGTGTTGTAATTGCATTTTTTCGACCGTTTCTTTTGTTAACACCCATACATTCTGCATTCCTCACAATCATATTTCTTTATTTTTACCAACGTAGTATACTTCAACACCTTGTTCACAATGATACAATATTATTGCTTATAGCTACACACTTTATGACCTTATTTATTGGCAATAATTGCCGAATATATTTCTCAAGGGAAACTAAAACTATTTTATCGACTTACCTATCGCGTCCGAATTTCAACCTCGAGAAAATGTTACGAAGATACATGGACTACATTGACAGTGTAGAAAGGCGTAAAATCTCGCCTAACATGACATTGCTCCTCGAATTGTGTTGAGCTTTCATTAAATTATCTTTTCACCTTGTCAAAGCATAAACTAAGATAAGAGTGAGAAATGGTCGCAGTTATTTCTCTAAAAAATTGTCATTAAATACTCAATAAACATTTTCGTATGTCCAGCAAGATTATGTTTGTTCGCTCTCCCACATTCTTACAATTTCTTTATAGCAAAACTTGTCTTAATACATTGATCCAATTTACGCTTGCAGAATTCTCTTCTAGATTCTTGTTTTCCAGTCAACTTTGATTTTCAAAAAAGTTATATGCATGGTTAAACGTTATCTTCTATCTTCTCATTTCTTTTTGCTTTAATTGAGGTATCCTTAATAATTTTTTCTTATATTCTTTCACACTCAGTAACCCACTGAGTCTTAGTGGCTTTATTACTTTTCTCGGGGTTAAATGGTTATAAGAAAGCCTTTGAAAAAAAGATTAAAACATCTAGCTAAAGATAGAATATAATAATCTAGTACTTTTCATATTTAATTCTTGGATACTGATGGATCATGTCTTACCGCAGAAACTATTTATGGTTTCGTATTACAAACCAGAAGTTAATTAGACTTAAGATAATTTCTGCTATAAATTTAAATCCGTGTCTATCATTATACGTTATACCACACTGGATACACGACAAGTTTTAGTTAGCTGTCATCAACACGTTTGGACATCTCTGACTTTCTCCTTTAATCAACTCTAGTATTAATTTTCGTTTCTACATTATGGGAGTAAACAGGGCTCTATATTTGTGGGTTTTAACATGTCCAGGAGAAGGACAATTGTGAATACATTAGTGTGAATGATTTAACAGGAAAAAAAAAACAATGCCTTTCCTAAAGATTAATTTGTGATTCCCACATAATAAAGTACAATCACCTATGAAGAACCATGATGACGTGTTTACTGGAAATATAGAGCATTCAAACGTAAATTTCAGAACTTCAAAAGCAGTATTCACAGTGGCTCTTGATTTTATTTAATCAAGATGGATTTACATGCATATGTAATTATAATATAGGATATATTATTTTAAATGGTTTATTTTTTTTATTCACTTTTCTTCAAATCCTTTGAATTTTCAACCCGATCAGCTAACATTGAAGATTCCTTACTGAAACAGTAGAAATTTCAATGATTTCATACCTAATGAAGCTACACGAAGCGAATATTTCGAAATAATTGTTCCTAATTATAACTGCGTGTATTGTTCCTCGTTTTACTCAAACGTGAAGTAAAACATTCTGCCAGAAAATAGATAATAATATAAGACGTATCTCCAAATAAAATCATGTTTTTAAACTAAATATTTAGGGGTAAATTTTATGCCCCATCATAAATGAAATAAACTGCAATATTGTCAGTAGTAACCTTTTTGAAATTCCGTCACTTCCCGAAGAAAAATAGTAAAAATGGTTTTGTTGAAGAAAACTAAATAAACGAATGAAATAAAGAGTAGAACAAAATCGAAAAGCTCTACGGGCCAAACACCTGATCGACAGAGACAATCAAACGGGAGTATGTTTATGTGGAAGCAAAGAAAAATGTGGCCAACGGGTTTCGGTGAGGTTTTTAAAAAAACCTGCATAGAATCTGCCCTTAAAAAGAACTGAAGATCAATCTTTGAATCGTTAATTGTAACGAGATCTACGCCTGTGTCTTATTGATAAGCGACAAGAGGAAAATGTTTAAATGAAGAAGCGCATACATTAGAAAAGAAGAGAAATAATAAAATTCTTGTTTTCTATTTTGATAAATCTGAAACGGTTTCTATATTAATGTGCATTTGAATTTGAGATTCTCAATTTTGCATTATGGTTAAAGAGATTTTTTTTATTAAATAAGGCAGCCATGGCGCAAGATTATATACTTCAGAAAGCCAGGACACATTTTCAGTGGCTTGGAAGACAACTGAACGAAATAAGTTATAATGTAATTGTCTTTATTTTGAAAGCCTTTAGTTGCCACGGTTGCTTATATAACTTCATTGAACCCGCTTGGTCCAAGAAAGTTACATGAAAAAAGATTATCGCACTTCAAAATTTAAACTCTACCCGATAGAAATATACTAATCTATCGTTAATATGCTAGAATAATGAATAGCTTAAGGTATATGAATTTATTGCTTATCCAAAGTTGTGAATATTTTAAAACGTGTAAAAATATTACCTGTTAAATTTTGTGAAATTGATAAGAATCGATATAAAATTTTACTTCAATATAAATTGATAATTCGATTTTATTAATCGCTTTGATCGACAATATCTTATGTTGATCGAATCTGAGCATATATCATTTTTTTCACTAGAATATACAGTAAAGCCAGGTAAGTATACTAAAGCTACGCATCTGATATTTTTTTTTAAATACTAAACGGTTGCGAATGCTCTATACATGTTCTCCTCAACCGACAATAATCTCTGAAGTAAATATAAGTTGCTAATATATGATTTATTATAAAAATGATAAGCATATCCTGAGGAGGATTGCTGATTCAATCAGGATTGAATGTGATTTATGTTGTTCAAGGCGTAAATGCTATTAACAGACACGATAGTAGTTCGAAAATAGTTTATTTTGTTCAGCTTATCCAAGTGGCATATAAAGACCTAGAACATAACAAAAACTAAATAAAGTGTAATGCAAATATTCCTGGACTAGCTTACAAGCTGCACTCCTTGTAGAATTTTAAGTTAGATCTCTTTCTATAAAAGGCAGGATGTGTGTGTGTGTGTAACGAATGCAATTTTCGATGGATTTGCACCAAAATTTACAAGTGCATGCTCCAAGTTAGCGGAAAGGCCAAGACCGACTTTGCATTTCCCAACTCCCATCGATAGTGGAAATAATCGATTTTTTCAGGATTCTACGGCAGTTTTCATGTAGTTTGCGGCCATTTTCTACTGGCCAGAGCGAGAGCCAATCGCTGCCTGCCACGAATAGGCAGGAAGATTCTATTGGCCAGCAGCTGACTGACACGAATATTAACTATGCAAAAAATCGATAGCTGCATTCGTCACAAGTGGGAAAAATTTAAATCTGCATGGAACTTTAGCCCAATTGGCTCATTCGCTTGCTTAAACTCAACGTTGATTCTGATTCCGCAGAACTGGGTTGGATGTGAATAAGTATTTTTTGTTAATATTCTTTTTTCATTCGGTTTTTACAGTTACGAGTCCTTTTTTAAAGCTGATCGTTTTGTGTTCATTTTGTTTAGTTCTTTTTTCGTAACAGATATAATGTTTAGTATAGAGCTTTAAAAAATCGCAGTGTGAGATAGGCAAGAAGTAAGACATATAGCAACATCAGCACGACAAAGGGCACTCCTTTAAAGGCAAGGAAGGGCAAAAATATTTTAATCAAGTGATAGGGATTGCTGTATGAGTCGTACAATTTTTGAATCAAGCACAGGCAACGCGGGGCCATGCTGCTAGTCCTACATAATCCTTTGTCCTAGGTCAGATTAAAACAAAAGAAACTTCTGGTCCAGCTTCGAAAACAGCAATGATGATTTGAAAGAAATAACTTTGAATTCCTCAATTTTCTCCATGGGACTTTAAATCCTCACTTTAACTATGATTCTTGCCATGAGTTCATATTCGGCCTTAAGACCGATTAAAGGCCGAAAGTCCAACTTTAGACGAAATTCCAACTTTGGGCGAAACTCCGATTCGGGTCGAAACTCCAGTTCGGGTCGAAACTCCGATTCGGGACGGAAATTAAATTCTTCAAATCACAAACTTCATGAAACTTCAATTGTCTTGAGTTCTTCAAATCACAAACTTCATGAAACTTCAATTGTCATGAGTTCTTCAAAAGCTCACGCCTGAAACCTCATACTTTAACTAGATTCTTTGGCATTTTGGAAACACTTAAACTGATTTCCTCGATTTTTAAACTGACTTAAAATTCGATATTTTAAAATCTTGTAAAATAAATAATTTATTTTAGTTAGTTTAAAATTTGAATTTTTCTCTGTTCCCTCCTTATTTGAAGAAAAATCACAATGCTCGATGTCCAAGCACCAGAATAAGTGCAGATTTTCAATCCTAGGATCATCCTTATTCCAAAAAGGTATACTATGTCTATGTAGAGCAAGTGTGACACAAGTTAGATGTATTTAAGGCACACGGACGGATTGAATGAATTTGTCATTTATGTATTTAGATTCTAGAAAGCGAAACAATTTATGTTCGATGGAATAAGACAATATTTAAAGGTAAAATCATGAAAAGCGATTCTGCGTGAAATTATTTACAACGAAATATATATAACGTTATAGATTCTGGGATGATTCACTTGACTTTAATAATACGGCAAATATGGCAATAGAAAATTATTCATTTTGAACATTAATATTGAACGGCAATAGACCGTTCAGCTTTCGACAAATTTATTTCCGTGTTAAGTCAAAATTAGACATAAGTCTCGAAGATTTCAACGCACCCTTTTGTAGTTAGCAAAATTAAATAAGTTATTGGGATTCTGAGCGTTTACTTACGTCATATAATGGAAAACTATACGCTATAGATATAAAGCTAATTGAGCTTGATTTTATCAATGCGTTGGATTCACACAGATGCACAATTTTGACGAATGTGACATAGTATGCAAGCTAAATTATATATATATATATATATATATATATATATATATATATATATATATATATATATATATATATATAAATAAATCATAATGAGCCAGGTACTAACTACCTAGGTTTCACCTCATGGGATCACCAGGTGTAACTGGTAAATTCAGCCTGATGATCAATGTGGTGAAATCTAGGTAGGTACCACCTGGCTAATTAGGATTTATTTATTTTACTTTTCTTTTACTTAGTGTATTGAGCACTCTTCGTTTTAGCTTATTACTCGCTGTTTTTTTTTCTTTTCTTTAAGGTACTAGATGATTTCTTTCGCCCTTTACAGAGGTTTCAGGTGCTTTCATTTTCCATTTTTCCTCTGATGCCGATTTATTTGATAATTTTACTATCCAGGTTTTTTTCACCCACCGAATTACATAGATTTACATATCCCTATCTCTCTCCCTCTCTCTCTCTCTCTCTCTCTCTCTCTCTCTATATATATATATATATATATATATATATATATATATATATATATATATATATATATATATATATATATATATATATGACCCAGCAGAAAAAATCCTTCATTATTATTATCATTATATTTAATATTATAATTTACTTCTTACATTTCTCGTCGTCGGAACTCACTTCCAACTTCATTCTTCCTTATCAGCTACTTTGCTTTGCTTAGAATGAAATTAACAAAATTAAATTCTATGTCCTTCACTCTTGGCTACCCCTTGCGTCTTAGCGACATTATTACTTTGCTTGGGATGCTCTCCTCAAAATGAAAGTCCATGTCAATTTGGTGTAATTCGACGAGATCATTCTGGTACACAATCTTTCAAAATATAGTTTTCAAATATCAGCAATGTTATGGTAACTTAGTGATCTTATAGAATGTGCATATCTTTTTGTTTAATTAAGGGAAGTTTCTTCATTTCTTGATTATATGTAATATGAGAAACAAGCTGAAGTTCGCAGTAGTTCTACTCTCTACAAAACGCTACTATTTTAAATCCACTTTATCATGAGACCAATAATGGTAATTCTTATCGTAAGCCTTTCTATGTAAAGCCAGTCGGAGTTTTCTTCATATATATCCTCATGGACGTTATAAAATTTACAGAAAATTTTTAAATCTTAGAATTTTCATTTTTTTTTTATTTTAATTGCTAGAAAACAACAGACGTTTATATGTGTTTTTATTTAACTCGAAAAGTTGTGTTTAATTAGTGTGAAAGGGAATTTATTGCTGGAGATTTTTTCCCAGATTGATGGAAATTGACCCTAATATATTTCTACTAAATAAATAACGTTAAATATATCACCTGTTTGTTATAAAAAATATGGGAGGATAATGGATAAAAACCCAGAAAAAAGAGTATATTTCACATCTTTCTAGAATTTTCACAACAGTTTATTTCCATAAAAAAACATCTTCTTTCAATAGAGATTCAAATAATTTAAAGATTATGAGGAACACCAAAAAGAAATTAAGGAAAAACAGAAAGAAAAGGAAGCAAATGATGAAGGAAATAAAGCTCCACGAAAATCGGATAAATCTTTAATTACTATATTTTACTTAATAAATTGTTTAGAAAATTAAGTGAAAGGCTTTTACATCATCTCTCTTTCTATCTCTTGATATATATATATATATATATATATATATATATATATATATATATATATATATATATATATATATATATGTATATGTATATATATATATATGTATTTCCATCGTTCGATATATATCGTTCCATCGTTCGATATATATGTAGGCAGAATGAGATGAAAAATGAACTGGCACTCTTTGCCGCGTCTTTATTTTGTTCTGGACAAATTTATTTTTCTCCTACTTTCCCGCCCTTCTCTCTCTTAATTCTGTTTCAAGGAACTTTTTTTTCTTTTTCAGTAGTTTTTCTTATTTACGAATATTTTTTTCTTCTGACAAAGCACTGGAAGAATTTTAACCTAAAACTTTTATTTTTAATCGACACGATACTTTTTTATCCGACTTTTTCATTCATAAAATGTTCCTTGTTTTCCCAATATATATGTGTGCGTGTTAATCAATATATATATATATATATATATATACATTGTATACATTTTCTACAATTCATTTCCGTTTTATTAACCATCTAAAGAGGTCAAGGTTCTGTCACTCCTCCTACTCCAATATAAAACATACTTAAGAGAGATATAAAATTAACCCCTCCCTATACTTTATATTGTCTGTTTAACTACCACTCTCAACCCCCTCTATTAAATTACAAAAATTACACTACCCACCAATTTCTAATCCCATTTTCCCTCTCAATTCGTTGTTGGAAGTTTTACCTGATGATCCTGAATCCTTAAAAAAGGATTTAGGTGAAATAAATTATCGTAATGGTACCTTAAAGTGGTTTGTTTTTCATTACATATTTATATTTATATATTTATATATATATATATATATATATATATATATATATATATATATATATTCGGCTTGACCAAGGTGATAGTTCCATTGAATAGTGTAAATTCTGGTAAATTTATCATTACAGTTTTGTGTCAGACTCAGGTGTAATTACTTCATTATCTCTGCACATTTATGAAACTTCTCAGTCAAAGAAATTCCACCAGTAATTTTATAAAAACAGTTCGATAGAATAAGCCAAAGATGCAGTTGCTGAAAAGCCCGCGTCTTTCCCTAATTTGGTTGTGACTTGTCGGCAGGATGAATGACCATCTCAGCAATTAATTGCCTCCCTTAGCAAAATACTGACGGATCACTGTCAGTGGTAGTATCGATTGTGTCACTTTTTTTACTTACAGTTAATCTTTTCTTCTGACAACAGAAATCACGTCCGTTGGCATCTTATACGAACAGCATTATAATAAGAAAGAATTCTATTAAATACTTCCTCTACTTGCGAGTGGCTCCTGTTATTAGGTAGGAACCGAATTTACGACCACCTTATAAATTCCACCATTCTCCTTTAAGTGATATTCTATAATAAAATATTAATTATATACTATGTATTAGATCTTTCTAAAAATGACGGGAATGTTCTTTTATTTGACGTTGAATGTCAACAGCATGCTGATATAATTATTTCCTTTTCAAATTACATGTCGCTATCCATTTTAGCTGTTTTTGACGTTGGAAAAGTTATGTGATTTCTCTTACTTGGCACAGTTTGATTGTAATTGTGTAGCGTCAGTCCAAAGGTTCGAAGAAGCGTGGTCTACATCAAAACCCAAAGTCATTTTAACTATTGATCTGAGAAAGTGGTTGCATACATCTGACTGTTTAGATATTTCTGAACGGGTATGCATGACATTCATATGACACTTTCGATCTAACCAGGCTAGAAACATGAGGTTTTATTTTAGGTTAACGTTTTGGTTTTGTAGCAACTTGCTGTGTTGGGCGAAACTACACCTAGTGCAGCCTAATTAATGTTCAATTTTATTATATCCTATGCTAAGTTTAATCCTTTTCATGTTCAGCTGGATTGACCAGTGGCATCATATAGATAAAATAACTATAATTATATATATATATATATATATATATATATATATATATATATATATATATATATATATATATCCAATATCAGTTGACTAATAAACATCTGAAGATGACCAGAGCCACATGACCACAATAACAGCTATAATAAGCAAGATAGAAACAATAGTCCGAAATAATAAAAGTAAATTGACATTATTCTCTGTCTGATACCAAAGCTGTAGAAGTAAGAATGTTAATTCTGTTTAAATTCTGACTTTTTAACTCTGAGTTATGATCTAATTTTTTTTCATTTTTTGACTGTATTTATCAAAATATTTCGAATGCTAAATCAGCATATAATCAGAATAATAATGATTGCGATTGACATCTGGAATAATTTAATTTCTCCCGGGTACACGACGTTTTAGAAATGCACTCACGAAAACTAAATGGCCACGAAAATTATATTCTGTAGTCGTGTTTCTAATTTTTTTCTTTTCCTTTATTCTTCACACAACATTGTTTGTTTATTCGATTGACATCTTTGTTTCAGTTATCTGAATTCTTCTTAATACTACAGGGAATTATTTTAGATTCGAATCTTCAGTAATTCAGCTTATAGTTGTTTTTTATCACAACGATTTTTGGTAGAATTACCCTGAAATATACAATCAGAACAACATTGGAGTTCACTCGCATCTTGTATAATGGGAATTCACCTTAAAGGGCTTCTGTTTTATATAGTTTGATTATGGAAGTTTATTTTTCAACGTTTTGAATTAATAATCTTTTACGATGAATCTTTATTATATTACATGTCTGCAAATTGTTGTTCTTCGCTTAGAGATAACTTAAATCTTTTTTAATACTGCAATAAACAATGCCAACCAGGACTTTCATACATTGCTTCCATGACAGAACACCATTTGTTTGACATTTTTCCAGTAAAAATAAAGCAGAAAACAGTTATCCTGCCATCGTGTTTTATTTTTTAAAACATTAATCTAGCGCTTATTTTTAAAAGCAAGTTGATTCAATGGTCATTTCTTGCGTTGAATAAGGAAAATGTATTTTTGCCTCTTTTCGTTTGGGTTTCAGAATCTTTTAGCTGCCAATGGTTTGTTCTCTTATCCTTTTATTGAGTTCTTCCCTTTCTTTCAACAGTTCTCTCTTTGATTAAAAGGCCACGTGATAAAAATATCTTCAGCATTCTAAATATTGTCAGTCGTGCCATCTTGTGAATGCTTCTGAGTTTTTCTTAGATTTCTTCTTACTTTAGTTTGTTTTTTTTTCCCTAGAATTATATCTGATCTTCGATCGTGGATTGTGTGATAAACAGGAATATCAACTTCTCTGAGATTTTGTGCTTTTAAATGTTGAAACAGATAGTGCTTGTTACATCTATGGCAGTTTTGTATAGTTCCCAAGAAATCTCCATTCTCAATGAGTTATCCTTATTTTCTTTTCTCTCAGAACTTGTTTAATCATGATATTATAGAACTAACCCCTTAATTGGAAGTTTCGCATAATCAGTTCCTTCTCATTTGAGTTCTCTGTATTTTTACATCGTTAGAATTTAATGAATTGTTTTTGTTTTTTTGGGGTTTTTTTGACAACGCTAGGGATTCGGTTTCACTATTTAGGTTTCCTTTTTGCAACCATATCCATGTTGTCTCTTTGAAATTTATCTTCAGATATTTTTGAATAGTTCTTTTGTACTTTGTTCATTTTATTTTAAGGTTTTCCTTATTCTTTCTAGTTTCTTGCCATTTTATTTTCTGTTAAATATCATTACCTTTATCCAGTGAATTTATGCGTAACTGGATGTAACGAACTCGACTGAAATGCGAACTCGGCACTTCTATTTCTCATTCTGAACCGCTAGCTACTTACACATCTTCTCAGCCCAGGTATGGACTTGACTATTTAGCCTTGGTTACCTACCACTCTAGAACAACAACAATTCTGAATTCAAAATATGAGGAGAGAAGGAACCCTTACTAGAAATACGTTGAAGACGTCTAAAGTAGGTTGTTGGATGTGATCAATAAAAGACTCTAATAGATCATATATTTGGCAATTAAAAGCACTGGTGTAGTGCAAAAAGATACTTGATAATGGATAATGAATAGGACGTAATTATTTCAGGTCAAATGGTATGATACAGATTGTGCCTTGCGTCGACTAGCATAAGCGTAATCGAACCCTCTTGGAAATGTGTCCCGACAGATAACAATATCACCATTAGCGTTTTATAACTGACAACGTCCAATGGAATATTCATAAATTTATATTCTTCGTGTTTTTGAGGGTTTTCTGATATTCTGATCATTCTCCAATGATTTCTGTTGTAAGTTTTCGCTGCTAATCATCAATCAATTCAATGTCGTCCTCAAATCATTCGTTAGCAATTCGAAGCAACCATCATTGTACATGAATTCTTTTCATCTCTTTCATTGTCACAGTTTTTCGAAGTCATCTGGCGCATGATATATTCTAAGCCTTGTCATAATCTAGTTTTGTGATCCAAAATTCTCAGCCATTATCTCCTCTTCATATTCTCTTTTCTTATTTTGAATATCGCTTTTGGGAAATTTACAAAATTCATTTAGGTTTGGTTTATATTGCCATGATTTCACCTCAAAGGCAATAATGTTCTATGGAAATGTTTTTCGCTTCGTTAGATTTGTTCTAATCTGCAATCTCGAAAATATATTTTCTTTTTGCCGGTGTCCAGTGCGTAACAACATCGTACATTTTTCATTTCTATTAGCTTCATTTTGCGTTCATCATTACTTTTGTGTATGTTCACCTCTTATCTTTTGATATAATGTTTAATCGTATACCTAAATGTAAAAACCGTTTTCAAATTTACAAATTTAATTTTCAAGATTGCAAATGTAAAGAGTTTTTAAATCTATGAATTTCATTCAAGCAAAATATGTCTCTTGTGAAATGTCTGAAAATGGAACAGTGTATTTTTCGGAATTCTTGTTTTCCGTTGTGGATATTCTTCATTGAAATATGGCGATCTAATGTTTTGTAAAGTGAACCGGAAAGTTCAGTGTACTTACTTTTTAAAATATCTACACCTTTCAAGGCACAATAGATATTCAAGGTATATGGCAAGAATAACATATTATGTAGCTATGTGAAGAAGATAACAGTTCATCCTAGTTTTCACTAGGTTAAGAATGTAATGAATAGCGACGTTATAACCCACTCTCTTCTCGTACACGTCTCCTAGGTCCCATTAGTCGCGTTTCGTATTCTGTCGACATGTAGCTGCTCAGTTCGCACCCAGCTTTTTCTGTTATCTCAATCCCCCACGGCTACTGGATAAGGAGAGTTATACAGCTTCCAACCGAGTTTAGGGTTTAGTGCAAGTATATGTCGTCTATCGTTCAGTCTTGATTCTTCAAGTGTTATGATTCTTTCTAATGGAGAAATTTGTCTTTCTTCTTTAGTCAATAAGCCATAGTAAACTTCTTGTTGACAACTGGGCTGACTGGAAATAAAGCCAAGCTCTCACTGAAGAAATAATTGGGTAAATATAGAATTATAGACGATTTAATGAAGGTCAATAGAATAATTTAAAATCGGATACATTTGGCATCTACTAATTCCAAATATCAGCCGGCGACGGCTTAGAATCTTGGTCTATGTGTTCAGCAAGTGTAAATCAGGAATTCAAATGAATATTGGATCCCTTCCTCGTGCGGGTGTGCAATTACGTGTCTGACTGACGGCACGTCCGTTTCTGCTGTCCCGGCACGGCTCTGTCTCTCAAAATCGATTTGAATTTAGTTATAATACTCCGCCCACATATCAAACTGTTCACACGCCAAAATAACTCAATTTTCCATTGGCTAAAGTCGGGGTTAAAAAAAAACAAATACTATGCTTTCATTTTACTCCATTTCATTCAGAGCCATAACTCCAAAACTAAAACATACTCGGCTGACATATGCGTCAGAAACCAAATCAAAAACACAAGCTCTGACCTGTCCAATTCGAGGTCACGCCGGACTTTTCGAAAAATATTCAAGCCTGGGAAAATTAACAAATACTTTCCAAATCGTCGTCATGAAATATAAAAACTACGACATCTGCAAGTAATAAGTTAGCTTGTTTAACTTATCTCCTTAGAATTCGATTAAACAAAGCAGCGTTCGTGGGAAGGAGACTCTCCAGTGGACTATTCATCTCATTAATGGAATTAGAGTGGTTCGCTACTTTCTCTCTTGTAATAGTGGTTATTGAGTTTTTTAATCTTATATGTACATTGTTCAAGTAATTGCGAACAAATATTAACATGTAAAAGAAAATATAATCAAGAGAAAAAACAGTATATTTTCAAAAGTAACGTAGCTTCTCTGTGACTTTTCTATAAACATTTTCATGGTAATTGTTCTTCCAAGTTCTCCTATTCGATACGTAAATTTTGCGAATTTAAGCGCAGTACTAAATCTTTAGCTATTTCAAATGATTTTACAGTAGAAATTGTTAGATATAACGCTAAGTTCTATCCTAACAGTTTTCTTCTCTGACACTTTCATCTCGTCGAACTTTCCTCCAGTATTCTGCTTTCTAGTCCACCTCTGATCTTCAAAGATTTAAACGGAAGGTCAATCGCTGTCTTCTATCTTCTTATTTCCTGTTTTATTGCTTTTTAATAATATCTTCATTTTTTTTCATATTTTCTCTCACTCAGTTAATCCTTTGCTCCTTCCGCTTGAATATCATCATATATCCAACGAAGAAATACAGAGAATATTTACAGTAAAATCGACTTCATTTTCTAAAATGCACATATCAAAGGCTATTCATTGAGGCTGGCATTCACATCATCAGTGGTGGCCTACGATTCTCTCCCTCTCATAAACGCCCCAAAGAGTAGTCTCAGTAATTCAAATCAGAGGGTCATATGTTGAAGGTAATATGATCCTCAAAATTACCGGATTTTGTCAATGGAATTGATCCTGATGACTATCTGAAATAATGGAGTGTTATCATATGGCTCTCGTGGCACACGTTTCCAAGTTATCATTTTTATTGTGGTGAATGATTTTATTTTTTGTGTATATTTGGCATGCCTTTCTCTTCATACGGTGGCTAAAATAATAAGCATATTGGAACTTTTCAATTGTTTTCTATTTCTTATCCAGGTAAGCATTGAGAATATTACCTATAAAATTGGTTTCTCTTCAAACTCTATTTTTTATCAGATCAAGCTGCCTTGATGTGTTCAGGTAGTTTAACAGGGCTGCCATTATGCACATCTCTTTTACGCCTTGCGGGCCTCCACTTCTCATCTTCAAAGTGATTGCCTTCCTCTACTTAGCAACCTCATTCCAATTATTGTGATCAGATACACATTCTTCCCAGTTTTCACAAGGAATGTTACATTTCTTCAGCACATCTTTGATGCAGTCCTTAAAGCGCATCTTAGATTTGACGGCATTTCTCTTCCCTGTTCGCTGCTCACCATAAACAGGTAATGTCAACGATACAACGTAAGTAGTACTGGCGGAATCTCTCAATCTTTTTCATTTTCTGTGGTAAACCACCCACATCTCGCAAGCATAAAGAAGTGCTGTAAGCACACCTGCACGATAGACCTTTAGCTTTGTACTCACTGAAATTCCTTACTGAAACTACAGACGTTTATTCAGTTTTCCAAATGCGTCGCTAGCTTTTTATTTGCGGTTTAAAATTTCTACATCAAGATCACCGAAGACACACAAACTCGCAAACAATACTTGGTTCACGATAAGGCTTCCTTCGAGCTGGCTGGTACATGACTACTGTCATTTTCCGAGTAATAGACAATGCTAATGCAGTGCATGCATTAGAAAAGGCATCCATGAGATGCTGCATATCTCCTTTCGAGTGAACCACAAGATCGCAGTCATCAGCATATAGCAATTCCCTGATAAGTGAAAAATGAACCTTCGACTTTGCATCAAACCTCTGATGAACGATAGTGAATGTAAATAGCAAGGTTGCAGTTCTTAAAGGCCTGTGCAAAATCGATATAGAATACGTGTATAGGGTTAGGTAAATGAAATTAGCAACCATAAACGCGCGTACTGACGTGCATACACTGGTAAGCAAATAAATAATTACTAAATTTTGCCAAGAGGTTTAGACATAATAGTGCTCGATGTGGTTAGACATCGCTAAGAAATATATATTAATAAATAAACACATAACTACGTTTGGGCACAACATATAGTTTATTGTTTATTTGAAAAATAAACAATAAGCTAGTTAACCGGTTTCGAACCTCGCTCAACAGAGCTAAATCGAGATTAATGTATTAAATAGAATTATTACTAAAAATACGGAAAATATGTATTAGGGGTAAATATTGTTTAGATGGAAATTAATTGGAAGCCAAGTACGAAGTGCTTCTGTTTACACAGAGAGGTGTTGACGATAAAATATACATTTCTTCCAACGCTTTTAAGTCGTAACTCGAGTGGAACTTGCTAAGAATGGTAAATGAATCAATACTGAAACTAGTAGCACAATTATGGCTATTTATTAGGTGTTCTGGATGGAAGATCCATACGTATTGGTTACAATATCTGGAAGAGTGTACATAAGATTGCGGATGTTCGTTGCTTTATTCTGACATCCAGTCTTTGAGTCGTTCTTCCATTGTAGTGTGAACCACAACTACATTTAAAGGAATAAATTAAAGAACTATTATGATGTGGAGAAAGAACGTCCTTCGTATGGACGGGAAAGCAGGCTTGGCAGAAAAGAGCACACGAGTGTTAGCGGCAAAGTAACAATGTTGAACTGCTATGGAAACCTTCTTAGCATATCTATCACGGATATCACCCCGCCAAGGGAGGCGCAGGTACACAGGACATCTTTGTACTATAGCAGGTTTCACTTTATTGAATTCAGCAATTTTATTATTAATTGTTGATTGAACAATGTCCAGCAGATAGACATTGTTACAACGACTAGTGGTAATAAACCTAAGTTCATCATACAACTTAATTTTAGAACAGATAATTAGAGCTGTATGGGCAAGGATTTTAATTAAATTAATTTTACGTTTTACGGGACAAAAAGAATTCCAACGTGTATATAAACCAGTAAACATCGGTTTACGATAAGCAGATGTAATAAATCGCGACGAAGATCTGCTGAACAAAATATCAAGAAGGTGAAGAGAAAAATAAACTTCCTTTTCTTGTGTAAATTTTAAAGCGTGATGCATATTATTAAGGGACGAAAGAAAATGGAGCGCTTCAATCTCGTTATCAAAGAGACAGAAGGTGACATCAACGTAACGGAAGTAAACGTCAGGTTTATTAGGTTTCAATAATATAATCGCTTCGTGGAATTCAACAAAGACATTTGCTAAAATTGATACCAAGGAGGAATCCATCGAAACACCATCAACTTGCCTAAACATGTCGCCGTCGAATCTAAATTCGACTAACATCGTGGCAAATATCATGGGTTCGACGAAAACGTCCCCAGTAATAACAGTCGGAGACAATTGACTACGATATAGGGCATCAGCTCATATATCGCTGGTCTCAGCAAGCGGAACGCAGGCAAATAGACTAGAAATATCGTAGGAACGTATAAATTTATCCATCAACGAATAACACTGCATAAAATCAGAGAATTCGAACGAATCTTTATTACAACCAGATTTATATTGTTTCAAAACTGGCTGTAATATGGTAAAAAGACATTTAGCCACGCCATGTTGGAAAGATCCTATCAGGATATAATAGGTCTCAATGAAACCCCAAGTTTATGAGATTTGGGTAAAACATAAAGACGGGGAATAATAGAACCCGAGGGTCTAATTAAATTAGAAATGTCTGTGGACAATTTCCTACTTTTTACCCACTTATTATTTTGGAACTTAGCCTCAATAGATAATGTAGAATCAAATGTGTCTATTGGGCCTCACTGGACACATTTAGAGGAATCCGCAAGAATAATCATCTTATTAACATAATCTTGATAATCAAGAATGACAACACCAGAGCCTTTCTCAGGTTTTTTAATCACCAAATATTACGAATTGCTTTGATTACCAGATATTGTTCCCTGTTCCTCTTTGATTCATTTATGGGAAACAGGAATACCTGCGTCAGAATATGCTATATTTTTTTAGCTTTGCATTAAGGCCACAGATTCAGGTTGAAGCTTGGCTAGCTAAGCAAAAAAAAATACAAAAAACAAAAAAACTAAAACTTCAAACTCTGAATAAACGATATAAAATAATATGCGAGGGGGAGCAGAATCAATAATTCTAACGCTGTCAACTGGTATGAAGAAAGGTTCAGAACATTCCTACCAAAACAAGGATTAGCAGAAATGTTGCAACTGATTCTGATGTTTAGAATCAAGTTGAGAACGACTGCGCTCATGAATAAGTGCAGCATAACAGACAAAACGAACCTTATCAAAATAAGAAAGTAAGCCTATTGTATTAGTCCATAATTGATAGTATTTCTTATACAATTCGGCAAGACTATAAGAGAGCTTAAATATGAAGTTGGTAATAAATGCCCCTTCAATTTTCTGTCCTGAATGAAAATTAGCCCTTTTTATTGTAAAAATAATGAAAGGAAGACAGACTTTGTTAGTCAAATGCAAATGAAGAAAAGACTTGTTAGCTGAGGAGGTCATGATTTTACTTTTAACTTGTCACGAAGGAATTAAGCTATATATATATATATATATATATATATATATATATATATATATATATATATATATATATATATATATATATTGCAGTCTGGGAAGTTAGGTGGTCATATATAAGGGGTGATGTTATCGAAGAAACTATCTGACGGCCATGACTGGTTTCGTGTGTCATGATGAGAAGTCCTGTTGCCATACTCTTGAACCTGTGTAGCACTGCCTCGTCAAGGGAATTGATGTATTACTCCGTGTTGAGTCTGAGAGCCTTATACACAAATTCTTTACTTATCAAAACGATCAGTGTGTGTTTTTCCGAGCTGCCGTCCCTTCGTAATGACCATTAGATTCACCCAACTATTTCTGAATCCTCTGTAGTCTTCTCAGATTGGCACCCAATCACTCTGATCTATCTATCTATCTATCTATCTATCTATCTATCTATCTCTCTCTCTATATATATATATATATATATGAAAACCAGAGAGATTTATAATCCAGAGATTTTAACATTTATTTTTATTCTTAAAAAACAATGCTCAATACTAATGTAATTTTTTTTAAATTATGTTTCCATCGCGACACACGAATTTCTATTTCAAACTGAAACTTCAATCCCAAATTTAACTATAAAAAATAAATTAAAAATCCAGAGTTTCGTTCCGTCGTCAAGAGATGTTAAGAATAACTTTCTAAGAAACAAATTTAATTAAAATTATTTAATAAATAATGCAAATTAATTTCTGCATTTTAATTTTAATTTTTATAATTAAATTTGAGATTGAAATTTCAGTTTTGAAGCATAGAAATTTCTGTCGCGATGAAAACATTTTAAAATATTTATAATATATATATATATATATATATATATATATATATATATATATATATATACACGAAGAAGTATACCATTACTGCGACGCATTTAATAACAGAATTGATTTAATTTATTAAAATCATTTTATTATTTTTATTTCACAATTTTTATTATAATACATTTAATATAATATTTATTTTTTAATAAATAAAAATATTACATTTTTTCAGGTAAAAAGCAGTGTGTGAATGACGAGGTAAAACAGTTTGAACTTTTGATGGATTGAGATGATTAATATTGATACCAATACAATATGTTTTCGTTACGCCTTAATTTTTGATTATTGCATACCTACCTTTGAACACACCTTCTGTTTAGCGTCTTGATTTTGATGACCACAGTTTGGATGATTGACGAATTCTGTCAAAAATATCTCTTGAGATATTCAGGGAAACCGTTAGCTGTTAAGAAGTTGAGTTGGTGTCCGAATGTTTGAGTGACGAAAATAAAGTCTATTGTATGCAAACTTACATGTGCACGTGATAATATCCTGGAACTTCAGTATCTGTCTATATTTATTAGATGATGTATTATGTACACTATTTACATTATTCGGACTAGTGTTCTCATCTTTGTCGCCATTTTTCGGCCGTTGTACTCTCCGGCCTTCTTCAGGTGGTTTGAATGTCGAAAGGAACCCTTTATTTCGCTCACTGGAGTAGACACAAGGTTTCGACATTCCAACCACCTGAAGAGGGCCGGAGCATACAACGACCGAAACCTTGTAATAAATATGGCGACAAAGATGAGGACAATAGACCGAATAATGTAAATAGTGTATTCTGGGACTTGTTATGACAATCGAACAGAATGATGAAATCAGACACAGCGTTTGGGTTTGTTACGATCAAAATGATTCAAGACACAAAATAAGTATTAACGATCAAAGTAAGTCTTTTCTTGTCTTCAAAAATGTTTTCATGACTTTTTATCAGAAGTCAATGTAAAATACTTAAGCTTAATTTGTGATTCGGAAGGAATAAAGTGTTGAAAGAAAAACAGTAACAGATCGTGCGGAAAGGTTTAGCTTTTTCATCTCAATGGAATTGTTCAAAGAGTTGACAAAACGATGTTATGTGCCCAGATCATCCAAACTACTGACATTTCTTCCATTTACCTATTTCCTGGATCCACTCCTTAAAATCGGTTTTAGGAGAGACGACGATAAATCAAATGATTCATTGATCACAGCAGCAGCAGCAGCAGCCGAACCAAATCCAAACATCAGACATTTTTAAAGGGCATTAAGAACTTGATACAGATTTTACCAGGTGGTTTTACGTGAAAAACGAATATATGAATTTGCATTTATGTTTCACAGTTGAGATCATGCTCTGCTTGCTTGAACCAAGAACATTTCACAGACGATCTATCTATAGATATATATATAGAGAGAAAGATAAATATCTCTTTCTTTCTTTCTTTCTCTCTGTATCTCTCTGTCTCTTTCTCTCTCTCTCTCTCTCTCTCTCTCTATATATATATATATATAGAGAGAGAGAGAGAGAGAGATAGATAGATAGATTGATAGATAGATAGATATATGAGATCGTCTGTGAAATGAAGCGATATCGGAGAACAATAAAACGAAAAATGGAAGATATTGAAAAGATAAGAATAAAAAAAATATGGGAAAAAATAAAAGGGAATTAAAAAAAAAACTATTAGGTTGGTGCAAAAACAATGTCGTTTTCTCACATATGTTACTTTGTGAGAAAACGACATTATTTTTGCACCAACCTAATATTTGGAAAGGTTTTGTTGCTTATTCAATTAAAGAAAAATTTATAAAAATCATTGGTTGAAAACATGACAAAAAAGTAAACTTTTATTTTACAATAAACCTCACAAAGAGTCACAGGCGAAAAAAACTTCATGAAAACTGCTTTCTCAAATGCAATTAATATTAATGACTGTGAACCTATATTACATGGACTAGAATCTGTTCATCACAAAAACGTCCAATACGAGGATGAATTTTATATTATAAGTCTGTTCGACACTTCAACGTAATCAGAAAAATTGTTGTGTATCTTCGGATAAGAATTTGTTAAAATGTTTGTTGTGGAGTTATTTTCGCAGTGGAGGCTTGTATTTGTACTAAATCGGTCCTAAATAGGTTCGACGTACAAAACGTTAGGAACTTGATATAATAGGTATTACGCAGAGTAATCTTGTTGTGGTCACTGAATACTTTTCGTATTCGACTAACAGTCGACTACTGTCGTACGAAATCGAAGCTATTTAGTAACTGCCCCACGCAGTCACATGTGGCACAAGGCTGAATTTAATGTGGGGTTCCCGAGCCCGTAGGCTCGGCCAAAAAATCCCCGTAGACCCCGCATAAACGGGATCGGGTCTGTCTCGTCCGGGTTCCTCTCTGCCCGAAGGCAGAGAGTTCGACTATCGTCTGACACCGACTAGTATTTAGTCAACCCCCCAAGGGGGTATCATGTGGCACAAGACCGGTTTTACGTTGGATCTCCGAGCCCGTGTGCTCGGCCAAAAATATACCCTTTGAACCGGTATAAACGGGTTCAGGGTCGGTTTACCTCCCCAAACGAGACTCCGCCCTTCGGAGAGGCTCGTTCGGGTTCCTCCCCGCCCGAAAGCAAGAGTTCAATCGTTCAGCCGGTCGTCCGACATCGACTGACCCTCTTTTCTCTTACTACTCCTATTTATATTGGTGGGAGAGTCTATTAACTATAGAATAGGTTTTGTTTCACCATAAAAATGTTACAGCAAACATTTAGCCCCATAGAATAGTCAAGCTGAATAATGTTTATTTTTCAAAGTTCATTAAAAATATTTATACAGTGTGTCCATAAAGTTCATGTGCACTTTAAAAAATATAACTTTATTTGTATTTGCGATAGAAATAATCTGTAAAAAATGT
Organism: Acanthosepion lycidas; assembly: GCA_963932145.1. Classification (NCBI taxonomy): domain Eukaryota; kingdom Metazoa; phylum Mollusca; class Cephalopoda; order Sepiida; family Sepiidae; genus Acanthosepion; species Acanthosepion lycidas. Next base: position 132,179,624 of record OZ010579.1, on the reverse strand, counting down.
CATAAAGTTTAATGTACCTAGTTTTAAGTATAGTTATTGAATATTTCTTTACCACAAAATTTTCAACTATTTTTAGATAAGTAAAAATATATTTTCTTTTTTCCAGAATCAATTTGATCCATGGTTTGAACTGAGGAAAATGTAAACTGTGTCCTTTCGTTGGCTGAACTGAAATCTACTATTGCTGTACAAAGAAAGTTTAGAATTGAATACAATAAAGAACCACCTGATAGGAACACTATTGCCAAATGGATGAACAAAATTAAAGAGACAGACTCCGTGGAGGACATTGGAAACTTAAATAAAATTTCAATAAAACCTTAAAAATATAGATTTACTTCTTTCTAATCCTTTTTTTACAAATTATTTCTATCGCAAATACAAATAAAGTTATAATTTTTTAAAGTGCACATGAACTTTATGGACACCCTGTATAAAACCAACATTAACGGAGTTGAAACTTGCAAAATCTCCTGAAAAAACATCTAGTAATTCTCATTAAAAGACGTGTAAGAAGGTCTTTCGACAATAATAAATTGAATAATCCCTTTGTGGGTCTTGATAGTAAGGGAGATATTTGGACTCGTCAGCAACTTCCAGTTACATTAGAAAGATCAACATTTGATAAGTAAATTCCGACGTTCAGATTTGTGAAAAGTACCTCCTAAGGTAGAATTAGATTTTGATGCGAATTCTAAGAATTATTCTGCCCCGACGAGTGATCAGTACATATCCGGACATTTCAATTTGCCTTATTAACAAATACAATAGGAGCTTCCCACTTAGAGTAATTAACAAGGTCTATTACAGCTTCTTGTTGAAAATATTGAACTTCTTTTTCAGAGCAGCATAGATTATTGGCCTTTTTGTCTAAGTATAGGCTCAGAATCTTGCACTTGAATTACTTTTTCACACCACTTACACCTCCTTGAAAAACGTCACTAAACCTATTTTTAAGTTCGTCTGTGAAATGATTTTCAATATCAGAATTCGACGTGAGGCTAAATGTATTGAACATATATTTGAGAGGAATTTCAAAAAAAGGTTAACTTGTTCTATCCAATCAAGACTAATTAAATTAATTTTCGAGTTATCTGAGACATAACACACACCAGAAAATGTAATTATTTCGAAAAGAAACATTGCAAGTTAACTCTCCAATTAAAACGAATTGTTCTTCCAGACTCGTTCATTGGTATGTGATTTGTTTCAGACACACGTGGCTTTTCAAGCTATTCCCAAATCGACGCTTATGTCCGACGCTTTATCAAACTGGAAACGAATTGGTTTGTTGTTTATTGAAAAAACAACATATTTTCTGCGTGATTCGTAATCCACTTTGAACGTCGCTAACACTGTGTTTCGAACTTTTTCTCCATTTCGTTTTTTAATACTTTTTCAGGTTGGATTTCTTTTTTTTTTTTTTTTTTGTGATTGCAAAAATCGTACTTTATGTCCGTTCTGGTGACAAATATTGCACTTATGTTTCTTGAATTAAGAAAAGCGTGCATAATGCCAGTCGCCACAACAGTAAATTTTGAAGGAGATTTCTTTTCATCACGAAGTTGTTTTCTCACGTTGATATCTCTGGTTGCTGAAAAAAAAACTCGATTTGTGGACCGGCATAGCGTCTGCTGTGATGTTTAAATATTGTATTTAGCAATGCGGGCTTTAAAAGTAAAATTGAAAGAAGTCGGGCTCGAATATCAGTATGAGTAAAAAATATTGTAATCCTGCGATAAAAATCAGACATTTAAATTATTCTACTGTGTGAGTATTTAATTTTATGTTTTCCCGATTGACAAGCACCTAATAATCGTCTTTTGTTATATGTAAACAATTGAATCCAATGTTAAATAAAGATCGTTTTTTCACTAAATACTTCACTGAGGTGTCCACTGATTCAGTGAAGTTGAAAGCCGTTCCGTTGTTTGGTAAATTTTAATTCTTATAACGGTCCTATCCCATAGTGACCAGTTTACGAATTAAGAGACCTATTTTCCATTTTTCAACTTTGTGAGAAATGTCATCATGGAAGGTATCCATCGAAAGTTTAAAACACGAAATGAGTGATTTTCTACACGCAGGGTCATTTTGGAACACTGCTATGTTGTTGACTACGATAACCGCAGAAATTGTAATTTAATCACATCCAGCGCGTAAATTTTGAGTTGATTCTGGAACTAAGCTGTAATTGCCTGTGGCGGATCATGGCTCAGACGAATGTGGGTGATGCTTCATAAAAGTTTTTCCATTGATTTAATGTTGTGTAAAACGAAACAAATGAAAAGAAAATGTATACATGAAAGGAAAAAATATTTTTACTTAGATATACATTGTTACAGTGAGAAAAAACGGTCGGAACAAGGTGTTCACTCAGAGTTATACGAGAGTCCAGAAAAAGAGATAATTACGACTTCACTTACAGAGACTTGTACATATGCTTTCCTACCTACCCACATTCCTGGAATACTAATCTCCATTTCAAGTTTGTATTCTTACGTTTAATACACATATTTTTCTATTTCAATTACTGGCGTTGTTTATTTATTTGTGCAGGATTCCATCCCCGGAATCCACAACCTATTTCTTTGCTAATCATGGGATATGCTTCAGTCATCAGTGTTGTGTCTCCTGTAGGTAGTTCGTTCTTAGAACTAATGAAGATTTTCTTGTTGAACAATTTAGTATCTACTAAGTTTTTAATAGAAAAATATCTCTCTATTACATCATGCACTTCTTTTGCTTCTGCCATAAGTGCCTTTGAAAGATTCTCACACTAACTCGAAATTCTTATTCGTAATATATCAGTTTTGAAGTCTGTTATATATTCATAGGACTTTAAAAAAAACTAATATATTGAAATTGGATTTGGTTGTAAACATGAAGCATAATCCGATGAAAAAGCTCTAAGCAAAACATGAAATTATCATCATTCAGGTAAATCTAACATTCTTGCTGCGTCTGCATATATTTAATATTCATTTAATGTTGATTGAATTTCAGTAACGTGGAACTTTAAAGGTTGCAAAATTTATGAAATCTTTTCAAGGCCCGTATGTTAAAGTTCCACCTTGCAGAGGATAGAGGTGGAATGCTGATGCCCAT
>OZ010579.1:131984016-132171516 GCA_963932145.1 Acanthosepion lycidas | reverse complement strand
TTAATAAACTCTTAATAGAATGTGAGCCCTAAAGAGACAGAAAAATTTCCTTTTCGAATGTTGTTGTTGCATATTTCAGGGGGCGTGAGCTGCCAGGATCTGCACACTGTAGAAGGAGGCGTCTTGTGATATGCCCTGTGATATGGTCTTCGCTCAAACGATGACACACTGGAACATGCATTGCTAAAAGCTGCTGTCTGCCGGATGCCCTTACAGTTGTGTGTTATGTTTGCTGCCCTGTGCACGTACATGAATCCTAAAAATGCACTTCACATGTGGACTACTCACCAGAAATCCATAATTGAATATTTCTTGCACCAAGGTTTTAATGAAAACATTGGAGAAATATGGCATTGAAATCAATTGATACAATTCTGAGAATGGCATTACTTGTTTAGCAATTGTGCTGCCTGAATCTATATGTTTAATACCATGCTTTCATATCTACGAAGGAACAAATGCAAAGTCTGGAGTGCTGCTTGAACAGGCATTGTCTCTACACCGCAGTCATAGTTTGTTCAAATTGCCTGTCCTACTCTAGTATTTCTAATGTACCAGCCGCTTCAGACCATGCAAATTATTTACGAAACCGGGATTTGATTATCTTAGATTAGGCTTCTGTGATCGCTTCATTTGCTTCTCATTCTATTGATAAATCTTTGCGGGATATCACTGACATTGCTGCTATTTTTGGTCGTAAAATTATGCTCTTAGGATAAATTTAGGCAAGTTCTACCCATATTGCCAAGAGGAAGTTGTGAAACAATCATTGAAATCTGTATTAAAAATTCTCTTCTATGTCTGATTTCCATTTATTAGAGATTGAGCCAAAGCATCAGGACAACAGCAGATCAAAGGGAATTTGCAGCATTGCTGATGCATCTTGGCAATGGAACATTAGCAGCTTTACAAGACCCTAATCTTGCTGTTGAGGTCATAGAAATGCCTCAAAGATCTCTGCTGGATGATATCTTCAAAAATACATCTCAGCAAGAAAGAAGGAACAGAGTAATTATTCGGCAAATAACCCAGACTGCCTCCAGATCAATAAAGTTTTGAGACAACTTCCAGGTGACTGCTACACCTATTATAATGCAAAAAAACTTTCGACAGATAATCTTGCTGGGTCTGAGCAGTACCCTCTTGAATTTCTAAACACTTTGGCACTATCAAGAATACCTCTTAATAAATGAGTTTAAATCCTAGCTCAATTGTAATTCTTCGTAATATTTTTATCCAGAATGCGTTTTGCAATGGTCCTCATCCCCAGAGTAAAGTATTTTCAGATATTCTGAAGACCACTGATTGCATGTGTGCCCTTGGTTTATATGTATACATACATATACATATATATATATATATATATATATATATATATATATATATATATATATATATATATGTTAAATGAAAATGAGAAAAGTATTTATATGTGGCATGTTTTATATAGTTTTATACCTATATAGGTCTATTGTTTTCTTTATTCCTATTGGAGGGAAATGGCATAAATCTGTATTGGAAGTGGGTGAGTACTACGAACGGACTGGATTTGGCAATCTTTACACACATGATCAACACTGTCAACTATATGTGTAGTGTATGTTAAAAAAATGATAGATTTAATATTAGGTTGGTGCATATGTTACTATGTGAGAAAACGACATTATTTTTGCACCAACTTATTAGCTGAAGTTTATTTGTAAATATAACTGTAGAAATATACGAAATATTTCTATTTGTTGCCAAAGTATCTCATTCTATTTTATATGTGGAGATTTTAAGTGTTCCTTCTTCAATACGTTATTTTTATACATACATATATGTACAAAAAGTTTATTGTTTACTCAACATTCTATTATTCCACTGTTCCCGCTAGTATATATATATAATTACCTATATCTATCTATCTATCTATCTATCTATCTATATATATATATATATATATATATATATGTATGTATGTATGTATATTTACTTGAATTATTATTATTATTATTATATATATATATATATATATATATATATATATATATATATATATATATATATGAATATATTGATGATTACTTTCAGCAAATGGAGGATATGCAATTCAACACTTTGTTCACGTATTTGTCATATTTTGTCATATTTTTTTCTGTTTTTGCACCGCCACACACCGGCCAAATGTGAACAGAATCTTCCAAAGAAATGTTGCTTTCTTTTCTTTTTTTTTTTCGAATTTTAGATCCTTGATATTCTTTACCAGCTCAGTTTAAAAGATAAGGATGTAACTGAATCCTGTAGATGCAACGTATTCTTAATCTTACTTTTTTTTTTTTTTACAATTTCTAATCTTCGCCGTGTTTGTAAACAAATCATACGACCTTAATTATATTAATTTTCGAAAGAATATTTCCATTGCTATCTCCTAACCAGTTTAAATATTCAAATCTCATGTATTATCTCCCTTTTTAAATCGGAAAACTTTTAAATTTTTCTTCACGCGTTTATTTCTCGGACCATTCGTTTTGAATGTCGATTCGAACTTGTAAACGTTACTTGCACTTGTTTTGTGATTTCACTGAGTGGATTTCCATTGTGGGATGATCTATCGAAAAACTAGCTTATTAATATTTTGTCAAAACCAATTTCCGTTTACTTTAAACCATCTAAAATATTTCTTCACACCTTTCTCGTTATTTATTTGCAGTTGGCTGATATAAAGATGTGGTTAAATGTTACATGTACTCATTTCTCCTCCGTTTAAATTTCAGCTGAATTCAACTGAGTCGGAGTACCTGGAGTATCCGGAATACCCGTATGATATCGTGAGAGTCATATATCGAAGTATAAAGTACCAGAAAATATGTTTGAATGTAATCGCTCGGTACTAATAAGATGAACTTACAACACAATAGTAATTTGTCTGAATGGCTGATGTAGAAGTATCGTGAATCTTCAGTAATGCAATGGTTCTATTTCTGTTTGTGGAGGGAGAATTACTTTTGTGACAATCACACCTGCGGAAAAGTACTAAGAATTCTCTTATTTCTTTGATCATGTAACTACAAAAAACTATTCTTCTCATCAGAGATTACTTTCTACAGACTAAGTTACGCCTTTATATGAACATGGTTGCACATATAAAACTTGGCTTCTTTTGATATCTGATTAGATTATATCATATCAATCAGTCAACGTTAACTAAGAGATCTTTTTAAAGATCATGCCCTTTCAGATCATATAAGGTCACGGCTCTCTAAAGCTTTCTTTTATTTACTATCCCTGAATTGCCATGACCTCCTGGGAAATATAGAAATAAGTTTTCCGTTATCTTCCCCACAATTCTGGATTCGACATTTTTCATGGACTAGATTCTACCAAAGTTCTTAGAGCACCGTCTATTCTGTTATTTAACCCTTACCTAGCGCAAGAGGAAATGGCATCAAACATTTTCCAATGGCAGTAGTATGAAGTGCACTTTACATATACTTTCAGAATTTTATCACATCTGTCAAGTTCCACTTTTGCCATATATAACTGTTACGCCACCCGTACATCAAGAAAAGGAGTTAACTCGTCCTCAAAGCAAGCCATAATTCTTGCATGACTTCTGTAAATTTTATGAGAATTAATAACCTTTACATTTTTACTGGATTTAACATTGAAATTTTCTTTTCTTTTTATTTCTTATATTTTTACTTGTTTTTAGTTTTTGCTTTGAAATGTAATTAGACCTTTCTCGATAGCGATATATTTTCTTTGGGCCACTGATTTTAAATTTGCTAAATGCGAAAACTGCTTCGTCTGTAGTCTGGGATAAATTTGATATTTACGCTGTTAATGATCCACTTAAGATGGACGTGGGTATGGCAATTTAAAGTTCTGCCCAATTAAAATTGTTATCCAATGCTGAAGATGCTGTGTAAACTGGATAACATTTTTGAAGCCAAGTAGGACTGTTAATGATATATGGTCGGTTTGAATACTCGATTTGAGTTATTTAACATATTATGGATTCATTTATTAACAAAGAATTAAGGTTAAACCTTATTTTTGATCTTATCGTTCCATTTATTTGGAATTAATGAACGGCATGTAATTCTTCACTAAGTTTAGCTTAGTTTGGACCCAAAGCCACAAGTATGGAGAGAACCCACTGAAGAGTTAATCAATGACAAGTATTTAGCTTTAGTTGTTCATTCTTGAATTTATATTACATAGAGGATCAATGAGTGTGTGGGTTCGCTAGCTGTAAACCGAAGCGAAAATAGGATTGGCGTTTTGAGCTCAAATTCCTACGGCAGCCATTTCGTTAACATCCAAACAAGTGGCATTGGAAATACAATTTCTTCTCCTCCCAATTAAAGGTTAATAGCAGATCAAAGTATACTGGGCTCTTTCGCATTGGCTGGCAACCAGCTTAGGAGAACAACAACCCTGAATTCAAAACAGGTAGCTATTTAAACTCTAATTGTCACATTGTTCAAAAGTGTGGTGAGGACTTTGACCCTAGCATATTAGTTATGATGTGCAATTTCACAAGTTGTCTACAGCAGAAGTCGGCAACTTTTTACTATGTGTCGGCTTAGGGTTTTAAAATCATTCAGCATGCCAACAGCATACGTATTTTTATACAATTCAAAATCTATATACCTGTTCTACAATATATACTATATAGTAATATATAGTATATATACTTTAGTAAATATTAAATTGATACAGCTAAATATCTTCTTTGAGTTGTAGTAGTTATTGGTTCGGACTTCGTGATGTCATTTGCGGCTGCGTGCAATTGGAAATTGCTTGGAGTGCCACGTGTTGCACGCGTGTCGTATGTTGCCGACCCCCAGGGTTAAACGACTAGTAAAAATAGAAATCTGAAATTTCGAGTGAATTATTTTTAATTTGCAGTGAGAATGGGCGTGTAGCACATAAGTTGTTAACTGATATTTCAGGCAATTTACAATGATTATTATCAATCATATGATGAATGCAATTTTCGTGTTGTACTTTAATAAGTAGATAAAAAACGGAAGAAAAACCGATAATTTTTAGCATAAACTAATGCTTCATGAACCAAAGGAAACTGTTGTATTTGTAATAAACTGAGTTTGGGCGATTCTTTGTTCGAAACTTAACACAACGTGTTTGGCTAGGTTTTTAGCTCAATACGATAATCCTTTATTTTTAGAGATCCACTAGATCCCATATGACTTCTGACCAGGAATAATCGTTACAGTATCAGTGGGGGACTATGATTCGCCAAGGATTTCCCCAATTACATGAGATTATAATTTATTACATTTTTTTAGAGAAATTTCTCCAAGAAATCAGATTTTAAAAGACTTAGTCTTTGTTAAAATTTGGGAAGACTTTGTCTTTGTTAAAAACATTATGTTAGAATGGAAGTATAAATTGAAATGGTAGATATTAGAAAAAAAACTAATTAGCGTCAATATCGAAAAAATATCTTAATTTTATTTAATTGAATGAACGGAATTTTATTAGTTATCAGCATGTATAAATCAAATAATTTCCACTATTTTTGTTCTCATTGTAATTACTGTGTAGTAATGTATGTATAGTTTATACGTACCTTATTTACACGTGGGTTATTGTCCCTATGTTGTTGTTTTTTTCGGTGGGTCACTGTCAACCCATGTAACTTTAATTTACGGGGAAGATTGTTTTTGTCCTGACATTTCGAAGAGGAACGATTCCACACTACGAAAGTTGGTACGAATATCACAAATGTTGGAGAAAGCAAGTTTAAGGCGTCTAGGTGTTTTTGCTGAGCTGGTTTATGTTTATATCTTTGGTCATGATGTATTATTTTGCTAAGGAAAGGCCTACAGTAGTTGTGGCAGTCGGTCATCAAATGTAACATCTGCAGAAGGGAACTGGCGAAAGATTAAAACATAGTGTGGCCTCGGGGTTGCCCACCAGAGGTCCTTGGATGGACACCCGTCCCTGCGCGACATGACACTGCAAAGAACCCCGATGTCATGTAACTTTTGATTAGACCAGCCTCTGAAGACGCTACATAAGAGATTGTGCTCTTAACTATAAGTCGGGAACAGCAACCAGAAAACTTCAAACCCCGTACCTTGAGTATGAATAGACGTTGCCACCATCCACACATATCACAAAAAACTTCATGGAAGGACAGCCTGAGAAAAGGAAGAAAACCGTGAATCCCTTCATAAACAGGAAATAAGCTTCTACTCTCGTTCATGAGCTGGGGGAGTTGTATGTAGCGGGAGATAAAAGTGCATATCTATTCCTATTAAAAACATAAGAACAACACCGATTTTGAATTTCAGACAAATTATTTCATAATGTGAGCTTTCCGGTTACTTATATGGAGAGTCGAACTACAAACTACAGATGCCCCAACGTAAATATGTATGCATGCCTGAGCGCGGGGGTTTAAAGAAAACAAAATAAAATAATTAAGTTGTAATAACCAATACTTTAGAACTACATTCGCATATCTGCATTCAGTAACCCCACAAAAAGAAAAAAATCTTAATTAAATTGGGTTTATATATATATATATATATATATATATATATATATATATATATATATATATATATATATATATATAAACTTTCAAGCAAAGGTCGGAAGACATAGCCCAGAACCAAGAGAAAAAATATTAAATTAAATTAAATACATTACATTTTATTCGAGTGTCAGGCTGAATATACTCATTTTCACACATGCAATTTTTGCAACCGGGGACATTTGACAAAAAATAAAACATTCTGGAATATTCCACTATACGCCATATAGTTGATATTAATAGACTGGCATTGGCATCTATGGTCTTCAACCCCTACTACTTTTTGGGGGAAGGGCTTGTCGTTCCTACATTTTACAGTTACTCTTGGCTTACTTTTAGGAGGTAGCAAGTTTCACAACTGTAAGGGATTGAGTATAATCAGTTCTTGGTCATGTTCTCATTTGCCTTGGGCTTTCCTCGTCACATATTTTTGCGTAAGATATATCCGAAACCAGAATTCACTGGACAATACCTCAACTTCAGGTCCCACCATCCATACATTGTAAAGAAACGCTATACGATGTGTAGAGCACCGTAGAAAAATCATAAGTAGCGGTCAAGATACAGCAAGCAATGATCAGCATTGAACCTAACCTTCAGATCAACCACTACCCTGTCAGGTGTAGCAACATCATCTGCAAGCAGAAACTGATGAGTACAAGGAGTAGGATCAAGAAAAAACTGTCTTTCTTACGTTATTGACTTATTAGAAAAGAGGAAATGTGCCATGAGAGCCATGCATTCCGCAAAACATGAGGACAGTATTCAGTAACAGATCTGTACGATAGGGAGAAATCTCTGCCGAGTCAAAATTAAACACATGAAAAAAATAATCAAGAATTATGCGCTATCTATCCTTTGCGATAGTCCACATGGACATAATGTAAATAATGAAAGCTCTATATTCTAACAATTCAGAAAGAAGTTATATTTTCTCGTCTAATGACCAGGAAGGGGATCTATACCAGTCTTTCAAAGGCAAAGAGTTTCTACATTACAAATCAGAATTCAGAATTTTAGCTCGATCACAGATCACTGACACCAATGGATTGATTGATTGATTTGTTTTCTACGTCTTATCAAACCTTTGCAGATTTAAGTCAAAAGTCTGGTTTAGATCGTAAGAAACTATTTTGAGGTAATAATGTTTTAGTGGTACACCTTTTAATAATTAACTCATACGATGGATGCATACCTTTCCCAAGGATATTTGCCTGGAAGTGAATATAACGAACCTAATGGGAATTGAAACTTGGCTTTGAAATTAAAAATTCCGAGCCATTATCCACTATACCACTGACATATACATTTTTTTGTTACCAAACGGTCACCAGTCTAAGAACGGACTAGGCTCAATTATGCTTAATTTCAGTGATCATAAGGGCATCGGTGTTTCGAAGTTATATGACTGTAAGCCCTGAAACCAATGGAATATACGCAAGTTTCTCAGTTACACAGCAATTTGCTATTTATTCAATAATTCATGCTAACACTGGCATGAAGTTAAATGGCGGGAAGATAGTCTAATCTCGAAGACATTCCTTTTGGGGGAAAGACAGATTTCATAAATTTGCTATCTTGTAAAAATGTTATTCTTTTTTCACCGGTGAGAAACAAGCAACCTGTTTCAATGACAAGCCGTCCATACACACCTTGTTATCGTGTTTGTATAATCCGATTGTTTAGAGTTCTTCCACTTTGAAAAATAAATTGAAATCTGATTGGCTAATAACCGCAAGCTAAAGATGCTATAAGATTTCTATCCTTATTTTCCGAGAAAAAAAATGCCGGCTTTGTTTCTTATTTCATGATTACTTATGTATTTAATTTGAGATTAAATCCCGAAGTTTTTTCTTTCATTTTATTTACTTTCTGCAATATTTAAACTTAACAATTTTATGTCGAATTTTCTCAGGTATAATAAACATAAAAGTATACCACAGTTTCAAAGTAAACAGGTTAAAATCACCCGCCATTAGCAGACATAGATTCTCACTTTTCTTACTTTTTTATATCAGATTCTCTGCTAGGTTTAATAAGTGTCATGCATGCTGATTAATTGATCTCTCATTAGTGTAACCATATGTCAGACTCTGTCAAAACTCGTTAATATAGGTGGTTATCTCGTCTCTCAGTTCATTGTTACTGATTCCTTTCTCATATTCGCTATGTGCATTTAAGCAATGTCACCTGAAACGTTTGGTATTAGCTTTAATGGTGGTTAAAATTTATATCATCGTTCTATTAAAATCGTTTTTCAGCGTGTTATAACTCCAAGCATTTATTGAATTGTGAATCGCTTAGGCTACTCGCCGTGACGTCATTAGAAATTACCCGCGTCCGACTCCAACGGACTAATATTTATTTTTGTCAAAATACAAAATATGTGGCACAAGGGCAAAAGTGGGGATGGGGAAGGCTGGTCATTATGTGTCTTATCTTAAACTTAGCTCGCTACAATCACTGGCCCAAGCAAACTATACAATATTCCTTGCACCACAATACCACACTCTTACTTACCATTCTTACTACACCCTCCATAATTCTTTAAAATACTATGAAGTCCTAATTATACATAACTGTATATGTAAAATTTGTCTGGGGCGGGGGAAGATAACGACATTTAAAAATGAAAATCCCAATGAGTATTTACTATAACCAAATAATTTATATATACAAAAATCTAAAAAAAATAGTGTTATCAATAAAAACTCCCCACAATCCTTAATTGTAGCAGAAATATCAGTTAACTGGGCGAAATTAATGCGGTACTTGGATGAATTAAAAACCAAACATTCGACTAACTACTGACACAATTAAACATTCATTCAGATACGACAACAATCACGAATAAACAAACTCGAATGACGAAAAGTGACCCACATCCACCAGAGAAGTGACATTACTAGTAACTTAACGAGAAGATGGGGAACTAAACTAAAGAAAGTGCGAACAAAAAATATAATGGATCAATGAGCATACAACCCCTAACTGATTTAACTTGGTGTTAAAAAAAACGAAAAAGACAAGCATAAGTACCCCATATTGTTTGAGGCTGTCAATGTTTAATCCATGGCTTCCAATATTCCGATGTTTAACCTAAATCATCTCCTCTCACTTGAAGGATACGCGCAAGACTCACCCACCTTTTGTCAAATTCTGGTGGAGGAACTCGAAGCTTTTCCATCCTGATCTTAACTTTAAGCTGTGGTAAAAGAATAACATCAGTTGGGAAGAGTTAAACTTCACATTTCCATAGAATTCCTTTTGTCGAGTCGTCCATATCACGATTCGCATAGCACCAAGTATTCACAAGAAGATATAGTCAACGATGTTACCATATTACTACAAACAAGACTTGGGCCTCAAGGACAAAGAACTTTCCGTGCAGAGTGCGAACCATGATATCTTCAATAAACATACAGAACGATCTTGTTATGGCAGCAGGCATTACCCAGTGTCTCCACAGGTTGTTCGTATCGAACACAGTTGGGAAATTTCCAGAGGGACTTTCGCATCACCAGTCAGGTGAGTGATGAACTATCGTTAGTTAGGCATGTCAACCCAGGCGCCCAAGACCACATGGAGCGAGCGAGCTTCCGGCTTCTTTAAACCAATCTCGCCATTCAGATTATCGTGAACGGATCTACTTAATAATATCTGTCGCCTATTAAGAGAAGCTTGAGAGCTAAACGACATTCACTTCTTATGAACAGGAAGTTCTTAAAGGCATTTCCTCCCAGAATTTGCCACTCCCATACACTGACACATTTGGTATAGAAACGAGATGCGAAACGTATATTTAAGAAACTCAACGCTTGGCATACCGAGACCGCCTTCAGAAGAGTGGAGATCTACCGGCATACCTTGGGAGCCTTGTGACTACATACGAAGGAGAACAAGACCCTAACTAATTGAAATAGTATGGCATACTGGAGTGGGATAAAAAAGAATTGGTAAACGAGAATTGGGTAGATCTTCGAAACGCATAATTCCGCCTTTCCCTTTAAGGAAAAATTCCTCCGAGACCACAGACGAACTGCGACGTTTACCTTCTCCCGCACATCCGATCAATTCATTTCAAGGAATAGATCGAGACCGAACCAGACGCCGAGAATCTTGACCGGCCCTTCCGTCCAGGGGAATGACCAGGGGAAAAGAAACTCCCTTCCACGCGTTCAAACGCAAGCCAACAGAAATCGCGGTGAATCTTGATCCCTGACAACTCTCGTAACCTCTGACCTTTTTGCCGATTTCGTTAATATCAGCACTTCTCGACACAAGAAGCGAAATGTAATCAGCATTAATAGAGTACTTGGCCGAGGTGGTAGCACTAGATAAGGACTAGATTCAACGTAGGACCAGATTCGCTTTTAACTTGCGAAGGAAAAGCTTCAACGCAAGAACTTAATGTAAAGGCGAAAATGAACAACCTTGACGAATGATGCCAGACAACACGAAAGGCTCTGATCTTACCCCATTCACTTCCACCAGTGCAACGCGGGGTGCATACCAAAGTTGGATCAAATTTCGAACGTACGGCTTAAAATCGGCGGCTGAAAAGACAGCCTCCAGAAAACGATGCTCACCACTATCGTATACCTTGGACTGATCTAAATTGACCAGCACAGCTTTACTGTCTACTTGTTCGATGATCATTGGGTGGCGAGGGCCAGGTTTCCAGTGGCCTTCTTCTCTGGGCAGGAAGAGGTAAGTTGGCCAATCTCTCCACGCTTCCCGCAAGTTAGTTTACAGCCGGTAAATATGATTATCATTTTCTCGCTCTCTACATCCAGACAGTTTGGGATGGAAATGAAGGCTTTACCATCAATCATAATTTCTACCCCACCCCCTGTTCAAGTCGTCTGGGGAAGCAGAGAGTATCTGCCCAAATTGGGCTAGATAAGCGTCCAAGTGGGAAAAATAGTGATACAAGTATCCCTCCGCCTGTCCTCATATTCAGTTCTCATGATAAAGTCTTTTGAGTTAAGATCCGGACTAGAAGGGACGTCACAATCGGCAGGAGTTGGTAACAGTACGTCCCCCAAAAATACCCCTTTCCTCTTATGAATATTTCGGGTTTCACCACCAGGGACATCGAGGATTTCATGACGGTGAAGCGACAAATTTTGCGCGAACGCTTGTAGACTGGTATAACTCATTATTTTCAACCTTCTATAATTCCTGAAGGTCAAAAAGAGCACATTTTCTTTGACGAGATATTCCTTGCACTTGGCTTTCTCTAGGAACTCTGGCATGTTGATTATGACCTTCGGTGGGGACATCCAGCAAAGGACGAGTCCCCGGTCACTACATTTTTGACTTTACTTTTGTTGTTGTTGGTACAGGAGTAAGTTGCCAACAACTTTTCTTGATTTTGTATATTCTTGACCTTCGAATATTTATCTGAATCTATTTGGTCGTCAATGTTCCCAGGAGTCTATGGTTTTTTTTTTTATCGGGGGTGGGGGTCTTTCTTTTTCGACCCGAACAGGTCTTTTATAATTAAGTGAAGTTTATCGGCCATTTTTGCTTACTCTAAATTACTTTTCTTTTTTTCCACTATTTTTAACGAAAAACTTGAAATTATCTTAAAAAAATAAATAAGAGAAAATCATATACAGTTACAAAACAATGAAAAACAAATTTACAAAGACAATTAAACAAAAAGACCGTCTAAAACTGGCTTAAGAAAAGTGTTTTGACGTAAACAATACGCACAAATTAAATCAAAGTCATTCTCGAAAAAGAAAATGAATTTAACAAAAGAAAAAAAGACGGGTGAAAAAGAAAAGAACATAAATAATAAAACGAATAAATTTACTGAAACAACGCAATTAACTAAAACGTTTCCCTTTTTAAAAATTAAAAGTAGCAAAATAAAAAAATATGAAATAAATACTGCAAAACATTAAAAAAGAGATGCTTGTAAAAAAAAAGAGAGATGATAATAAAAAATTTGACGTGAAAAATAAAAAAGATTATAGAAGAATAAATTTACTGAAACAGCACAACTAAAAAGTCTTCACTTTTAAAAAAAAGTAAAACTCGCAAAATATACAAATTATGAAAAAAATAGTAGGAAAGAAAAATTATAATAAAGAGTTACGTGTAAAAAAGATTACCAATTAAACAAAATGACCAACGCAACACGAAAATAAAATAAAACAAGCAGATTAAACTAAAGTTAAACTTGGTTTGTGGCTGGGCGGAGACGACTCAAACTTAAGTTTGGGACACAAAAAGAAGTAAAACGTAGAAAATAAAAACAAAACGAATTAAGCAAAAAGAGAAGAAATAAACGAAAAAAAAATTAACTTTACGTACGTGGACTGAAACATAAGAGAAATGAAAAATTAAAACAAGATATACTTTTTTTAAGCATTTCACCCAAAGCAAGGCAGGATGCCACTAGAAAGGCAAGAGTTTACAGAATGTGAGAGCGAGATTAAAGAGGCGTGATGGAGGAAAGGATGAAGAGAAGGGCAGGGATTAGGTCAGGGCATCTGAAGATGTCGATTGACATTACATTTGAATAATTGGAGATTATAGCTATCAGGGAAACAAGTAATAGTAAGGGAATTCCACAGACGAGAGGTGCGAGATATGAAGCTATTGGAGTAGAAGAGACGGTCACATTTAACCGTACGCAAGAAATAAATCAATAGACTTGTGAAATTACGTGTTACACTAGCAACAAAAACTTAAAAAAAGACTGGGAAAGATAAAAAAAGAAAATTAAAAAAACTTCCATAAAAAGTCAGTAAAAAAACAAAACACACACACGTACACACACAAATATGTGTTCCAAACGTCGCGCGTGTTGCGGGTCTAGAATTGATCGGTCAGAGTAAACATTAACTGACTACAACGGACTGTCTCTCCACTGAGAGGAGACGCGACGCAAGATCTTGTTTAGTGTGGGGGATCCAGGAGTGTACACTAAGGACAAAATTCACTCAGACCCCGCAACCGCGGGATCGGGGACATTCCATTGTCTATTCTTCTCAGCTGAGTCTCTATCAGTTGACAACCGCGAGCCACACAGCGCGGCCGACGACGGTCTCGTATTTACCGGTCGTCCCACTGTGGACTAGATACGACACATGGTCGAGTTTACTGTGGGGGCCCCAAGCGTTCCTATTCGGACCACTGGTTATCTTCCGCCCGAAAACAGAGGTCCTGTCAGTAGCAAGCTCGACAGTGAACTGCTTGAACTTTTTTGTTTTCTTAATCCGAGTCTCTATCCGAAGAAAGAACCCGACTGAATCATGTTCTGCCCGAAGACGGAAGTCTTGCCTTGTCTTGTCTTGTCGCTAATCTGGGACAGACGGACTGGTATTCACCGATCGCCCCATTGCGGACTAGATGCGACACAGGGTCAAGTTCACTTTGGGAAACCCCTAGCATTTCGACTCGGGCTACTGTACCCAATCCCGCAAAAGCGGGCTCGGGTACAGAACTCTTGTTTTTTTTTCTCTCTCACCCTACACTCTACCGGAAGACTGAGCAGTACTAAGTCATCCTCCGCACGAAAACGGAGGTCTTGTCACCCTCTGTCCAAAGACAAAGGTTTTATTTTGTTTTTTTCTTGTCTTGTCCTGTCCTATCTTGACTTGACTTGTCTTGTCTTGTCGCGAACATGGGACAGACTCCGACTGTCTCTCCTGACTCACATTGTGTTCTTTATATAAGGCGTTTTGCCTAGTTCATTTGTGTTAGCGGGGTGTATTATTTACTCCACAGCACAGCACAGAAAAATAAGTTTCTCATTTCTTGTACTGATGGGATTTTCCTTCATGACCTTTATTTATTTATTTTATTTTATTTTATTTTATTTTATTTTTTGGTTAAAAAACAAATGTGTGGAAAAGTAAGATCTTGACTTTATTATTATTTTCTCTTCTAGTTACATGTACTAAACATTTTAGTTTTTAATGTTGTTGGTAGTCTTCCCTGATGTCTGTTTGTAAGGTCTGAAGAACCGTTCATTCGTTCGCTTAAAGCCATTTTTATTTATTGATTACGAAAAAGGTTGCATATAGCTGAGAGTGATTTCGGAACGAGCTCGACACTATACATGATATCCATATGAAAGTCCATATCTGACGAGATTATTTACGAACAGGATTCGAATTCTGATTCTAATATTTGGTTTTCTCGCATAAATATTTGAACTAAATATCGATAATATGACGAATCGATCGAGCGTTATAACACTTTTCATACATTCGTTTTTAGTAATTCTGTTTCTCAAGATCTCTAATTTTCCTGACATTATGGAAAAAAAGATTTAGTAAACATCTAGCAACTGTACTTGTTACAGTGAGTGCCTTTCCAAACTATTCAGGCGGAAAAGTATTTAGTGAAATTAATCCCCAGTGAATATCACCTATTGCATGGATACAGCTAAATATTATAAATATCATTACACATAAAACACGAAAGACGCACACGCACACATATAAACAAAAAGAAAAAAAAGAGAATTCGTTTCTAATACGGTCAAAAATACAATGTTATCATCATCTGAATCTTTTATGCCCTTGTCCCCGACTAAATCATATAAAATAAATATATTTCAATTTCCTCTTCTCGGTAGTGAGGTCTATCTCCAGTGAGTGACCAATAGGTTCTATGCTAATAAATCATGGTCATTAATAAAAATAACACGAGTGCAATTTGTTTTTATTCTCGATGTTTCTCTTAAAATATCAATCTATATAAATATTTAACAGAAATTATATCGCTGTATCCAGGTGTGGCAGGATATATTCGCGCGATTTTCGATAGGTGGTACATAATATTCGTATAAAAATGACAAAGGAAAAAACGCAGTTTGTTCGAAGCAGCCTCGCTCCGCTTAACTGTGACACATGCCATCGCCGTGTTCAATTTTCCAGTTTTTTTAAGAATACAAGGATATAGCCAACATATCAGCACACGGCTCTTGAAAATGACTGAAAATACTTGAACAGAATTACAATTACAGTCCCAATGTACAACATATTATTCGAAAATTAGGAAAAACAAAATAGATTAAAAGAGACAAACTTTATCGGATGAATTTAATCAAAACTCTTTGCACAGGCATACACACATATACCCCCTACACGCACATAAAAAATCTTCAAATTCTGTAGGCCCTCTATATCAAAATCAACCACCCAATAGTCAAGGAAATTTATAAGGAATATAGCAACAAAATATTAAAGTTCATATAACATTTAATGCTTTTCATTGAAACACTTGTTTTGCAAAAAAAACATAGATAAATTAGTTAAATTAAAATTTTCAAATAACTATAACGGAGCGCATTCGCGAATATTTTGAAAAATCGACATCAAAACAGAATACAGATTTTATCGCTGTTTCAATAGTTTTGTCTTTGTAATTTACCCGGGAAGATAATTTTAAATAAGATCGAGAGCAATTGGGATAAAAAAAAAAAAATAAGGCGCCTTCCTTGGTGAATTTCAGGAAACGGATGAGAGAACTAGAAAGGATCATTATAAAAATAAGTAGACACAATATGTCTATATTATTCAATGAAATATGTTTCAGTGTAGATATGCTGTTTAAATACACGTAAACGCACTCACACAGACACACGCACACATAGTGATATTTACATGTTATGCGTGTGTATATATATATATATATATATATATAAGGTAACCAAATAAGTTATGGCCGTATTTTGATTAGTCATTGAATGAAATTGAAATATATACGAAATGCGTGTAGCAATTGTTTTCAAATTCAGACAGCTGGAAGTAGGAACATCAGACGTTATAAAAAACAGGTGCACTGTGCCCGGCCATCAGTTATAAGCCGGACAGCTGTGAGAAGGATGAAAGTGTCTAGAGATCTCGTTCAGAGCTGTTTGCTTTACCAAAGTTGGCTTATCAGCAGCTGCATCAAGTCGCCGCATATGTCAAGCGTTTGGGGATAGTGCTGTGGATGTACGTACTGCAAGGCGTTGGCTTCGAAAATTCAAGTCGGGAGATTTGTTTCTCCATGATGAGCCTCGCAGTGGACAACCACAGGTCTTGAATGACGGAGTCCCGAAGGCGGCCATTGAAGAGGACAGTAGTCTAACGTGTGGTGAACTTGCAAGACAGTTTAACGTTTCCGATGAAACAGTCAGACTTCACCTGCACCGCCTAGGTAAGACGTACAAACTGAGAAAGTGGGTTCTGCAAACGCTATTGGAGGTCCACAAGGGACAACGAGTGGCAGCCTGCGTAACGCTGCTCTCTCACCACCTTACCGCATTCTTATTCAATCGAGTGCTTACCAGTGATGAAAAGTGGGTTCTGTACGAAACTCCCAAGCGTTCCAGACATTGGTTGTCTCCTCAGGATGCTGTCCCTCACACCGCAAGACCGCCTATGCACCCACGCAAGATTTGTGTCTGGTGGACAGGTCGTCAAGTGGTTCATTTTGAACTGCTACCTACGGGCCAAACGGTTACTGGGGACCTATACTCGCAGCAATTGAAATGCGAATAACAGGCATTGCGCCAGAAGGAGCCAGCACTGGTGAATCGCAAAGGTGTGATTTTTCTCCATGACAAGGCCTGGCCGCATGTCGCGCGAGTGATCAGGGATATCATACAGCTACTTGGGTGGGAGACTTTGTGCCATCCACCTTATTGACCTGACCTTGCGCCATCTGATTACCACCTCTTCCACTCCCTGGATAATCATCTTCGTAGGAAATCCTTCACCAATGAAGCAGACTTGCGCAAAGCCCTCACGGACTTCTTTGCATCGAAACCCCCGAGTTCTAACGCAAGGGCCTTGAACAGATGGAGACACGTTAGCAGAAGGTGCTGGATGCCGATAGCGATTACTTTGAAGGCTAAATATAAGTTACACATACTGTGAATCGTTTTCTTTTTTTCCTTTAAAAACGGACAGAACTTTTTTGGTTACCTTATATATATATATATATATATATATATATATATATATATATATATATATATATATATATATATATATATATATATATTACTTCATTTTACTTATTCGTATCTGAAATATCAAGATTCTACAAATTTACTCTGTCCTCTTATTCTCAAATCTTTGAGCTTTTCTCCTAATCACCTTCTTTACACTGGCAGTTGAACATCTTATCTTTATTACTGGCTCTCATTCTTAATTTAACTAACATTTATTACATGTTGGGTAGTGTTTACCAGACGAGACCAATTGAATCTTGCTTACGACATTTCAGTCTCAAAGGAACACTGATAATTTTAAATTTGGGAAAATATATAAAAACAAGCAGGGAATAAAGAAACATAGAAGTCAAAAAATAACAGATTCATAAATCAATTGAAAAGAAAAGAAAAATAGAGAGAAATCATATGAGAAAGAGTAAAAAAAAAACCAAGAAACGAACAAAATGAAGACAATCTTTTACTTCTGAGACAACTAAAAATGACGGTTTATCAAACAACTTGGAAGGACAAAAACATACCGAAACATCGAATGAAATGTTGATTGATCAGGAAATAGTTGAACCTAGGGTGATAAATAATGAAAAAAATGCCCCTGAAATCTGACCAAATAACGCCAGTTAAACGAAAAGATAAAATCGAGAGAAAATTGCAATGATTCTCAGGGAATTTCTAAATAGAGAAATACATTTTTCAAATGTCAAGAAATAGTATATTCCTTTATTTTTCTACAGTCTATTTTTATCTTTCATTCTTATTCGCCGAACAGATATGGTTATTCAATTAAAAAACATTTAGCAACATTGAACGACATCCATTATGATTTAGAATAATTCCTTAATTTGGCCATATCTATGATACACAGAGGTATCAGCCTCATTAGAATAAAAGAGTCTTATAATAAAACCGACTCTTTTCTGTAAGCTACGCAAATCAACTTACTCTCAATATTATTAGATTAAGTGCCTTCATGCAATCCAGGCGAGTTTTAAAAGAGAGAAGGGTGCATGTGAACATTTTTTGCTTGCCAAATAATTTCTTTTCTAATATTATTCTTTCTCCTTAATAATGTTCTTCTTTTTCTCATCTTTTAACAGTCACCACTTCTGTCATAGTGATTATGTTGCATTATTTGGAGTGAGATAATTAAAATAAATATTCAAAACTTAATCCAAACTACATTTCTTAGTTCTTCCAGTTCAGCCTTTTAAAGCTAAAACTAACCATGATATATCTCCGAAGCGATTCATCCTCATTACCTTCGTATTTCCATTGGTAAGCAAGAAGTTCCATTGGGCCAACTTCTTCCCAAGAAACATTAGTTTGTGGAACAGACTCCCATGAAATTGATTCTCCGATCACTACAATCTGTTCATGTCACGGGTCAACTGTTATATAATTTCAACAAACTAATGCAGTAACACTCTAACTTGGGCATCTCTTGGGCCTTTTATTGAGTGAACAATTATTTAAAAAAATCTTCAAAATATCCCTACTCACTTCAATAAGATTGAATCATGAATGCTGCTGAAATTTGAGTAAACCCAAGAGATCAGTTTCACCATCCCTGATGGAATGGAAGTCAGGTGAATTTCCTGCCCGCTTCTGAATTTTCGGAAAACAATAAACCTTTTCAAATCTCTTTGATCGAAAAGCGACCATTGTTTCTTCCGCAATGATTTAAATTTAACCAATATCTCATATTCTACTTTTTTACAGAGATCGTAGGACAAAAATAACTCAGATTGAGTAACTTAAAAATATTGGCGAGGTCCATGTGCAAGATTTTCAATACACACAGATGCTATTCTGTCTAACATGTCTTCTCCTTTAGGAATATACTACAAAAAAAGCTTCTATTTTCTCACAATTTGGTGCAGATTTAATGTACGTTTGTAACTGCTTTAAAAACTAATATTGACTGAGCAGATTTTGCGGGTGGTGCTATGGATAACGGCTTGAAATCAGAGGGCCGTGTTCGAATTCCAGTACCGTTCGTTACATTTCCTTATGCACAAATCCCCTTCGTGAAGGTATGAATCCATCTCTTCCCTCAGACTATGGGTTAAATAGTTGGACTTGAAAAAGAAAATCATTTTATGCTCAACAAAATTGTAATATGTAATACTCATTCGCCAAAAAATAATTATTCTTAAATTCGAAAAATGTTTCGGATTTGATAACCCACAAAACCATAAGCCGTAAAAATTGATAAATCTCAGTCACAATTTACGTAGTACAGACTTTCTAAAAATAAATATATGAATAAAATTTAATATATGTATTAAAATTACACATACATATTATAGAGATATATTTGTTTGAGCTGTAGTTATATATATGCGATGAGAACTTTGACGTGAGTGTACATATATCTCCGTATTTAATCCACTTCGTTCTGCACAAAACCAAATCAAAAAGATTGGAGGTAATAAAATAGTCTTTCACCATCTTGTATTCTTTGACTGAAACGAACAAAATTAAATTTTTCCTTTTCTTCCAAATGGCTCATGGATGCCGACTGATTAGACGAAGAAGTATGTTTTCCCTTTTTTATCTGAGATAGAGACTTTGTTTGGCATCACTTCAAATAAACCGAATATATTCCTATCTCACAGTTGCAGTTCTAGTATATATGAACCTTATGGATGTTTCTTTCGTTCCCAGTTGAATCTTTAACTGAAGGACTGAAATAGCAGGCATCTTCAGTCGTATAAGGTTTTTCTTTGTTAATTTAGCCTGGGTAACAATTTCCTACGCGTTCGTTCGTGTTGAATAAAATTGAAAGTTTGTCTAGTGAAGGAAAAGTAATTATTCTGAAAAATTCTTTTCTTTGACTGTTGCTATTTTAGCGAATTTTATCCTCACTGAATGAACAGATTTTTATATCCCCTTTCCTGACGAAAATATGTCAGGCATTTGCATTATTCGGTCTGCTTATCCTCATCTTCAGTAACTCCGGTCTTCTTCGGGTGATTGAAAATTGGAACCGAAATCACGTGCCATACCTTTTCGGGATGTCTCAGTTATTTCCTTTAACTCAACTCTGCAAGTTTTGGTTCAACATTTTCTGTGGACTGGCACTGAACTCCCAACTCTTTGGGTCTAGTCACTGGATTTAACCAACGTCTTTATCCACTTAATATGTGCTGTTTATGGTTTTTTGCGATTTATAAACCTAATGTCTCAGCATCAATTTTTTACCACTGCTCATATTTTTTTTTTCAAATTAAAAGAAAATAACTGCGATATACGGAGGAGACATGGCGTTATGAATATGACAATTAATTTGAGCATAACATTCCGAACAATATAAATTATACAAGTAATCATAATAGCTCACCCAGAGATAAAGTCAGTCATTGCATATGAGATGAAGCTCGTGTATGGAGATAAACAAGAAAAATGTCTCAGTTTCTTGTGAAGTGAATTCAAGCACTATTGGGATTTACTAATAATAGGACAATGTATCAGTTTTAATAGCAATTATATCCTGCTATATGGTTTTTAATATCGGACCATTTTCTCACGGTTAACAAAGAGGTTTGAAGCAACAAAGATGTGATCATCCACAACATTAATACAGATAATACGTAAAGGAAGAGGAAGATTTAAGGAAAATGAAAAGGAAAAGGGCAATTTTAAAAAATCATTTGCCATGAAGCAAATCAGTACAGCCTTTAAAAATCACAAGATTACGGAGAGTGAAAGTCACTGAGAAAAACGTAAAGAAGAGAAAAGATAGCAAAATAATATGATTCGGGGAGACAGCAGATGTCGAGTGACATTGCAATTAAATTTTTGAGGAATGCTGTTGAAAATATTTGATGAGACTTCTACATGCAATCATAATTTCTTTGTTTCCAGGGTCCTTCAGTTACTCCTATGTAAACATCTTTCACAAATAGTAAATATGCGAACAGCATAATTGTGACCCCCTCTGATGGTCGCGACGACAATATATGACACTGCGCTGCCGGCCCGTGGTCAACTCCCAGTTGCGGCGCGAAGCAGTAAGGTGTCATCCACCAGCGTTTGGGGTTGACTCCTTGTCGGTGCCACCAGCCTGTGTCCCGGTCGATCTGGTCGTTCCCGGTTCAATACCAGCTTTGTCGTTCCCAGCTCACTTCCAACGTCTGGTTACCGAAGTAACTACTTTTATCTCAAGTCTAACCTACCCACGTTGTGACTTTGATCTTAGGTAAACGAAATCAATCAGGCGTCGTGCCGTAGTACAAGCTGAATCCGGGGTGAAGCTGATGTCGCACAAGCTTAAGTAAAAGAAGCAATAAAACAAAACTCAAGAGTTTCAAATATGTTGAGAAATAACAAATTATCTTTCACTTTTGCGATTCTTAATCGAGTTTTGGTATCTTAAGTCGTTCGTCAATATAACTTGCTTTTGATCGGAAGTCGAAGCGGGAAGGACGTTGAATTTCTCGGTCAGCTACTGCGAGGCAACACTCTGACTCTCTCCGGAACTGAACTCCAACTGCGAATCAACTGCGAAACTGCCTGGGAACGTTCGTTTATATGGACACCGACCAAAACCGGTGTGGGGACTGAAGTGGTTGGGTTCCTCGATAATTCGCGATTCCCAACAAGTTCCTCAAGGCTCCATCATAGGTCCCACTCTGTTCCTTATCTTCGTCAACGATATTCCTGACGCCATAGATTCTCAAGTTGGCATCTACGCGGACGACACTATAATTTACTCCTACCTCAAAAACAAATCTGGTGTCACTGGCAAAACTAACCTGGGCGTTCGTCTCGATAAGGACCACCAATCGATTGTGAATTGGGGCAGGAATTGGCTGGTTAACTTTAAAGCCTCAAAAACAAAACTGCTCTTTATTAATCATCACAGACATCCTTTCCTGCAACCCCATTAAAATGTCTGAGGCACAACTTCTCGAGAGCACCTCTCTGCGGCTGGTCCGTCTCACGTTGACTACTGACCTGAGATGGAACAAATACATTGAGTCAAGTGCTTCGTCCACCGCAAGGAAAGTTGGCTCCCTGTGCCGCGACATGAAATTTTCTCCCCGGAATCGATCCTTCATATCTACAAATCAACCATTCGCCCTTGCATGGAGTATTGCAACTATATATGGTCTGGAGCCCTGTCTGTTTGTCTCGAGGTTCTTGATAAGATCCAGAGACAGATATGCAATATAATTACCGCTGATCTGGCTTCTCGTCTGCAGCCGCTCTCTCGCAGACGCGCCGTTGCCTCTCTCTGTCTTTTTTACAAATATTTTCATGGAAATTAGTCCGATGAGTTGCTTGCGCTGATTCCCAGGATTCATGAATTCAAGCGTCCTACAAGGCTGGCATCCCGCTCTCACCCTTTCACTGTTTAAACTGTCAAATGTAGCCGTCTCTTTTCTCCAATAGCTTCATATCACGCACCTCTCGCCTGTGGAAATCCCTTCCCTATTCTTGTTTCTCCAACTATCCAAATGTACTGTCAATCGACATCTCCAGTTGCCTTGATCTATCCACTATCCTTCTCCTCATCCTTTCCTCTATCACTCCTATCTGCTCTTGCTCCAAATCTTCTGTAACCCCTTGCGTACTCGTGGCTTCCCGCCTTTCTTGGGGTGAATCGATTATAAAAAATTCTCTTTGTTCTTAGGCCAGGAAAATTAATTACTTCCCATTTTTAGAAGATTAATCACTTTCCACTTCGGGGGTTTCTCCCTCGTCCGTGATGGAATGTCGGAGGAGAGTTTTCCTCCTAGACTCTACCAACTCTCACATTGGTATCTCATACCAATCCCCCAGTGGGTGTTAAGAGCTTCTCCGTCTTTCTCATACATTCACCTCCGATTATCACTCATGCTACCACTTGACCAATGATCTCTCGGGAGTGTGGGTGTGGCTAGACTGGTTCTCTTAAAATTATTATCCAGAATTTTGTTTACAAAATCATTTGTTTTCTTTTTTTCCATCGGCCAAAACATTTTTTCCACAAACCCCAGATTGCCAAATAATTCTTGTCACTTCTTTCTTTTGAGGACTCCCAAAATTCACTTAGTCAGGTCTCTTTACCGACTCATCAATCACTGTCAAAACGCGACATCTGTTTTTTCTGCTAAGTCAGCTTTTAACTGCGGGGTCCGTGTTTTACCTGAGAATCAAATTCATTACTTTTCTCATGCCTTAAAATCCTCTTATCACCAGATGCCCATTTTCGATGACGCTGTGTGAGACTTTCTCATGCCAGAATTCTAACACATACCAGATGATTTCCCTTCGTTGGACCTAGCAATCAAAATTAAATGATATTTCTGAAAGATGACTAATATCGATTCTCTCGGCTGTATCGCGGTCGTCCAAAATTTTTTTTATGACCGCCATGTGTCGGCCAGCTTTGTTTTTCTTTGTGAATTCTGTTTCCCTTGGTGCGCCATTCCTTTAACAAGGCATTAATCAGTTTTGAGGGAATCTCATATGTCGCTTTTTCTTATGATTTTCTGTTTCGTGCGAAAAGTATCTTTCTTCGTAAATAAAATCTAATCTTTTTAACGTCGCTCAGTCTATCGTTCCATATAGCTCTTTCTCGCCTTAAGTCTTTCCAGTTTTTAATTTCTATGGTTAATTAGTTAGCCAATTACCATAGCTAAATACTGTTATACAATACATTCTAAGTATATCTGGGAAATTAAAAACAAAACAGACATCACACCTAAAATATATTGGATAATATGGAAAAAATTATCAGCCTACAATAACCAAACAAAAACTTGCAGACTTTGCTTGGAGGAAAAAATACATATTATTACCTTACCAGACCAAAATAAATTATTAAATAAAAAATCAGAGCGCATCTCAAAATGAAGACATGAAAACAATTTTTTACTACGTTACTTAAAAATCGAAAACTGAAAAAATAAAATAAAATAAACAAAATGACAATAAGTAAAATAAATTAACCCAAACAAATTACCACATCACACCCGTTAGAATAGACGAAATAGAATAAATAAATAAAAAATGAAAAACAAAATCAATGAACCCAAATAAATAAAGTAAATAATAAATAAATTAACAAAACATTATTACCAAAATATTACTTAAACTATAAAATCAAACCAAAAATCGGACGAAAGATATAACTATAACTATTATATAACGATAAAAAATACTACGTTACTTAAAAATGGAAAACGCAAAAGGGTAAATAAAGATATACAGTATACTAAATGAATAATAAAAAAAAACAAGATAAATAAATTAATCTAAATTCATCCAAATAAATAAATAAACAAACAAACCGATCCCGATAAATTAACATGTTAGAAAAACAAAAAAAGCTAATCAATACAAATAAATACATGAAATAATAAACAAATTAAAAACTGTTCCCACCAAAATAATAGTTAGAATAGACTACAATAATCAACCGCAAAATTGAATAAAGATCTTTAATTATCTTCCCAAACCAAAACAAAACTATTAAATAAGCGATATAAACAAATTTTTACTACGTTGATAAAAACACCAATTAAAATTAAAATAGAAAAATAAATATATAAGATAAGAAATAAAAATAAAAAATAAAAAAAAAATAATACAAGTAAAATAATTTAAACTAAATGAAAAAAACAAATAAACGACATCCGGCAAAATAACCGCCAAAATGGACTACCACAATGCACTACTAACCCCTATATATAAATAGCCGAGAAAAATAACAGCATTCGTGGCCTGACGATTGCGTCTAGCATGAAACAGACTGTTGCCTCTAAGTGTTGACTTCAATGTTCACTTTTATATTTACACACGCTCTATCTCTGATATTGAGCACTTTATCCAATAAATATAGCACACCTTAAGACTATATAAATATATATATATATATATATATATATATATATATGATGTTTTTTTTTATTATATATGAATGTATATATATATATATATATATATATATATATATATATATATATATTAGTCATGCTAACTAGGTATGTTCTGCATTGTTTTTATCTGTCCATTTTTACCTTCAATATGCCAATGTGGACCTCAGATTTTACAAAACCGCTTTCCTCCCTATGGGCCTAAGATATTTCAATAGTCTCTTTCTGATGAAATGTAAAACTGTCTTTCTTGTTTCCTTTTTCTCTAAACCTTCGTCACATGTGCGGTCCATGGTATTCTCATCATTCTTCTGTAGAACAACATTTCTGTTGTACCAAATCTCTTCTAGAACTGTGAGAAGATTTTCTAGCATTCACTAGCATATAGGAGGGTTTATATGGCATAACAGTTCAGTACATTTTTTCCTGATGCTTGAAGTCTCTTCTTCATCTGTGAGGAGATTGCCTAGCATTCAGTATCATATATGAGGATTGATATTACGTAACACATCAGTACTCTTTTCGTTATTTATAACGAAATTTTATTTTCTTAATTTTTGCTTAGATTTTGGAGGAATTTTATTCACCATGTAAATAATCCATTTTTGCCGTATGTTAATCTGCATATGTCGAAAAGCAAGTCATATTTCCGGTTTGCTCTTAACAGGTTTTTCTCCATCTTTGTTATAATGAGATGCGGAATTGCAAGATATTGTCCGTTTTTGTTGGTTCTCTAAAACCTAAAAGTAGAGATTCATAAGATGATGATGAGTGACTATTAGTGACTATTAGTGGTGTCTGGGTGCAATAGAAACAATGAAAGTACTAAGCAAGAAGAGATAAACTTAACATTAATTACAACTGCACAATTCACTCCATCACTTTTCCTGGCAGATAAAAATGTCGAGCAAGTTTCAGGAAGACACATTACCATTGAAGGATGACAGAGTGATTTTAACATGTGGCCACTTTAGAGGAAATAATGTTGGCCAGATTCTTGACTGTTAGATTGGTCATTAGTATATTGAATGGTAACAGGTGGGGTACAATCGAGTAAAAACTGACTGGTGTTTCTCTGTGATATACGTGTATGAAGACCATTAATTCTTAACGGAGAATAAGTGGCTGAGTGCTGATTGGCGGAATAAAATAAATTAGAAATGCTTGGACAGTTTATTTGAAAGTGAAAGTGAAAGTAGATATTTGGTAATGAAATGGGTAAAAGCTTTAGATTCTACTTGATGAAGCAGAATCACCCTATGTGAATGCATTGGGTGGCTAAACAATGTTTTAGCATTAGTGCCATCCATGGGTGTGTGAAGGAGATCTATTAATTTATTTCATGTATGGAAACTATATAAATGCTAAGAACGATATTAAAATCAAAGAACTGCTGTAGAAATAATTATTTTCTGAGTTATTTTGTCTGGGATAAATCCATAGACTTCTGCCACAAATGATATTCGAAAGCTTTAAACATATATTATTATTCTAAACACTTTAACGATGTTCGTAGGGGAAGTGGGGAATTAATTATTTATTCCTTTAAATTTTCGAAATAGGACGATATCCATACGAATTTGCTTTCTTTGAACTGTTAAAATTGCTAACATTTGGTTAGGTGAACACCATATACATATTTTAAAAAAATCAATTTACAATTCTCGCAGTATTAAGAACGTTATATGGCATTTAATATCCATGTGAGTGTTGTGTTTTTTCTACCTTCCTGGCTTTTTTGTGATGGATTTCTGCGTCACTTTATTGACCGGCGTAAGACGTAAGCATAATAATGATAACACATTAGAGAGGGAAAATTTACCTTTACGCACATATGTCAGCGACAATTCCCAATTTGTCACAAGATACAGATTTTATTATGTGATAGTCCGACGGGAGAAGCATTCCTCTCAATATTTCTTTTTAAAAAAGCGTAAATTTCTAAACTCAGTATTAAAGAATATTGTCTATTCTTCTTTGAATGTTTAACGAGAAAAAATCCCTCTTTAAATGGGCTTTCTTGACATTTTGAAGCCAGACTTTCCAGAGGAATTGTAATTCTTGGCAAATATTTTAAATATTTTTGTGATATAATTACATTTTCATTTATAAGATATTCTATTGCGAAATGGTCGTTAATACGATTCTCTTTCAGATTGCAGCACTAACACAATGATTTCGATTCTCAATTTATGTTGATTTCTCGTCGCCTGGTGGTAGTTAAGATAAAATGTATAGCCATAACTCTTTCTCGTCTTGTTACCATTATCAATTGTAAAATAATGGTTTGACAGATTTCAATCAGGCAATATTCAGTCAGTCGGTTTAATCGATAGTTGATCTTTGATTTGAACGATTCGCTTAATAATCAATGGCCTTCCAAGTCTTCTAATCACTTAATACACTATCGATTTTTCCGATGTTGTAGAGCTTGGTGATTACCTTAACTTATTAATGATTCTGTAACATTAAAAGTTGTGGTTTTCAGAAACCGAAAATGTAATTTATACTAGTATACTAAATGTATATGAAGTGATCCCTCGTTTATCGCGGTAGATTGGTTTCGAGACTGGCCGCCATAACTGAATTTCCGCGAAGTAGCGACGCCATATTTACAGTATTTATTTTACGTGTAATTTGGACTTTTAAAACCCTCCTTGTACTATTAACAACCAACCCATTACATCACTCTGTTAATAACAAGGGCAACTGTTAAGCAATAACAGTTTAGATTTAAAAAAAAATTGTTACCGTATTCAACACGAAAGGAGTAGAATTTCGAATGATTATGGTGATGAATTTGCTGCGCAGTAGAAATGATGATGATGATGACTTCTACTGTGCAGCCGATAATTGTATTTTACGTCTCTTCAGACGGCGGTGCCCTTTCTATTGCTATTTTACACTTGTTTTGTTGTACCTAGATCAGAAAATAATATTTATTATTAATATTTTAATGGGTTTAATGAAAATTTTGGGTGTTCATATATCGTGATTTTTCTAGAATTTTCCAGAAACTCCGTGATATATTTTCCATATATATATTTTTAAAAATCCGCGAATTCGTGAATCCGCGATAGTAGAACCGTGAATTAGCGAGAGATCACTGTATACTCGTTTTCACGTTTTTATTTGTGATCAGAGTGTAGTATTTGTATTACACTTGGTTCTTCCAAGCCGAAAGAAGGGCTAAAAGACAACATCTTCTTATTAAGCGGGAAAAAAATTATAAAAGATGGGGAGAGAAGCAGAAAAAAAGCCATGAAGAAAAGATGAAAACAAGGCAAAATGTAAAGAAAATTGCCTAAAATACACCTAGACGCACACACTCAAACACACACACTCACGCACACACATACACACAAACATAGATATGATAAAAATATAGTTTTAAGCTATGCTATATTTATGGGTAAATCTGTTCAATATTAGTGAAACAGAGAATGTAAATATAAATATCAAAAACCTGTATCGACAGTCTGTTTCATGCTTGAATCCAGACTGAAGACGATCCATTGGATTCGCAGATGTCTCAATTAGCAAGCTATGCGTTGACACATGACGGAAATTTTGATGAAATTATTCGAAAGACGTTGATGGTTGTTTTAGCACGTAGACATCGTGACCTAAGGTTTTGAGCGAAGTGGCTGATCGCGCCACATTATCTGGCATCTCTAGAAAACATTAACTTAGGTATGCTCAGATTTATAGGTGTTGAAGGTGTTTGAAACAGGGATCATCATATATATATATATATATATATATATATATATATATATATATATATATATATGTATGTATGTATGTGTGTGTGTGTGTGTGTGTGTGTATAACTACCAGAGTCATCTATCAGTTCTATCCACCATCTGCAAACCGTTATCGATAGAAACTCCAGGAGAACAATCTGGTGTTGGAGGAGGTCCCGATTCTCTGCCAAGACCGTGAGTTCAGAAAGGAACAGGCTGATCTCTTGAGCTCAACACATTTATGGTATGGTATGGTATGGTATGGTATGTAGTAGTAGTAGTAGTAGTAGTGAGGGAAGAGTAGAGGTATTTGTTAGTCTTAGTTGTAAATACGCATGGAATTTCTATAGACCCATCTCCTAAACTATTAAGAATAATGAAATCTCATAATTCAATATGTTTCACGTTTGGCCTCTTCTACTTGTTATTTCTTTTATCAGTCCAACCCTCATGCCCCAAATATCTCTTCTTTTTTTTTACTTTGTTATTTTTTCAATTTCTTTTAGGTTAAACTTGAGTTCTGCCACAAACCCCAATAAATTGACCCCCGTATTTTACTTTTAATATCAATCAGACGTCAAGGTTATATTTATAATTTTAAATATTCTATAACAGAATCTCTGATATATTTTCCCCAATTAATTCATTATTTTTTGAATCCGAGTTATTTGAATAATTTTCAATGTCACTGGATGTAATCCTGCCAATGCTTCAGTATTTTTCTTCTTTGCTGTCTTATGATATTGCTAAATGTTTCAATTTTTTTCTCCCAAAGACGACAATTGTCGTTTTTATTATGTTCTCGAGTTAACGCATGTGTCACCGGCTACAAAGAAGAAAGAATATGTTTCTCTTAGTTGATATTATATAACAAGATTCACTACATTTTATCTTAAATAATTTTATTTCTCACTTGATTCGCAATTTTGAACTTTTTTTTTAGTTTCTTTATTGGTCTGTTTCGTTTATATTTTATCAATATATATATATATATATATTTTTTTTTTTTTTTTGCTACGGGCGATTTTCCTGACACATTCTCATATCTAAAGATCCCTAACATTGTATTAGTATTGACTCCAGCCATGATTCTTTTTCTTTTTATTTCCACAGATTCTGACGATATCTTGTCTAGAGGTTGAATATTATTGTTATTAATTAATCAATCATTAGGATAATTTGAAGTCATTCCATATTTGCTTCTTATCATTAGAGTTGTATGACATGCATATATTCAGTTTTTTATTTAATTAATCGTATTAAAAAATCCAAACTTTGAAAAATTTCAGCATAGTATCTTCTTATACTTTATGCAGTGTCTCTACAAGACATAGGGTACTATAGCTTCCTATCCTGTGTAACTCTAAGTAAGTTGTGTCTTTTTACCATTACTCTGAGATTTTTTTTTATTCCAAGTTTGTTAAGTTGGTATTTCACTGTTTTATTCTGCCTTGATTCTGCCCTGTGAGTGCCAAATTCTCTAATCCTTCTTTCCTAACTATGTGTCCCAGAAATTCCAAATGTCTCTTTATTATACTAAGTATAAATCTCTTTCAATATGCGCACTATACGATAACATTATTCATACATGCAGATGTATTTTCCTTTTTCTGACAATGTTACATCAATGAATCAGATATTAATTTACAAGGATGTATGATGTTTGCTTACGTGACCTTGGTGTTGGGCTTGGCCTTAGATTTAAGGCCAATTGTGGCAGCCGGAAGTGACCGTTCACTTGACCAAGCGGAAATTAATAAAAACAAATCGAATAGATTATTTTTGAAATTGACAGACCCAGACGTACGTATGCATTCCTGCTGCTTTCTGTAGACCATCCTTACAGCATAATCCGATATCCAAGCAATTCTATTCATGGAACTTACAGTCGAAATACACATCCAGACAAGTATTAAGCTACTAATTTTCTATCTATCAATCTATCTACAAATTTTCCCAGTTGAGATATTAATGAATCATTCAGATTTTATAATTATATAGAAGAATATTTCGCTCCAAATTTGAAAATTAGGAAGTTACTGTAAACAGTGACATCTAATTTTAACTGATCATGCAGTCACAAAACAAAATACTGAAAAAAAAGTTTATTTCACAATGTACGCTGATGAATGCCATCAGTGAGGTTTTTTTTAAGCGGGATCATCGCTAGTTTCGTGTGTTTTTTTCCAAATATCTATCAGCTATTCCACCAATAATTTCCTGATCAAACCCTGATCCGCATACCACAACTGAATAATACTTCACTTTGATTGGTTGATCTTAGTTCCGCACAGATTCATAATATTAATGACACACATTTGGAAGGGTATGGTTACAAAAAAGTATATGGGATACACACATACACACACTCAGAAACACCCCCTATATATATATATATATATATATATATATATATATATCTATATATATATATATATGGATATGAACACTCATACATACATATATATATATATATAAATGGAGGACTGTATAGATAAATAAAATATTATGCACACACATTTATATTGGAAGGTAATTCATTGAAATATGTTTCATTGTTTATTTAGACAAGTTGTGTTTACTGATATATATATATATATATATATATATATATATATATATTAAAAAAATTGAAACTGAACCTTAGTAAAATTAATTATGAATACTGTTCAAATATATTAAAATGTTTATAGTAGCTTGTTTAAAATATTGAGTTTTGTACTAATAGTTTAATATTTATTGCCTAAAAACTCTCGACAAGTTTACAACTTAGTTACCTCCCCTGAAGCGTTTGTGAAGTCAATCACAGTACTCAAATCAGCGTTCTTCATATCACAAGTAAAAAAAATAATAACTTTCGCATGAACACAGCAATTTAGTCTTTGAAAATGATGAATACTTCAAAATTTATCTCGAAATAAGCAAAAACCTTGTGATGGCATGGTGTTATGTCGAACGTAGTCACAATAAAATAATATCCATCAACACCGTAATTTTCTCTCTTCCTATAATAATGACACACATCTTGCAGTAAACATGAAAGGATCCATTTGAAAAGAAGTATACAAAATTTGTCTAAACACACACACACACACACATATATATATATATATATATATATATATATATATATATATATATATATATATATATATATACATAGATAGATAGATAGATAGATATAGATATAGATATATAGATATATACAATCCAAATGTAAAAGAACAAAGAATAAAATTTCAACGTTTAAAGCATTAATTTAAAACAGGGCTCAATACAAAACTAGAGCAATAAATATTTATTAAGCACATTAGCACATGTAAATATCCACGATAAAATTGTACATTTAATTTCAACGTTAAATCAAGTGCCACATGACGAAAAGTTAATTTAACTTTGAACCATAATATATTTAACACTTTCTCTCTCACTATATATATATATATATATATATATATATATATATATATATATATATATATGTATATATATTATACACTGTTACATTAGAACATGTAAATATCCACTACAAAATTGTACATTAATATTTATATATATTTACGTCTATCTCTCTCTTTCTCTTTCTCTCTCTCTATCTCTCTCTCAATGTCTCTTTCATATGTCAAGTATAATTTTCCTTTTTGTTTTTCATTTTCTTCTTTTTCAAACCTCGGCGTTGGTCAAATTTTCAGTCACTGATATTTTCACCTTCCTTCTGCTGGATTACGTCTCTTCTTAATCTGTAATGAGATTGTCCAAAATGTAGTGTCATATAGGATAATCAAGTATTCAAGTTAGTTCAAGTATTCTTCGTTTCTCACAATGAACATACCATCTGCGATAGAATAACATGATGTTTAGCAAATTTAGCTGTTGTGTGACAGATATTTTTATGTATACTATAATCGTCTATATATGAGCCTCTAAAAATGATTATATGCTCTCCTAAATATAGTCGTACCGTAGAGACTACCAGCACAAGAATCGTGATGGGCGAATCAAGTTCAAATTCTGGTCACTTTCGCTTTCCTGTAAATGTCCTTTCTCAATGGCATTTTTTTTTTGTTTGTTTTTTTGTTTTTTTCGAAATCAACATTTACGCATTAAATAGCCGGACGGTCATTCTATATAAAGACTGAAAACTGAATTTAAACCGATCAGTCGTGGGACTAGCGACTTCACTCCGCAAATCCTACTTAAAATTACAGCTGCAACATTTAGCATGGTGAGTCAGTGGTCCAATATACTGCTGTGAGTCTCTCGCTTCAATCGACTGGTCGAATTTCCAAGCAGGCTATTTTTTTTCCCAACTGCTAGACTGACGGTGTAATATTCGGCCTTCTTTCTGTTGTTTTAATTTAAATATTATAAACATCAATGCTTCTTTTGCGATCCTTTAAAAGTATTTCCATTTCATTTAAAAAATCCACTTCTGTATATTAGTCAGTGGACAGTATCACCATTTATAATGAAGAATGAAATAGAGATAAAAACATCATTTCACAACATGCAAGTGAAAAGAAGCTACTAAGTTGCAAGTGTTTACTGATAGTGAGAGAAACATAAAGGACAATAAAATGAATGATAGGATCCAGAGACAGATGACAATGGATATTGCATTTCATTTTTAAAGATCGTAACTGACAAGAAAACAAGAAGCAAAGAGAGATTTCCACACATGAGAATTACGAGAGAATCAACTATTAATATAGAACGATTTAGTTTTTTTCTTTTCTTTCGCCATATGGTCAGCTTTAGACAAACTGGAACGACTGGGTGTAATCGATTTCTATTTTTTCCTCAGATTAGGTCATTTGCCGTGGTGTGTAGTAATATGAATCTATTTTCATGGTGCATGATGAAATTTGTTTGGCCTTGAAAATATTGCGTCATCCGTGAATGCATCAGATTTTCATCACGCCCATACACTATTGTCTCGACTGTCGATTAGTTGTCCTGTGGCTATTATCTGCGATCTACATTACTCCAAGCAAGAGTGCGAATATTGTAACGCTGCAAAAATACACTGGCAAGCCTTACTAGTGAGTAAATCAAAGTACTATATACTGGCCGGGAAAATCTACTGATTTAAATCCAATCAAGAACCTGTGATCAATTTGCAAGGTACAACATCATGGAATGGTTATAAGAAGTACTAACATGTTCACTGTGTCATGTTTTCTTGGAAAAGTACGAAAAAAATTAAATAAAAACGGAATTATTCGTTTTGTTTCAATTGGTTTGCACAAGGGTGTACTGTTACATCTATCAGTTTCAATTTCTTTCAAATATGTACTAGTCATACGTTTATTAACAAACCCTCAAGTTTCAAAGTCACGTTACCCAAGAGATAAGACTTTGGTATAAATGACAAATGTTAAAGTTTGGTACACCCTGTTGATTTTAAAGTCGCTTGTGTCTGCGTGTGGATAGGAGATAGGAATATCTGCCGAAGAGACAAATCAAACTTATGATAAACGGAATCTTTATTCTAGGCTCCTCAAAACGAATACTTGGTTTCAGAGTTTGGTAGAATAACGTCGTATTTTTTTTTTATTTAGAGAAGAAATAAGGCCAGTGTTATGCTTGAGAAACGAATAACCAAAGGAATAAAGAAGTTAAATAGACTTTGAAAGAAAACGATATGAGCAAACAAAATAGATCGTTAATTAAGTATTGTTCGATTATTCAAAAATACCGAAATTAGCAGATCAATTGATAGACAAACAGATATATAATGGTAATATTATTGACAGGGATCATAGTCATTATCTAGAAATATTCTTGTGTACCAAATAAATGAACGGACGCGATTCAATTATTTCCTTCATTTCTGCAAGGAAATCTTATTATTCTTCCAATAATTTTCTCTGCGTTTAGAATATTTTTCTAGGATAATAAAAAGTTTCGAAGGAAAGTTTATTTGAACTGTCAGAGTTACTTCATATGTTAGATAATTCCAACCGGCATAAATATTCCTCACGGCAAATATATTTAGAATAAAATATTTCACGCAAAAAGTGAGTTTACCTTAGCCAGGTGAAGAACCCGATTCCATTTCTGATTGCTGACGAGAGACGTTAACTCTATTTTTAGTCATTTCATCCCAAGCAAGGCAATAAGCCACCAAAACGGAAAGAGTTATTAAGCGTGAAAGAATAGGAGAAAAAGAGAAATATTAAAAAGAAAGGGAGCAATAAAAGAACAGGAAGTAAGAAGACAAAAGTTTGCGATGGTTACCCATAATTCACATAAATTTACGTAGAAAATCAGGATGATGGGTATTGACTGAGATCAACAAAAATGAACATTTCAGCGTCATAAATGCTGAACAATCACTTTGTTTTTGCCAGTTTAACTTTCCTAGAATTATCTGTAAAATTGTAACGTAAATGGGATGAATTAATATTTAACAATAATATTAAAAGAATTAAGTTATGATTGTAGCAATATTAGTAATAATTTTCAAGTAATTCTTGAAGACATTATCATCCTGTTATGTGCAAGACCGAAAATAAAAGCAGTTTCCATTTTGGATGATCAATAAAGTATAGTCTGCAGCAATGCCACATATGAAGTGATTCAATTAGTACAGAACTTTTAAACTAGTAAAAGACGTCAAAGCTATTTCCAGAAACTTTGGTTTAAATATTAATATTTATTAAAGTCATTCAACAGGCTTGGCTTGAGCAGAGACTATTATTGCATAGCCTCCTCATACCGGGAAGTCCTTGTCAACGGCGCCAATTTGGTAATATGTTATATGTTGACAGCTGTGAATGATCTCTCCTCAGCTTTTTCTCTTGGATGGTGATCGCCAATAGTTTCTGAAAAAGACTCCAACACAGAGAAATTTAACTTAAATATTTTATTAATGTCGACAAGTACAATTTATCTAGTGTGGTCGCTCTCACTCATTGGTGAACCGTTTAAGACACGAAAGAGAACAGGTCTACATTATTTGACGGTTAAGACTCAACTCGCTGAAAAAAAATTCCCTAGCTATGATTCTAACGCTAGCTTAGCCAATCAAAATCGACTTCATTAGTATGCCTTACATGCGTCCCCGAGGGTCAACCTAAGGAATTCGGAGCTGAGATACTCTTCGCACTAAAAATTATAGTCTGCTAAACTATTGTTTAACACACCTTACCTAATCATTAAAAAGATTCATTTATGAATTTCATTTCAATTCGAAAATCCCCTCTAAACACACCTCTTAAATCCCCTCTACTCTTTTCTCTCTGCAAAACGTTCTTCTTACATTTGATTTCTACATTGGACCTCGGTCACGGGATCCCTTCGGCATGCACATATACACTTCCTGAAAAAGAATGAACATAAACAACCAAATTCTGACCGATTTTTACACGCTTCACAACCATTTTTAACAAAAAAGGAATACTGGACAATCGTTTGATCATTTTTGGTCACTAGCTTCCGTGACACAAGGTCAACTCCTCAGTCGATAGTCTGGTTACAATTCACTCCAACAGTGAACTTTGACCTCTCCAATGTCCTCTGAGCCCAGGTCAGCACATACTTTCTCTGCAATCTAATATTCCTGGGGAGAACAAAATCTCTTGCCACTTTACTTGAGACTACACGAATGTACATACAATTCATAGAAGTAGCTACTCGTAGAATTAGTTGAACTAATATCTGCTATTCTACACTGGATCATCTTCATGCCATTACAGACTTTAATTATGGAAACATGCAATGAGGTAATTTGAATTATTTCGTTTAAAAACTAAACACGACGTTCCTCCATCTGCTGCTGTCTTTTAAGCAGAAACGGTAAACCTTTCCTTTTGGCATCGAATTTTTGCATATCACGAGAAAAGTGAAAGCAGAAAAATACATTTTACATGCACAGAGTCCCTTGCTTTGTATTTGGTGGAAGAGGAAAATTGTCGACCATTAAAAACATTTAGAACATAGGAGTCATAATCACCGTACACCTTTACCAGCAACATATTTGGGTAAATTAAAAATTAGGTAGGAAATGGATTGCTTTGATAAAGAGAAAAATGTTATTCTCTGGGTTAACAAACGAATAAATTATACAAAGAAAATAATAACAACTTTTGAATGGAAGAATCAACTGCATCCTTTATTTTCATCAGATTTATCGCCGAAGGCTTTAGATTTCCATTTCTTTGGATCAATAGACCATTTCATTAGTAGTAGAATATTAAAAAAAAAACAATTTGAAATAAGCCTTTAAATTTATTTTAGCGAAAACCACAGATTTCTTTAATAGTGAAATCAAAAGTTTGCATCACATTAAGATAGAGTTGTTTAAATTGAAGTTGATTAGATATTAGATAAATAGTATTTAAATATATTTCTGGTTAATCTTAATTACTTTACTTCCACGTTAATATTTGACAGATTAAAAATAACCGTTTTCTGGAGAGTCCTCTCATGTAATAATATAAACATGATGATCCTTGAAAAGCCGACTTACGCTAGCCTCTTCGACGAAATCCATGGATATCATCCAAATGATAGAGCTTATAAGATCAGCTTATTTTCAAATTTGCAATACCTGCTATAAGAATGAGCTTAAACTTGCCCAATGTAGATATTACAACTGGCACCACCGTTAGGATAATGTTGCAAAAAGAAAATTGACCTGAGCATGCGCACTGATTCGAGTAAGACGATAACAAAAATGACTGTCGCGTTGTTTTATCCAATATAGACTTGATGGCTCGAAAAAATGAATACGATATATTTTTACCCACGTGCTTATTCTATGCAATTGAGCATATGTTGTTTTCAGTCCTCGACGCCAACACAGAAATAGACAAGGCATTTACTTGATATTTTGTCTTCTGTGCAGACGTCTGAATTTTGGTTTCATCCTTCATTCGTTTTGAAAGAATTATAATATTTGCTTCATATATTTTATTCGTTCTTTTTTCCCCATTCTCTTGAATATTTCGGGGATTTTGGTTCATTCATTTTTTTTTATTTTTCCATGGAAAAAATAGACTTTCTGTAACTAATTTCGAATTTTTCCAGAAGTCGTTAATGCTTAATCAATAGCAGGAAGGCATAAATCTACACCCTTGGTTTTCCTACAAATAGAGAAAAATATCTCTTATCCTGGGCTTACCAACGATGGCTGTGGAAGTGATCGAATTGGCGAACATACACTAGCTACTTCCTCTTGTCTATTTCCACACAGAGTCGAGCTACAATAAATATACTTGACAAGTAACACTATAAAGGCAATTTCATTCTTGCATTGTTTTGTGTGATTTCTTGTATTTTATATCCATTTATCTGTAGCGTTTGAAAAGAATAGGGGCTAGGCAAGAAGTATATTTTCTTAGATTCATTTCAAGGATATCGCCAAATGCGCATTACTTGTAGGGATCTAGTTTGGTGTTAGTAGGAGAAACCATGGACAAATTTACATGCATATCATTCTGTAGATATTCCTTTTCAGGGAGAAAATCATGCAAAAAAAATCTTTTAATTTGCCAAGCGTGGAGTTGAAAGAGAATTTACGAACAGATCATTCTGTTTCATCAGTGAAAAGAGGAGGGATTAAAATTGCCATTGTTTAATAAACTCTTATGCGATAATTATTTGGTGTCCCTACCAAACTGTCCATGAAGAAGAATTACTTATCTTTGTTTTAACTTACCTACGCTATAAGCTCAAGTACCATATTCATGTATTTTCTTTGTTATTTATGTTTTATTCTACAAGGTTTTAGAATTTCATCACATACTTTAGATGTGTCTCTTCACTGTTTACCAAGTAGCAGTCAAATCTGGCACAGAACACCATTCTCAAAATTCAGTGTCCAGTTCTTTCTGTCCAGAAATAGAAAATTCTCCACTATACCTTATCAATTATTAGACTAGGTATTAACGGTTGATATAAGAATATGGGCATTCAACTTGGACTTCAAAAGATGTCTTAATCTTTTTCCTGTATGTCTCTGTAATCAGTTGTTTTATCTCTCTTCCAAGGATATTCTCCCAACGTCAGAACACCAAATTATTTGAATCCAGTTTCCTCTCGATCAATGATATTTCCTCCTTAAAATAGGAAAACCGTGAGATTTCTCATTGTGCATTGCCCCCGTCCCCAACTACAAGAACATGAGGTGCCATGCAATCCGAGAGAGAGAAAAAAATTACGCAATTGTGATCACTGTATGGACAGACATTTGTGAAAGTTATGAGCATTTAACAAAGACATTGTTTTCTGTCTACAAGTGTTTGGATACAAAAAAGTTCATGTTATTTTCTAATTGAACTGATTTTAATTTATCTTTTGAAATCTCCACAAAGTGCTTTATCTTGCTATTTTCGAATTTTACGTCTGTTGCATTGGGTGTTAAAATTATTTTGCGTTTTTATCGA
This sequence comes from Acanthosepion lycidas, assembly GCA_963932145.1. Classification (NCBI taxonomy): domain Eukaryota; kingdom Metazoa; phylum Mollusca; class Cephalopoda; order Sepiida; family Sepiidae; genus Acanthosepion; species Acanthosepion lycidas. The sequence continues at coordinate 132,131,992 of OZ010579.1, read as the reverse complement.
GTCATTTGATAGCTTTCTATACATTCTGATTTCGTTTACACAATATATTTAAAAAAAAACAGTCGGAGAGTTGTAAAATATTACACATAGTCAGCCATTTCCGCGTTATCAATTGCTTCTCTGGACCAGTTTAGGAAGGAACCATAATGTATTAATAAGCGTATGAGTTACAACGTTTTTTAGATTTTTTTCTATTTAACAATACTTAAATCGTTTATATCTTATTCTAACCTGTTTCTATTTTGTAAATTAATAATAATAATAATAAATATGTTATCATTATTATTATTTTATCTTTTTTCTGTACTGTTTTCTTTTTTTCCATCCTTTTTGTAACGATCGAAGGAAATTAAGAAGATTGTCTTGTTATTAATCTTGTCATAGTAAGATGAAAAATGACAATTTGCCAAAATTACTTAAAATTTTGGTTGGATGTAGAAGGAAACGTCGAACACAGCAGGAAGATTTTCTTTCTCCCATCAAATAAAAATCAAAATCACCACACATTATGAGAGTAAGGCCTCCATTCTCACGATTACACTGAATTAGAAAATGTGAAAAAGTGAGTGTGAATATCTTTTTGTCCTATTGTTGAAGACGTGTCTTCAATCCTAAAGTTCTAATCATAGCTGTACATAAATAATTAACCATTACTTGTACTGCCTTCAATCGACCATTACTTGTACTGCCTTCAATCGACCATGTGTACCGTAATGAAATTCTATAACTAAGTCATTCTTTTTAAATATGTTAAATGAGAGCTTTTACTGGACTTGAACAACGATCACTATTAGCAAAAGAAAATACCCAACTATTACAAGCAGGGAACAACATGGATTTCTTATAAATGTGAGCCGTTCTCATTTTATTCTTTATTTTACCCCTCCCTATTTTCTTTTTCAAATATATTTAGATTTTTATTCAATGTCAGCACAGTGGTTACCGTTTCTCATTGTTTTCAATTTTATCTTATATTTACATAGAACTTCTCTGTTTAACTATGTTTGTATTATTAGTCGATCATATTTTCTCACTTCCTTTTCTGTTCTACACTTCGTTGTATATTTTGTTCTTTGTTGGCTTCTTTTTCAGCTACTTATTTTATTTAGGCACTTCGTTTGCTTTGCACACATTCATTGTCATTCTTGTTTAAATTGTGCTGAATCTGAATGCAAAAATGACGGATTTATTTTAAATGTATTTAATCTCAATCTTTGTTTACGCCAAAATGCGCCGTCATGATCACTTTGATTTTGGCTCGATTGCAAACCGATTTTTCAAGGTTCTGCTTTTTATGCATATTTAAGAGTCTCTCACACAGCTTTTAGCTAAATCCTATAACACACTTATTGCAATCATTTCGGTCAAACATTATTTTCTTCCTCGCCTCGTTCTGTTTATATCTATGTATATATGTATCTAACTCTCGCTCTCTCTCTCCATATATATATATATATATATATATATATATATATATATATATATATATATATATATTTACTAATCTATCTCGGTTTGTTCGTTTCTTTCTATCCCGGTTTGTTCTTTCTATCTATTTATCTATCTATCTATCTATCTATCTAATAATAATAATAAAAAAAATGGTAATTCGTATGCAATTTCCAAGAGGATCTATGTATCTATCTATCCATCTATCTATCTATCTATCTATCTATATATATATATATATATATATATATATATATCCTTTAAAATGCGTTCATTATCTGAACTATATTACTTGTCTATGCTTTATTTGATGGTCTGAATTAGTTGCTTTCATAGTAGGCATCTGCAGTCAATATTAATAGGTAGGGTTGTAAATTTTAATTCCAAGAGCAGAAAGCTCCTTCTTCATTTAATAATTAGCGCCCATCATATATTACTTTCAGGTAAATATCGACAAACTGAAGCTGTTCGTCGCATACATATTTCTTTTTTTCGGAGAAGCTCTTTCCCTTCATTTCATATTTACTGCTTCTCGTAGGAAAGCAGTTTTGATTCCAAGATTAAGGTTCAAATATTGCCCGATGTTACAGAATATATTCAATCTTTCTCTTTCGATACATGATTTAAAATTTAACATAACATTAACAATAAAAGAGAAATTGTAACTATCCATCTACCTATATATGTATAGAAACGGCTGAAAATATATTAATCTTACATATAGATAAACCTTGTACTATAATATAATTCAATTTGCTTAAGATATCATAATATAATTTATGTTAGGCATCGGTGCCTTGTGAAAAATAATTTCTCTGGAATGTGTGCCAAAAATCAAGATTTTTCATTTGCAGCACATTTAAGTAGAAGGAAAATAGCACACGAAGATAGATTGATAGATAAATAGATAGATAGACACAATGAAATGAACATTTTTCTGTGGTTCCACTCTTTAAGAACTCAGGCGAACAATCTATTCATTCTAATTTTCAGTCTATTAGACTTCTACCTCTTTTTGGTAAAATACTAAAGACTCTAATAAACTCTAAATTAGTTAGGCATTTTATATCGCAGAGTGCCTTTCAGATAAGCAATATGACTTTCGCTTTTCTAGGTCAACTGGTGATATTTTAACAGTTATTACATGAAGAATCTATCAAATCGCGAACAAAAATTTACCTTCAGTGTTCACTCTTCTAGATCTTTTGCATAAATGCAGATGTTAACAATGGATCTACTCTTGTACCAACGTTGTTGATAATTTTCATCAACGACCTCCCTAATATCACCAGTTCTAAACTCCATATGCATGTTGGTGACACAAGCATTTACTACTGTCTTAATAAGTCTGATCGGTTCGATAACGACAAATTTGCAGTTGATCTCAAAAATTACGTACAATCTTTTGTTAAATGAAGCAAGGAGTGGCTTGTTAATTTTAACGACTCAAAACAGGACATACTCTCTTTTAAACTCTTTTTGCCTTCCATCAGCAACAGAGAGTGACTCGTTGCACCTCCTCGGACTAGCCATTTCAGCTGACGCCAAGTAGAAAGTATATAATGAATCAATTGCCAACTCTGCAAAAAGAAAGTTGGTTCATTATTTCCTGCATGACATTTTCTTTCTTGCCAGAATCTCTCTGAATATAAGTCTACCATTCGTCCTTGCATTTAATAATGCTGCCAGATCTGCTCCGGTGATCCTGCTTCTTGAGAAAATCTAATGAAGAATCTGTAATGTTATTGATACTGACCTGGCATCCCGGCATCAGTCAGTTTTCCCACCGCAGTAACCTACCTTCCATGTGACTTTTCTTTCATGGTAGTTTTTTCTGACAAACTATTCGCTAACGTACATCGACTTATTGAATTTAGGCGCAATAGCAGATTGGTGAAAATGTATTATCATTTTTACAGTTGGCTAAACGTAGCCGTAGGTTCTATGCTAAGAGTTTTTTCCATCGCACTTCTCGCTTGTGGAAGACTCTTCCTGTTTCTTGATTCCCAGTCAAATTTGATCTTCAATAATTTAAATGCAATGTCAATCTTTATCTTCTTTTTTCTTAATTTTCTTTCTTCTTTTATAGTCCCCTTTCCTTAATAGTAGTTTTTTTTTTCTTACATCCTCTAACACTCAGTAACCTGTTGCATCTTAGTGGCTTTATTGCTTTCCTTCAGGTGAAATGATTTAATAAAATTCATTTTTGAAATATATTAAATACGTTCCATTATTTTAAACTCTAATAATTTTAACTTGCATATCACACTCTTCCTGATTTGACATTGATCATCTTGTTTTTTCTCTCCAATTATTTTTCTCTGCGTTTATTATTTAATGTTATATTATGTCTACATGCAATGTTCGATCATAGTAATCTATGAGATGAGCAAGAATTCATCTTGCCACATTCGCCAGACGAGATGTTTGGCCCAAAAGCCCAAACAAGGTCTATAAAGCAATTTTCAATATCATTTATTTAACTCTTTATTTCGCGATCGTTACTTTGTTTGGACCTGGCAAATATTCAGCAAACACAGAGGCGCAACCAGCAATTTCCGGCATCGAAAACACACATTAATATTTATTGTTAGGTATGAATCATGAGAATATGCTTATTTTTTTGAATTATAGTACAAAGGCTTTACACATCGTAAACGACGTTTGGGAGAGGAATTACTAGAATGAAATAGATTTTGAAGAAGACCACATGGGTAATTGTTTAATAAAAATATTGGCTTTTTTTTTATTTTGACGTTCAACGTAGTAATGTAATTTCCACAAAGCATACACAAAAATAAATTTAATAATCCTAAAAGCAATTTATTCTGAAATGATCCTCTTTTTATTTGCATGAGTAAAATATATATTTTTCATTTTAAATTTATTTGGAATTCTATCTACCAAAGCGAATAATAAAAAAAAGATTAGCATTTTTCCTCTTTTTTAAAGTAAGTCATAAAGAAACAATATTCTTTATGAAAAAAGCTTGGATATTTATAAGTGAATTGTGCAGCGAATATTCTCACATCTGCTCTGGTAATTTTGCTATTTATCTAGTGATTCTTGATAGAATTCAAAGAAGAATCTGCAAACTTATCGGTCTTGAACTGGCCTCTCGGATTCAATCACGCCCCATTGCTTTATCGTAGCTTTCCTTTGCCATTTCTATAAATATTTTCAAGGTAATTCTTGTGATGAGCTTTTCTAATTTGCTAATTTGACTTTAGGAATTTAGGCGTAGTACTAGGCTTGCAGCTGGGTCACATAATTTCACAATTAAAATTGGTAGTGGAAAGTATAAGTCCAATGCTAACAATTACTTCTCCCGCATATCACGTTTGTAGAACACTCTTGTGTCTTCCTGCTTTTCTGTCAACTACGATCGTGAAAAATTTAATTGCAATGTCAAATGTCATCTTCTGTCTCTTTGTAACATTTTCTTTTATAGTTCTCTTTATTTCGATCTCAAAAACAATTACTATCCAAGTGAATTTTATAAACTCGTTTGGGGATAAATGTTTGAAAAAGATGAAATTATATATATATATATATATATATATATATATATATATATATATATATATATATAATAGACTCTCCCGTCGGTTTCGACGTATAAGGACCTGACAGCTTAATTGATTCAGTTATGAAATTTTGTGCGATAATCTTAAGTGGCATTTAATACCCGCTAGTGATATACAAAGGAGGCCATATGTAGAGCAAGAGTGAGGATTGTGGGAGGAAATCACTGTTAGATTGGCTGATGTTTTAGATCTTGCTCTCACTTCTTGAAGACGATCCAGACAAGGTGATTAAAAACTGCTGAGTCCATATATATATATATATATATATATATATATATATATATATATATATATATATATATATATATATATATAATACTAATGGTCAATATATATATATATATATATATATATATATATATATATATATATATATATGTATATAATAAATTTGCAAGAGGATAGAATCCAGGTAGAACTCAATGTTCAGGACAGAGTAATAATACAATAAAAGAGGCTCAAACGCTAATATTCCATGGTTATAATTTATTACATTGGAATCGTAATCACAATCAAATTCTTCAGACTTACAAATTCAAAAGGAAATCGGAAAATATAACTCCGGGTATAAAAAAAAAAAAACTAGTGAGAGTGTATGTATGGGAGTGGGAAACAAGTGTGAGAGGAAAATGTGTGAAAGCTCTAGAGAGGGGTAACAGAAGAAAGAAGAACAGGAAGTGCTAAATGTGAAGGTGGGGGGGTTAAAATTTAACAGAGAGAAGTTTTAAAGAGAAGAGTTAAATAACGGTTTAAATGAGTGAGATACAGATAAATATGAATTATATTTCGATGCATAATTCACTACCGAAAAGTTGACCTACATTGAAATTTAAAAAAAGACTCCGGAAACGTATGTTTACATTTGTGGTGACACTACGCACAATAAAAAAACATATGAACTAAACTTAAAATTAGGCCTTCTTGTTCTCTCTTCTATTACACTCTCTCTCTAGATCTTTTATAACAGTTTAGTTTAAACACTTGTCCTTATTTAGTTGTGAGTTTGATCCACACCGAGTAAAATATAACTGTAGCTTATTGCCAAGATAAGCTAAAACGTCAATAATTTAGCTGCCGATGAGATTCGGAATTATATATCGACTCAAGGAATTCCGCTTTTCAGTGACGTCTCGTCTACTGAATCCAACAGGGAAAAAAAGGCGGACGTCACACATTTGCAGTCATACTGATAATTTTCTGTTCAAAATCTTTAATCCGTATTGTTAACTTTTCCACTGCACTAATAATCGAAAACTATTTTAATTATTTTACTAATTTCACCCCAATATAAAATCCAGAAAGTTATGCAATAAAGGACGGTTAATTCTAGACTTAAGATCTTACTGTTCGGGAAACCATACCCTCGGGAGTCACTAAAATAACAGTTCTTCGGAAAAGACTGTCCGGGTGGAGACAGCTTCTGACCAATGACATATGAATGGAATGAGGATAATTCGTCTTCCTATATATGGCCTGTTAGACTTTAGTTGTGAAGGTCAGGGCTCGTGTAACTAAGGGATATGCCTATAGGTAGAACATTCCATGGAAATAGTAACAGAACAGCGAGAGGCTTGCAATGTTTTCTATATGAGAAAAGGTTAGTAGGGAGGAAAATAAATACATTCAAAAACTCGCCTATATATATATATATATATATATATATTTACTTTCTCAAGACTGACAGGGAGAACTGCAGTATGCCATTTTTATTCTGATCTGGCTTTTGTAAAATTTACTTGTGGTTTGGGGTGAACATAAGTCTCAATAGGCAATGAACTTACTATTCATAACGATAGGTGAATGTTATGGGTATTTTTGTTTGTGTAAGTATTGAATACTACAAGCCAGTTCTTCCCCCATTGAGCCGCTAAGGGTTACGTCAGAGGAGAAACGTTCTAGACATCTAGATATTAGGAAATACACCTATGCACTGTTGCATCGTCTGCATAGATATTCAACAAAGATTTATGTTCATAGATAGATCGTTAATATAAAACAGAAATAGAATCGGGTCGAGAAGGGAGTCTTATGGAATACCAGCATTAATATGATGAATTATTATCACATTTCGCATCTCTGTGGATATTTCGGAGATAGGATATTGTAGCTATTAACATTGTTCGGGCTGTTGTCCTTATATTTTCTGTTATATCAACGGGGCTTCGGTCGTTGTACGCTGCGGCCTTCTTTAAGTGATATACGTTGAAATGTCGAACTGAGCATTTTATTTCGTCCACTGGGGTAGATTGTTCTAATTCAATGCCTTTTCTGGATATCTCAGTTTCAGTTATTTCCTTTTAGTAACTCAACTCTCCAAGTTTTTGTTCACCTCTGCTGTGGAATCAGCGCATATACTAGACCACAAAAATCTCCTCCTAAGCCAGCAAAGCATAGACATGAATACAATATGAGAACCAGTAATACGGAGAGCTAGAGAAAATAATGACACCAAATTGTAATATGAGCTCTGGTAAAAAAAATATAAACTGAAACATTAGGTTTATAAATCCTGAAAATTCATACACTTATCTCCTCAAGGATGCTCAGTGGATAAAATCTTTAGTTGAGTCCAGTGACTTGACCCCAAACTTCAGACTTGAACAAAACCTAGGAGAATTAAGAAGGAGAAAAATTATATTAAGATGACTGGAAGAGTCTTGGTAGGTGGAATTAGAACAATCAACCCCTGTCTTTACAAAATAACTGTATTTTACTTATTTACTTTATTTACGGTGTTCGGACAGTTGTCCTCATCTTTGTTATCATATTCAAGACGTTTCGGCCATTCTAAAACTCGGCCTTCTTCAGAATCTGTCTATATTTCTGAGATGAGGCATTGTCATTATTTACATTTTTCGGACTGTTTTCCTCATCTTTGTTGTGATATTCATGACGTTCCGATCGTTTTACGCTCCAATCTTCTTCAGGTGATTGTAATTTCTAATCGGGCTCTTTATTTCATCCACCGAGATAAATTGTTCTAGTTCCAGTGAATATCCTAGGTCAAAAAATATCTCCTCCTAAGCCAGCAAAGCATAGACATGAATACAATATGGGAACCAGTAATACGGAGTACAAGAGAAAAACAACAATAACACCAAATTGTAATATAAGCTCTTGTAAAATAGTTACTAAGACATTAGGTTTATAAGTCCCAAAAGTACATACTCTGATGTCCTCAAAGATAAAAATTCGTTGGTTGAAGTAATCCAGTGACATGACTCAAAGTTTTGTGAGTTCAATATCTGGCCACGGCAAAGTTGAATAAAAACTTGGAAAGTTGAGTTTCTAAAGGGAAATAACTGAAAAAGTATAGCATGTGGAACTAGTGGACAAAATAAAGGATACAGTTCGAAATTCCAATGTATCTCAGATGAAGAAGACCGGAACGTACAACGGCCGAAAGGTCGTGTATATGACAATAAAGATGAGGACAAAAGTCCGAACAATGTAAATAGTTTCGCCTATTAGTTATTAATTTCGGTTAATTATATTGCTTGTTAGTCACAACATTCTAAATCAAATAGTTGAGACCTACAAATTCATATGTGATTTAAAAAGATAGGCAGAGCCGTTGCGTTATGCGTGATTAAGAAAAGAGATAAGTAATAATGACAAGACAACATCTCAGCTTTGAGTTAATTTTAAAAAACAAAAGAAATATATATCGTAGATTGCTTAGTGATAAATATCTCCTAAAATATTATATTTTAAATCAAAGAAAAAAAATATCTCATTGTTTATTTTCGTCTTCTTTGTAGACATTTTTTTCTGCGGTGTCGCTTTCATTTCTGGTTACTGATTTTTGTAAAGATAAACCACGGAGAAGCGGTTCAATTGGAAGTTGTTTTTTTTCCTGGTAGCAAGGATGGCGTTATAAATCAAATCAGTTGGAATTCGCACATTAGAAAGACAAACAGCATTGTCTTAGGAATTGGATAACGTCAAGAAGATCAAATATGGTAGGGTATAATAAAAATAGATTGATTTTTAAATATGACAAGATAATTGTAAAGGAATCACTCATTGCAAGAATCTCTTCCTATGTCGGAACCCACAATTTCTCTTGTTCGCTATAGAATTCATTCTCTTTTATACATTCTTTATAACTCATTTTCTCTTTTTAAACATCCAAAATATTTTCAAATCTATACCAAGTTTCTAGTTTCAAATTAGGTGTCTAGCTTATATCTGGATGGCTGAAACATTGTGATACATATTAATATGATTGTAAATAATGTAAACAAAGATAAGTATTCATCTGACATATTCAGACATTAATTGTATACATGCCCACTTCCGTGCTAACTTCCAGCCGAAACTTTTTGAAGTTCTCCAGATTTTAATTGATTCTGCATTTAGTCCTTCAAATGGATCTAATTGTAGAAATATGTGAAAATTGCAATTTGCTCTCATTATCACATCATGCCATCAAGGTAAGCGAGGTCAAAGGTTGTCCTGAGATGAAATTCCTTCCATCGCCTGAATTAACAACCATCCGGTTCTGCAAACGTTGGGAGGAATCGTAAAAAGCCGAAGTTATATGAACATTCCACCCCAAACTGAAATCAGGTAGTGCAGGCATCGCAGATGTAATAACCCAGAAAGCAAATATCACAGTTCGGATCAGGAAGGACAAGATAACAGAAAATACGAATGCAATCATCAGGCTGTTTCATGCTACACTCAATCGTCAGACCACGATTGCGTCTAGGATGAAACAGCTTGTCGCCTCTAAGTGTTGACAGAGGTCCACATACCAAACACTGGATTCGAGATGCTGAAGGTTACATCAGCCAGCTAACTGACAAACTTTTACTTGGTTAGCAGGTGAATTTCTTAATCGTTTCATTATATAATTTCACTGTTGCAAATATTTCGATATAACATTCCTCGGATATTATAAACATCTCACAAAATTCTTCATCATGCCCGTGAATGACTACTTAAAAACTAAACCTAGACATTGTACTCCGATTAGTAGAGAATTTGCAAATACAATTTGTAGGAATGTACACTATTTGGACAATCTTTGTCGCTATATTTATCACAACGTTTCGGCCGTTGTACGCTCCGGCCTTCTTCAGATGGTTAGAATGTCGAACTGAACCCTTTATTTCGCTCACTAGGTTAGACTGTCCTAGTTCCACGTGTCATGTTTGATGGATGTCAGTTATCAGTTAATTTTCCCTCTGAAAGTTCTCCACTGCCTTAAACGGGTATTGAACTCACACTCTTTGGGTCCTGTCACTGGATCTAACCAACGAATTTATCCACTGTGCCATGTGTTCTTGAGGACACATGGCACAGTGGATAAATTCTTGAGGACATCTGGGTATGAATCTCTGGGTATTATAAACCTAATGTTTTCAGCGACCATTTTTTACCAGTGCTCATATTGCAATTTTGCTGTTATCATTACATGTTTTTACCAGAGCGCATATTGCAACTTTTGTTGTTATCATTGCTTTTTCTGATGGAGATGTTGACATTCTGTACACAAACAACACACTTCGGAATGGGATCACACATATATCGACAGGATGAGGGCTTAGCAATGGACTCGCCATTATCACCAGCAATGGCGAATATATACATGGAATATTTGAGGAAATGGCACTGGAGTCTATATCACTAAAGCCAACTATATAGATGACACCTTCATAATCTGTCCACACCAGGAAGATGTTCAGGTTCTACTGGACCCTGTGAACTCAATAAGACCTTCGATACAGTTCACAATGGAGAAAGAGAGTAACAACACACTCCCATTCCTGGATGTTCTAATATCTCGAACAGAACATGGGTTTAAGACATCCATATACCGTAAACCGACATTCACTGGACAGTACCTCTATTTCAACTCTCACCATCCATACAGCGTAAAGAAAGGGATCGTCCGTTGCTAACAACACCGAGCAAAAGTCATAAGTGGCGACCCAGAGACGTTAGATAAAGAATTAGTCAGTATAAGTAGTACCCTACAACGTAACAACTATCCTGGGTACATGGCAGCAGCCCCCCAAAACTGGGATAGGCGGGTACAAGAGGAGGAGGACAACAACACTCAGAAAACTGTCTGCCTGCCTTATGTGAAGGGGTTATCAGAGAAAATCTGCGGTCCATATAACATTAGGACAAACTTCAAGAGATTGACGATGCTTCGCAGATATCTCTCCCGAGTAAGACCCCCCATAGAGGAGAACATGACTAAAGACTGTGTGTACGCTATCGCGTGCAGTTGCGGAAAGGAATATAAAGGAGAGACAGGCCGCCCCCTCAAGGTAAGGCTTCAAGAACACCAGAAAGCTGTAGCACGAGGGGAAGTAGAAAAATCAGTCGTGTCTGACCACATATGGAGAGAGAAGGGAGATCACCACCCTCTGTGGGATCATGTTGAGATCATAGACAGAGAACACCATTGGAAAATTTGTAAACTTAAGGAATCAGCACATATGCTAGGCCACAAAAATCTCCTGAGCCGACCAAGCATAGAAAAAATAAATATGGGAACCAGTAATAAGGAGTCCCAGAGAAAAGCAATGATAACAACAAAAGTTGGAATATGAGCTCTGGTAAAAACATGATGTGATAACAGAAAAATTGCAATATGAGCACTGGTAAAAATGGTTGCTGAAGACATTAGGTTTATGATACCCAGAAATTCATACTTCAAGGACACATGGCACAGTGGATAAAGACGTTGGTTAGATCCAGTGACAGGACCCAAAGAGTGTGAGTTCAATACCTGGTTACGGCAGAGGGAAAATTAACAGTTGATAACTGATAACTGACATCCATCCAACATGGCACATGGAACTAGAACAGTTTACCCCAGTGAGTGAAATAAAGGGTTCAGTTCGACATTCTAACCACCTGAAGAAGGCCGGAGCGTAAAACGGCCGAAACGTTGTGATAAATATGGCGACAAAGATGAGGATAATGGTCCGAATAATGTAAATAATGTATATAATACTTCATCTCAGAAATATAGACAGACTTTGTAGGAATGTATTCGCATTTTGAACGTTTTAATTTCTGTTGTATTAATCAATCAATTTCTGTGTATATTATTTCATTTTTATATACTTCTTATACATAAGAAATATCCTAAGTATTTATGATAACCAGTTCAAGATTTAGTCTCAGGGCATTTACAAAAATAATGTTTATTTTAAAAAATAGTATTCAGTTTTTGTAACTACAACCGATGCGCTTATGGCTGTGTTAATCATTATATAATTTGGGAGATTCATAATTATTTACAAAAAAATCAATAAAAACTGATAATAAAAATGTAAATAGACTTATAGCTGGTAATTGAAAGTGTTTGCATGCGCCTTTGGGTTTGTCATTGTAACTGCGTTTTCTGATTGATTTTTAGAAAATATCTTCCCGCAAGCATTACATATTTACGAGTTCACTCTTATCTTCTGAACGCCAGCCAAAAAGAATTACAATTGCTTCATTTTATGATTCGATCTGCATAATATTTTATCATTTATCCGAGAATAACAACCCCCCTCACTACTCTGTCACTTTCTAACTCTTTCTTTCTCACGTCACACACACACATACACACACACATATATATATAATATATATATATATATATATATATATATATATATATATATATATATATATAATGTTATATAAAGAAAACATTGTGTATAAGATCTGATCTTAACATGCGTAAATACTTTTCCAGAAAACTTCAGTAAATATTATTATAATATAAAAACACATAGGAAACGTTTATGAATTTAACATATTTCGATTTTATTAACGCTTCATCAGAGCGTGAGATATGGAAAAAAAAAGTAAGAATTTCTGGTATTTTTACTTTTGTGTTGTTATATTTTGATTAGCTAGTCATGTTTCCCGTGATTCGACTTGTTAAACAAACATTAGTATAATTTGTGTGGTTTCAAATTATTATCTTCTTCTTCTTCTTCTTCTTCTTCTTCTTCTTCTTCTTCTTATTATTATTATTATTATTATTATTATTATTATTATTATTATTATTATTCAATTCGCATTTGCCTTCTTATTTTCCTGGTTTCATTCAAATTTGTAAATTTCAATAAAGGAAAACCTTCCATGAAGAGTTTAATGAAAAAATAGTTTCGCTTAGTTTTCAAGTTATCTTTTTGCCTACATATTACCGAAAGGAAGTCAACTAATTCCACAGGAGTTTTGAGAGAATGTCCAGAATTCACTTATCTCCGTACTGGACATTTGGGAAGACATGACACTAGCACAATGAATTTACAAGGCCAAATGTGAAAACCTGATATATTGTCTTCGAGGTGTAAATTTTCAGAAATATACCTTTCAGGCACGTACTCGCCAAAGTTTCAAATGTTTGTCTCCTATAGAATATGTTTCTAACATATATATATATATATATATATATATATATATATATATATATATATATATATATATATATATATATATCAATCTTGACACCATTTGCCGTAAGAATCACAATAAAAATATTTGATTTATTCAACTAGAAATAGACCAGGTTAAAACCTCTTTGTGCCAGCCCCACTATCAGGCTTTCAGTAATGGTACAAATATTCACACTGTGGCTTCTATCTTCTAAATTCACTGAAGAACCACCAAAAAAATGTCGAATACGTTTATAAAAGATGGAAAAGTAGAGAGGAAAATTGGATCAGGAGGTTACAACAGCAAAAGGGATCATCATTTCAACTTAGAGGTAAATGCATTCTTATTGTTCAAAATAGAGTCCAATAGGTTTCTAAAAACCTCGGAGAATTTCAGTAAGATATCTTTAATTATTTCTAAGATACCAAAGCTTAATCTAATTATTGGACATTTTTTCTGTTAAACGAGCAGGACAATTTTGCCAGTATATATAAGTAGAAACTGAGGTCAACACCAGCATACCATCTATTTTCAGATCACGTGTGTTGTGATTTGGCATGACTATCTATATATGCTACTTAATGATATACTAAAGGTCGTAGGGTCTCATGTATTATCGTAATGGTTATTAGGTGAGAATTAACGCTTTTTTTTACCCAGTACACATAACCGGAACTGCCAACCCAATAATACAATGTAACTTGGTACTCATAATGAATTACTCGACAGCATATAAACGTAGTCGTGCCAAAAACTCAACACACTTTTTATAGTTATATTTACATACGTTCTATATCTGATATTGGCACGTTTACAAATATATAACATAACATACAATTGTGATCTACACACACACACACATACATATATATATATATATATATATATATATATATATATATATATATATATATATATATATATATATATATCTGGAGGCATCTCTCGTCGCGTACGAAAAGTGAAGGCTCAGTAAAATAAAGCGGTGATCAATTTCTATGGATACGCATGTGTATCCTGAAGCCTGCAGACGTTTTGAAAACTTTAAGACAGATGTAACGTGTGGTTGAGCCTTTTCGCTTTAGTGGTTGGGAATCAATTACCACGTGTTTCCGCGACTGGAGAGCAAAGCATGATTTACTGTCTGCGGCAAAGCTACTGTGGGGGGTAAGGCTATCATCGAGAGGAGCAGCATGGTGCCTACTTTCTTTAATATTTCCATGCAAGTGATCCCGATACTCAAGTCGGCTTTTCTCAAAATTTTGTATAGATGAGAAGCAGAAGAGAGGCCCAAATCATTCGCTGTGACCCTTTGTAATGCAAGAATTGTTTTTAAAGTCTTCAATCGCTCATACTGGACAACTGTTCTATCCACCTGAGTTGAATTTTCCTTAGTATGACTTCAATAACCGTCATACCTTCATTTAGTCAGCACCTCACTGATTCTAATGCGATTTACAGACGGGTACGTAATCAACGCATTGGGGGGAAATCGTCAAGATGATTGATGTGTCGGAGATACAGGTTCCAATATTCTACTTTATTATAAAGTAGGAATGTCAATACAACTAAGTTGTACAAAACAATTTTCAAATGTTAATTAAACATCATGAGAATTCCAAAGCACGTGGTAAAGAGAACCAAAGGATGAACTAGGCTTTCCAATTCTGTATACAATTTCTTTGAACATTCCCTCATTATTGGATAAAATAGAGCCAGGATATGCGAAACAGGAAACGGTTTTCAAGACTTTTCTCTCAACATAAACAGTGGGACTGTGCGAATGGTTACCGTCTGATGGACATGTTCCGTTGTTTATGCTGATGGTCAGACCAAAAGCTTTTGAGGCACGAGTCAATTTACATTATTTATATTAAAGAGTGTGAGTTCAATACCCGGTTAAGGCAGTGGAGAACTTTCAAAGGAAAATTAACAGGAGATAACTGATAACTGACATCCATGAAACATGGCAAGTGGAAACTAGAACAGTCTACCCCAGTGAGCGAAATAAAGATTTCAGTTCGACATTCTAACCACCTGAAAAAGTCCGAAGCGTACAACGACCGAAACTAATGTAATAAATATGGCGACAAAGATGAGGACAGTAGTCTGAATAATTTAAATAATGTACATAATACCTCATCTCAGAAATATAGACAGATAATGAGTCAATGTTTGACGTTCCATTGCATACCATCAATATTGTAGGCTACAACTGTCTAATCTTTAAAGAGCAGCTAACGAACAGTTTGTACAAGTCTTAGTTCTTGCTATGAAGCGTTGTTGGTTGACCAGTCCACATAAATTAAAATCCCACATATTCTTTAACATTCTCAAATGCTTTTTCGAGCATGGCAGAAGAATGCAAAGCAAATATGAGAGGTGCAAGAACACCGCAATGTTTTATTCCATTAGAAACAATGATTGTGTCTGACACCTTTCCACTGATGGAAAGACATGAGGTCATTGAACACCCAGCTTACTAATAAAAACCAAATAGCATCCCATAAAACAGTATCAATGGCCTTTGTGAGATCAAAGAAAAGCAAAATTAAAACCGAGGCATGTTGTCGTGCTTTTTCTTGTAGTTGCATTAAACTGAAACATATTTCCACCGTGCTTCTATCAGACCGAATGCCGCACTGAAATCCAGACAAGACACAATCCCAAGTATGCCATCGTTACCAGACGACTTTCCGCTTCTCAATTATTTTATGGCACTGTTATTTCAGCAATGTCCCTTCAAGAATAGGTCGCTGTGGTAAGTGCTTGATAAGATTTTCATCAGCATTCAAATCCATGTTTAGAACATTTGAAAAATATTCTGCTAAGCGTTTAATGATCTATTTTTGTCCGTTTAGCGATCTCTTTTACACACACACGCATATATATATATATATATATATATATATATATATATATATATATATATGCATAAAAGTGAACATAGAAGTCAACACTTAGAGGCGACAGTCTGTTTCAATGCTAGATGCGATCGTCAGGCCTGACGATCGCATCTAGCATGAAACAGACTGTCGCCTCTAAGTGTTGACTTCTATGATCACTATATATACGCACGCTCTGTCTCTGATATTGACCACTTTATCCCATAAATATAGCACATCTTATGACTATATATATATATATATATATATATATATATATATATATATATATTAGAGTGGAAAGCTCATATTTTATATCATAAATAAACAAATTATACAAAGATTTAAATAGCAATTTTAGTGTGATTAATGGCTAAATCCCTTCACTAACAGGACTTAGTGAGACATTAACTTACTATCAATTGTTTGAATAATAAGGTCCTTATATCCGAGTTGTTGTCAGATGAAAGACACTTGCAAATGCAAATTGTCATCTTCAGGGCACAATTCATCTTTTATATATAGTCAAATACTAAGACGACCAATTTTACTCTACTAACTGGATTATACTTAGCCCATTTTATTTTAATACATAAATACATATAACAAAAAAAATTTGTGGATTTCTAACTTTTCAAAATTAAGAAAAAATTCTCACTTTATCGATTTGAACAAGAACTCTAACGTTGTGACATCGCCCGCTACAAAACATATATTCAACTTTTAATAAATAGCATGTTTTTTTTTTAAAATCATCTTTCGGTCTACACAACAAATTGATCCCTGAAGTTGACAGTTTGAAATTGTCGAAAGATCTAGGCATGGGTCTTCCATCTGACAACAACTCGAATATAAGGATTTTATGAAACAAAGACTGTCTAGCATATTATATACGTGATGTATATAAACGCCAAATAGGCAGCTATAGCCCTCAATTCATAATTCTTCATTACTGAAGAGCGATATATATATATATATATATATATATATATATATATATGAAGAAATATACTCTTGAGATGTGCTATGTTTATGGGACAAAGTGCTCAATATCAGAGATAGAGCGTGTGTAAATATAAAAGGGAACATTGTAATCAACACTTAGAGGTAACAAGCTGTTCCCTGCTCGTCGCAAATATTGCATAAACGTTGAAAAATCAATAAAATTGTATATGTATTTTGAAGAAATACATACATATATATATATATATATATATATATATATATATATATATATATATGTAAGCAAATATAAATGGATATAAATCCGACAGAATGAAGAAAAATATTTGGAAAAAACAAACAAAAATCCTTAAATGCAATTATTTTGTTTTAATATGAATGAAATGTCAACGTCTGACGTTTCGGTTTAATAAACCTTCTTCAGGACAATATTCATTAAAATACAATTAACATAATCAGTTCAAAATGACAAAGACGATGGACATAAAAATTTTGGATAAGTCTTGTTTTTATGTCCATCGTCTTTGTCATGTTTAACTGATTATGTTAATTGTATTTTAATGAATATTGTCCTGAAGAAGGTTTATTAAACCGAAACGTCAGACGTTGACGTTTCATTCATATTAAAACAGCATAATTGCATTTAAGGATTTTTGTTTGTTTTTTCCAATTATTTTCTTCATATATATATATATATATACATATATATATATATATATATATATATATATATATATATATATATATATAGATAGATAGATAGATAGATAGTTAGATAGATAGATAGATAGATAGATAGATAGATAGATAGATAGATATTGGGATCGTTGCAGGGAAGTCAGATGTTTAAAACAATAGTAATCGGCTTTCATGTATATGTCAATTTAGACATATTTCTATTCTTACATAGTGTGATAATCTTGATTGAACTGTTCGGACAATTCATGGTGATTCATAATAACATGGTAGTTTTTCGTGAAGACACACTTAATATCA
This sequence comes from Acanthosepion lycidas, assembly GCA_963932145.1. Taxonomy (NCBI): domain Eukaryota; kingdom Metazoa; phylum Mollusca; class Cephalopoda; order Sepiida; family Sepiidae; genus Acanthosepion; species Acanthosepion lycidas. Next base: position 132,113,712 of record OZ010579.1, on the reverse strand, counting down.
TTTATCAAACTTATAATTCATCAGCAATTGAATGTTGTTATTTAATTACGTTACAAATTGTCAGCTAGTGTGAGATTTCGAAATTATTAATTCTTGGTTAAATATACATGTGACATACATCATCAAACGATATTCACTCTTTGTTCTGTTTTAAAGTCACCCCCTGGCAAAAAGTCAGTAAAGTACAGCATGTACAACATTCCATTCCGTCTTCAGTAGCGCCATAATAGTTATTTCTTTTCTTCTTTTTTTTAATAATAAAACAAATAAAACGAAGACTGTACATTTGCATATTTCACAAACCTTATTTTTCTTTGCTGTAAGTAAATTAAGGATTAAGTTTTATAATAAATATGACATCTTCGTGTATGAAATCAAAGATCGTTACATTAACTTTCACACAAGAACAATAGTGGAAGTGATGAATACATCTTTTGCCTTTCTGTAGTAATTCAGAATGGGCGAACTGACAATTGTTGCCAATTAGTATGTGAGAAGTCCGAATCTGAATTAAAAAAAAAACAATATGTCGACGTGATGAAGCACAAGCTATACGACTATGAAAAGCATTATGGATTCCATAGTGACTGAATAATCTCGTGTTCGCTCGCTGGGGTAGGGTGCGTAAGAAATTAAGAAAACGATATTTTAAGAATCGGTGAACAATAAGTATTGATAATGAAAATGAAATATATTAGATAACTTGTTAGGCGAAAAGAAATCGTGTATGGTTCTTGCCTAAATCCCGCTAGAATTTAAAGGATATAACATTTTATTTATCGCAGCGCCAAGTGTATATAGAAGAGTAAAATTTAATAGACGAAGAGACTTGAGTTCTTAAATCTCTCCCTGAGCGGTAAATTTCGTTTTCATGTAATTCTGTGTATAGCGTCGTTCTAGAAACAAAGGTAGAGACCTGACGTCAGCAGGGGTTGCTAGGTAGACTTTTTATACATGGCATCACGTAGCGAACTGCAGTTTATGTTTCAAGTAATCAGAATTTCTTTGTTACTTTAAGCAACCATATAAAAAAATACGAATATACAACATCCGCCCAGACATAATTACGCACAGATCATACATTCGACAACAAAATAGATGATATAAATATAAACATGTTTAATAAATGTATGCGAACAAGATAATATTATATACAATTTTCAGAATAACTTTTCCAACGTCGTTACGTAGCTTTCCTGTGTTTTTATATAAATATTTTCAAGGGAATTATTCTGATAAGCTTTCCTCTTTGATATCTAGACTTTAAAAAATTAAGCACAGTGCTAAATTGTCGAAAAAGTTTCATTATTGTACATTTGAAATAATTAGATGTAACCATTAAGTTATATGCTAACAGTTTTTTCTCTCGAACTTTTCACTTGAGGAAATTTCTCTTGACGATTCTTGATTTCTATTCAACTTTGATCTTCAAAAATGAATATTCAATATTGGTCTTTATCTTCTTAATTCCTTTTCTTTTATCGGTCTCTCTCCTTAATAATCTTTTCTTGTTCCCATAATATTTCGTATGCAATAACCACTTGCGTTTTAGTGGCCTTATTCCATTACTTTGGGTGAAATGATTTAAAAAAACAAACATTTAATTAATATTGGTTAGAATTGAATCATTAAATTCAGAAGTAAAATATTCCATATATAAATATGAATTTCTGATAAGACTAAGACATATCGTTAATGCTAAACATCGTAGATGAAGGGTTAATTGGGAGCTCCATATCAACTTTATATCAGCCGGTGGAACCCGTGTTAGAAAAGCAATTTTTTTCTCAGTAGATGCAATAATTATGTGGTTTTTGTTTTATGGCTTGTTATCCCTTAGCGAATCTGTACCTGAAAAGGTTGTAGTCTTGTTCATTTTTTTCAAGTTGGGTGAACCCAAATCACTTATAACAAGGGACTAACTGAAATTGTAAGCAATTGGAGCGATGGTGGTAAGTACAGACTCCACAGACATATTTGATGAGTGTGTCGTTTCTTAAAATGTCTCAGAAAAAAGCGGAATCGACTTCTATATGTCAGATATCGGTTGAGGAAGACCTTTGACCTTTAACCTCACTTCCGCTGTATCAGAGAGTGAACAAAAATCGCAATGCGTGATAGCATAAAAAGGAAATGCATCCCGTAGCTAAAATATATTGAGGCGTGGTTACCGCCAGTGATCGGTTGGTCATGCATTGGAGTTTCTACCTGTATGATACAGCCTAGAGGAAAAACGAACTTTGTGAACTAAGCATTTAGGTTGTTTTTTTGTTTTTGTTTTTTTTGTGTGTGTGTGTGATTTTATTTCACAAAGAAAGGAAAAATATTGAAAATGTGTATACATGTGTAGTAAATACATTAGACAAAAATAAAACGAAACAAATAAACAAAAAGAAAAACACACACAAAAAAAGAAACTGTTGATTAAACACATGAAGAGGACATAACAGAAATTGTTTTTATCAGTTTTGCCAATTTTGAATCATATTTGTTTTTGTTTTTTAATGATATTGAAGACAGCTGCACACAATTCTTTAATTTTCTTTGTTTTGTTTACCTCATTGTGCCTTGTGCCTGGATTGTTACCATGTAGTGAAGGGAGAGAGATGCAGTGATAATGTTCACAAATAAAGATTTTTGAAAATAGGATGGTGAGGATTGTTAGATACCGTTGGATGAAGACCTTTGACCTCACTTCCGTTGCATAAGAGAATGAACAAAAATCGGCTTGGGTCGTAGCATAAACAGGAAATGCATCCGGTGGTTAAAATTAACATGACCCACAGTTGACATGAGCCTTGAATAAACAGGACGCACAGGTGTCCTGACCGGAAGGAAATACGTGCTTGCATGGGTGCATACCGGAAGAGGCGTGGCCGCACGAAGTTGCGTGGGCACATCGCCGGAAGAAGGCGTAGATACGTGGAGTTGCGTAGGTGTCCAAAAGTTTTAAAACCGGTCGAATTCCAGGCCTGGCAGATAAAAACTGGCTAGAGATTGACCGAAAATTTGTCTCCGTCAATTACAAGATGCGCAATCCTAACCTCTTTGATTCTCCCTCACCCCACGAAGTCGCCGCAAATCGAACAATGAAGATATATATATATATATATATATATATATATATATATATATATGTGTGTGTGTGTGTGTGTGTGTGTGTGTTCGTCGCCTTATTTGAGTTCAGCAGTAATATACAACATATGATCTCCATACAGGTTTTGAAAATTGTTGTATTTAATTTATAGACGTACAGTTAAATTAACGGTTGGATATGCAGATAGGGAGTGTGAATAAGAAATCGGCGTGTCGAGTTTAAATTCCGTCTGAGTTAGTAATGTTCACTTTTTCACAAGTACACTTTTTAAAGGAAGTAATCCAACTCTACTCTCCCCGAGTCAGCTTTTCGTTAAATAACTGACTGGGCTGTCGTCGTTTAAAGTGTCAACCGGTCTAGGAGCAAAGCAATACACAATAAAAAGAAAACAACCTGAAAATTTATGGTCGCCACCAGGTTATCTTTCGCTGAGCACACCGCTGATGGAAGCGCTGAAATAAACATGCTGTCCCTACGACGCTGATGGGACACAAAGGAATCATGATGTAACGTGTGATATAATTTAGAGTATAAAAGCTTTAAATCGATTCTTAGGATATATTCGAATTGTTTGAGAATTTAATAAATATACGTTATGGCTTAGTGGCATCTGATGCTAATAAATCTAAAATAATTCGATCCTTACTTGGTCCTCTTGTATCGTATATATATATATATATATATATATATATATATATATATATATATATATATATATATATATATATATAGTGGTACTCGCCTGGAAAAACCTTTGATATTTCGGCTTGTAGTTGAACAAACCAATAACCAAGGAAAGAGGAAAGAACTAAGACCATGAAATTGAGGTGAAAACAATCGCCCAGAGTTCAAGCTCAGAACCCAAAGAAAAAACCTCCAAAACGAGTAAAAGCAACTACGTAAAGTGCTCTCTACACGAAGTAGAGCACCCCTTATATTATATTATATATATATATATATATATATATATATATATATTAATGCATGATTCATTAAATAATATAGACAACGTGTGTCTATTTATTTTAATTAAGTTCCTTTCATATTGTCTGATCAGCTTAATCACATTATCATTGAAAGACGAAAAGAAATCACCATATTGATAAATGTTTAAATCTAATCTAAGCTTTCGCCTTACATAAGCCATTATCAAAGATGACAATTACCTTTCAATATATCAACATGCATTAATGAAAAATTGCTGCGTAAATATACACAATTTAAATATATATATATATATATATATATAATTTTAAAAACAATGAATGTATTGATTTTAATTTTAAAAGTCTCTAAGGCCCTTTCAACCAACATCTCATTAGGAGGTAATCATTGGATAATTAATTAACGAAAAGAATAGTAACGACAATAAAGAGCAAAAAGGGGGAAGAAGCTAAAATAACAAACAAGTGTATATACTTGTAACGAGGGAAGGGGAGGGTAAATAACGTGTAAATAAATAAGCGAGGGACAGTTAAAATAAAGTATTCCCCAACAGATTAAGAGACTTTACAAATTCCTTCTGCCGGCAGAGAGAAGGTTTCCTTAATCCTATACAGACCGATTCCAAAATCTTCAGATGACTGTTGGAATCGGCTGTATGAATAATTTTAAACCACTCTTTTTTGTACGACTTGGCGCAGGCTATATTCTCAACTAAGTGTTGAGCAATAGCCGATTCCATATTCATGGGAGGAAGATAGCATATTTTATCTATCTTACCAAGTCGTATTTTGGAAGGTACATGCTGATTGATTCTAGTTTCCAAATGCAAGGTTGTACGCCCTACATAACCAGTAGCACACTGGCAATTAAACTCATATACTAAATTACTCAATTTGATGTAGGGCAATACATTCTTGCGAAACGACGGAAACACAAACCTAGTTCGAAAAATGCTACGTAATGCAACTGATGGGAAACAACCGGAAACCGACTTGCTAACCTGCTTAATTAAACCTTGACCCCTATCTCCAATCCAGGGAATCTTCAAATATACCGGACAATCTAAGGCCCCTGGACTTTAGGGGAATGAAATTCCTTAGTCTTCTTACTAATAACAAAGTCAATGAGGGCCTCCGGATAGCCATTACTGAGGAAAATCTCCCTAATGTTCTCAAATTCACGGTCCAATCTAATAGGAGAACAAATTTTAAGCGCTCTGTACACCAAGGTTTTAACAAGATTGATGTTCCTTGATGCAGGAGCAAATGAACGCCAATTCAAATAGAGACCCGTAAAGGTTGGTTTACGATAGATGCTTGTAAGAAAACCCCCTCTACTACGCTCTACAAAAACGTCCAAAAAGGCAGACAATTGTCCTTCTCCACTTCCATAGTGAAGAACAAACCTTTGTGCAAGGAGTTGAGCTCATTGAAGAACTCAACAGCCTCACTTTCATTTGAAAAAGTTGCAAAAGTGTCATCGACGTACCTGACATAAACAAACGGTTTAGACACTTTGCCAAAAAGTAACATATCGTGGAAGCCCACAAAAATATCAGCTAGTGCAGGGCCAAGAGGACTGCCAAGAGATAAAATATGCTATCTTCCCCCCATGAATATGGAATCGGCTATTGCTCAACACTTAGTTGAGAATATAGCCTGCGCCAAGTCGTACAAAAAAGAGTGGTTTAAAATTATTCATACAGCCGATTCCAACAGTCATCTGAAGATTTTGGAATCGGTCTGTATAGGATTAAGGAAACCTTCTCTCTGCCGGCAGAAGGAATTTGTAAAGTCTCTTAATCTGTTGGGGGATACTTTATTTTAACTGTCCCTCGCTTATTTATTTACACGTTATTTCCCCTTCCCTCGTTACAAGTATATACACTTGTTTGTTATTTTAGCGTGTTCCCCCTTTTTGCTCTTTATTGTCGTTACTATTCTTTTCGTTAATTAATTATCCAATGATTACCTCCTAATGAGATGTTGGTTGAAAGGGCCTTAGAGACTTTTAAAATTAAAATCAATACATTCCTTGTTTTTAAAATTATATATAAATTTTGTACCTCTAAACATTTGTTATATATATATATATATATATATATATATATATATATGCAATTTCAGCAGATTTTAATATACTAAATGGAAAAAGGCAAGATGACAGTTAAGCAACAAGATGGTCAAGATCCCGGATCTCCGTCCGAAAGTGCGGAAGTGAACGTAAAATATTCGTATATTTTGGTATTTTTTTGCAATAAGATTCAGGCTGTCAAAGGCAGGCTCAGGGGCCACCCGATGTAGATGGCCACGTTAAGGAGCAGTTCATATGGTTAGGAATGGAGGACAACGGTTGACTCTAGCCTTCAACAGGTTACCATTGTAGTGATCGGGAAAATGTCTTCTTGGAAGTCTGGTCCACAGAGCAGTGTTTCTCGACAAGAAGCTGTTTGAGTGGAACTTACTTCTCGCTGCCGATGGTTTGGTTTGTTTTTTGTTTGGTGGGGGGGGGGTCACGTCATATCAACCTCAGTGGGTTATTTACTGCCGACATAATTTTTATTGTAGGTAATATTTTTTATTTAAAAAATGTATTGCTGTCATTTATTAAAATATATAGCTGGTAATTTTTTTTTTAAATTTATAGCTGGTAATATTTTTTTTCAAAAATGTATTGCTGGTAATAATGTATTGCAGGTAATAATTTTTCTTCAAAAATATATTGTTGGTAATAATTCTCACAAAGTTTTTCTGGTATTAAAACCTATTTGTACACTTTCATAGTGTTCTGACTCCGGTTTGGTGTTAATCTATATATCCATAGCCGGGACACTAACAGTTGCTACCACTCCGCCTCAGTGTCGACCAGGGAACATCAGCATTTAAGAGGTGGTTCGACACTCCTCAAATCCTCTTGCTGCTGGACGTAATTTATAGTCATACCCAGAACAGTATCGCCGATGGAATCCGGAGGGAATGTGGGTGATTTGCTACTATTTAATTGGTATGGCAGGCTCTAGCTGTGAAGGGTAGACGTGACGGAATAAAAGAATATAGTTCATCTGAGTATTTTCCATGTAAGTAGCGATAGAACGGTGAAAAGCTCTTCTGAATATACAATTTATTAACTGATTAAACAAAGTTTCGCTTAACTCCATTTCGTTTTCGCCAACTTTTTCTTTCTTGTTCAATATTATGTTTATCAAAGAAGAAAATTACTTTTAATTTATCTGAGGAATATTCATGGGCCTTATAAGATTCCCACCAAATAAACTTTCGTCTTTATGTATTAAAAGTTTCTCGTTTGTTGTTCTAATCAGCTTTTTCTTTCGTCCAGACGATCACCCAGTCTAAAGACACATGGTCTTGCAAAATTAAAGTAATTTATTTCTGTAATTCTTGCACCAGCTCCAAAGTCATCTTAATCATACAAAATTTTATTTTTATATCTTAGAATGCTCTAAATCATTCGTTTGAGCGATCTGTTTCTATACATCTAGGAAACTGTGTCTATATTTCTGAGATGAGATATTTACACTATTTTACATCTTTTTATCTTGTCTTCGTCTTCATTTCCATATTCGCGACGTTTCGACCGCTGTACACTTCTGCCTTCTTCAGGTGGTATAAATTGAAATTTCGAACCGATGCCTTTGCTTAGTCCACGAAGGTAGATTATTCTAGTTTCACGTGCCATGCCTTTTCTAGGTTTCTCAGTTTCATTTAAATCTCTCTAGTAACTCAACTCTCCAAGTTTTTGTCCCTCTGCAGAGGTCAAGTATTGAACTCACAATTCATTACGTCAAGTTACTCGATTACTTCAACCAATGCTTTTATCCACTGGGCCATGTGTTCTGAGATATTCCCGTGCACTAAATAAAGAATTCGGTCCGAAATTCCAGTGTATAACACCTGAAGAAAGTCGGAGCGTACAACGGCTGAAACGTTGTGTATATGGCAATAAAGATGAGGACAATATACGAACGAGGTAAATAGTGTAAATCAAGGGAAATAGCTATATGAAAGTTTAATTCCAAATCCGTAGCTTAATTAGCAATAATTTTAGTCCTTTTGTCGCTTGTTCTTAGTAATGTTTACACAGATAATGTTGCAATTTCCCAACATGAGCCAATCTGAAAATATAAAATCATTTAAATTAAATCAAAGGGTATGAGCGTTGAGATAAATTCTCAATAGAAAAAATAAAACTGATTGCTCACTTGATTATATTTTAGCAAGTGAGTTGGAGCGGAATATTTTCATCCCCCATTTTCTCGTAGTTCCCGACCACGTTGTTAGACAATCACTTTTCTATAAAACGTGCAGAAAGTTTTGTCTTTTTGAGAGGCGTCGACTTCCATTTCAACTGCCCTTCTGAGAAGTTTCTGTTTGTCAACTTCAATGAACCTAGTTCATATCCACTCGGTAATTCAGCGGTAATTACAAAAGGCATTTGTCAATCAATAGCCAGCCTCTTTCTGTTACTCTTTTAACGGGTGAATCGACTTCAGCAATAGCGGCAGGACTTAATCACACTTTGAGCGTTTCCAACATCCCGTCGTCAAAAAAAGTTGCGATCTGATGCGTTGCCAAAATGTATGTTTTTTTGGCGGGTGGGAATGTGCGACGTTTTGCGAAAAATATATAATCAATATAAAATTCCGAGTGGGGAATAGATATAAATTCAATTAACACACTTCCTTCCTTCCTTCCTTCCTTCCTTCCTTCCTTCCTTCCTTCCTTCCTTCCTTCCTTTCTTTCTTTCGTTCTTTATCTTTATCTATCTATCTATCTATCTATCTATCTATCTCTCTCTCTCTATATATATATATATATATGTGTGTGTGTGTGTGTGTGTGTTTGTACACACACCACACACACACACACACACACACATATATATACTTTATTCGAAAATTATAACATAAATATGTTATAAAATCACTACAAAAATAGCAATTTTGTTTCAAAACTATGGTATCTTATCAAGTAATTGTGTTGAATGTAGAATAAAGTTTTATAAGGTTCAAATCAATCAAATATCCCTCGAGTTTTTCCTCTATCGAGTGTTTGGTTGAGTTGAACCTTTTATAACTATTTGTTCTACATTCATCATGACCACTTGATAAGACACCAAAATTGTTGAACAAAATTGCTATTTTTGTAGTGGTTATAGAATATATTTATGTTATAATTTTCGAATAAATTATATTTGCTCAACTCTGTATTGTGCAATCTTTTAAGAATAGTATTTATTGGTTACTGGAATTTATTACGTATACACCAACCTATATATATATATATATATATATATATATATATATATATATATATATATTACACCAATCTATATATATATATATATATATATATATATATATATATATATATATATTACTTCAAATGGTAAAATTAAGGCTCGTTTTTTGTTACGGCCTATCGTCCTGCGCACTCGAGAAAATCCAATTAAGAACATGTGCTCTCCGGCTGTGTCCTCGCCTGTGTCCTCGCATTATCTGTTCGAAACCTCCCGTAGAGCATATACGAAATACGGTTTTCCATACGCTATAGATTCCTTAAACGAGGATTCATATATTTTCATGTGGCTGTCGTACTTCATAAGTTTTTGTTATCTATTCCCCATAGGTTGATAAAATGGTAATATTTCAATAATTATGATACCCTCTCTAATAATTTATCAGTTATCATTCATATTCTTGGCAACAATATTATTATTATTATTATTATTATTATTATTATTATTATTATTATTATTAAGGAGAGAGAACAATAAAAGAAAATGAATTAAGTAGAGAGAAGATAAGGATTGATATTTTTGAAGATCAAAGTTGATTGGAAATCACGAATCCTAAAGAAAGTTCTGTCAGAGAAAAGAAACTGTTAGCATAGAACTTAATGGTGACATTTAATTATTACACAACAATGAGTGGTCAGTCTATAGAGGCAAAATCAATGAAGAAGGCAAATCGTGTCATAACCATCCCTCACGAATTGAACCAAATCGTTGATAGCACACTCGTATTTTTGACAAAACGCAAACCTTCTCGACGTCTTTGTCATATCCTGCCATGAAGAATGCCCCGCCGAAGTTTTGGCTCCCTTGTTTACTTCTGATCATTTACGAATCAATTTTAAATATGATGCCAAACTGAAAAGTATTCACTGATGTCTTATTTCATAAGATGATCTTTTGGTACGCATAAGTTGACTCGGACAGCTTCAGATTTCACATTGCGGAAACATTCCGTTTCAGGTTTCGTCAAGAATAGATCTTCCAAAACTGCCTTCCTCTTTTCTGAATGGAACCTTTCAGGTATAGAATGTTTTATCCCACATGAAGAATAGCAACAGAAAACAAATATCCAGTCAGTTCAGGCCAGAATATAGCGCATCTAAACCACTGAAAAATGTGTAGCATTTAGAATAGACGGCAATTATTGAAACAAAGTTCTAGAAAATGCAAACGCCAGCTTTGCAGAGTCAATCCAAGACAATGTTGAAAAAATGTGCTACTTTTTGGAAAATCTCGAATAAAATTATCAATAGAGGCAAAGCGATAACGCTTAATATAATATTAGGTTGGTGCAAAAATAATTTCGTTTTCTCACATAGTAACATATGTTAGAAAACGAAATTATTTTTGCACCAACCTAATACATAACCCTGGGGTTATAGCATATTCGTCACAGACGGTAACGTTCTTTACATTGCACTTCACTTTTAATTCCATATTAGGTGATAAATCCCACCCCCAGCCCTAAGTTCTCATGGAGAATAAACTTTGTAATATCCCTATCACGGCAAGGGAAGTTTCCAGATTTATCAAATGCCTTGACTCCGTCCGTGATAGTTCATGAAAACGTTATCTTAGAGTTATAATCAATCTTGTCAAAACTGTTTAACCGTGGCCTGAAGAAGAGATTCTTCCCAGGTCTGTGTTGACTAATATGCTTTTAATTTTTAGATCTTAAGAAAACCGCTTCCAATATCGATCCATTAACCTTCTTAGTGTTGTCAGTAAACGCTTTGAATCTATACTTAAGAGGAAAGACGTTGGGCATGTCAACAGATCCAAACTCTGACCAACAAGAATTATGGATTTCGTTCGTTTAGGTCCATCACTGTTGTCACATCTATCAGTATTCAAAGAGTCAGTGAGGAAATAGTAAATAAATTCATCTTTAGACAAATAACTTAAATATATCAAAGGCATCTGAAAAGGTGTGACAGGAGACTACTACACACCTTTTCCAGCTATGGAATCTCTGAACTGTTTTTCTCTATTATCAAGTCCTTCCTAACAGGTCGTTTTTAATGGACAGGGTTCTCTTTACATTATATTACGGAACTAAGAATATACTCAGATCTATGCAGTATATAGGTGCACCTCCAAAGTCCTAGGTGACTGGAAGCTGTCATCTGATGTATCATCTGGCCTTTCTAAGGCGGCTCAGTACTGTCTTGTATCATTCAATATATCCAAATTTTACACCATTAGAGACCAGACATTGAACGTTAAACTATCAGGTTGAATGGTATTTCCCTTCAGGAGGATCATAACCTTAAACACCAGACCTCAAGTAGAAGTTATATATAAAATGTATCACTAGAAACTCTGTGACAATGTTCACTTCCGTCTACCACTCCAGTAAGTGTCTGACTCCTACTGTTACAAGAGGTAGAAGAAACCAAAAATGGAATATTTGGGCTGCCATATTTCGGCTGACAGTTTTGACATAGTTCAAAAGCGTATACACGGTCGTTTGGGTGATTAATTATTTTTCACTGTAGAAACCCTTTCCTACAAAAGAAACGATGCAAGTCTCCGGCCGCTACTCTATCGCTATTTGTAAATTTCATCATCTCTGATCCCTTTTCAGCTAAGATACGATATACACTGGTAAGAAACATTCACGTTACTTTCATATTCCACTAAAAAGAAGGAATTTCCCTTCGGACAGATTCTGTCCAAGAAGTTCTACCTTGTGCGAAAGGCTCCCGAGAGGATGTTTCCATGACCACTACAATCTTAACCTCTTCAAGTCTAGCATTACCTATTACGTCTCCGACATAAACTCATAAAGTGCGCTTATTATTTTCCTCTCTTACGCTCATACAATATCATTCAGTCGCCTTCTACATTGAGAGACTATTATGCCTTGTAGTGGGTGCACATTAGTAGAAAATGTATAAAAAAATATTTTTGTGAATTCAACCTATTTTGTAACGCATATTCGTTGGCACATTTATAATGCTCGTTGTAGCACAGGCATTGTATTCGCAGATACAACTATAGTAATGCCGTTGAACAATACTGGTGTCAGACACCTTCGAATAACAATCGCACTAATAGTACTTGATCAATAATACACGCTCTAAAAGTAATCCTTATAGTGATCCGAATACAGAAAGAGTATAGTCAATAGAGCAGAGAATAGTGGTCCGTACAATAATAGAGGATAGAGTTGAAATAAGGATCGGAATAGTAATAGATGATAGACTAGAAATAGAGATCCTCTAGACGTCAAGCGACTTCCGATATATATTGGTTTCCTCTATGGTCTCGCGGTCTATTTAATTCAAAAATGGGATCGCTTGCGTTTGCTTACTGGTTTTCTATGTTTAAACTCAAGTGTTGACAGCGACACTTTATTCTATATAACAATTATATAAATATTAGGTTGGTGCAAAAATAATGACGTAATAATATCGTTTTTGACGTTAAAAAATAGGTCAAAACGACATTATTACATCATTATTTTTGGACCAACCTAATAATTAATGAATACTTTAAACTGACATTATATATTGGAGGCTTCACGTGTTTGATAACGTATCACTCCTTTTTATTTCTTCTCATTTTAACTGAAATCGAAACAGAATCGAAGCATAGAGTTCTTGGAATCTTCTATGATAGTAGAATGTTTACATAGTTCAAAATTTGCTAATAATTATTGGCAGTAATTTCAAGTTTTATAACTTTCTCAGTTCCTAATAAATGTCCTTGTATTTTTTTGATACAAACTCGTTGTATACTTAGTAGGTAGGTTTCTTTTTTGTTTCCTTCTTTCTGTTCAATTATCGCATTCTTCTTTCCCTCTCTCGATTACTTATCATATCTTCGCAAAACTTGTTTGCTTTTTTCATCTGATTCTATTTATAATTTCCTCTTTCTTCTCTTTTATGTCCTTTTCTGTCTATTCATTTCTTTCATTGTTTTTTAACTTTTTCACATTGACTAAATATTATTTCCTTCTCTATCAGTGCCGCATGCTTTCTACCTCTCTTCCTCGTTGTCTCTGTACTTCTTTCTTACTTTCAAACTTTAAACCCGTTTAGCTAAATTAATTTCTTCCATGCAATGCAATTTCTCAAGTGGGCGAATGAGTTTAAAGTCAATAGCAAAAAATACCATGAAACATAACCCACCCTGATGTTGCTATCATCAAAAACAAGTTTGACAATCCCCCAATCTCTCTCCCTAGTCTCAATAATTTCACCTCTACACAAAAAATATTTGAGGCAGAAAAGAAAATTAGCCTAAATGACTCCTCCCAGATTGTCGTATTAACTCCTTTGTGATGAGCAATATTAAATTTCAAGTTGTATTAGATTATTGCCTCTTTTAAAAGAAATCCATTGATTGACTATCAGTTCTCCATTTGATAAGGCCTTTTTTTTCCAACGAGGACAGAGGAGGTATCGTCAATTGTCTTTGACATAAAAAAATCCATATTGCAATTTGCCATTTAGTTTGCTAAGGCAAAACATGGCTCAAATCTCAATTGAGAACTTTTATTCCGTCATAAGTTGACTATTTTCAGCTGTAATATTTAACTTCATACAAGACTGCAATTATAGAAGAAGATCATCGAAGATCCAAAGAACAAAACTTTAGAAATTTCCTGCTAGATTAGCACACACTAACATTGCATTCTGAAGCATCAACTAGGCATAAAAGGTGGAGTAAAACTGAAAAGAGGCAAAGGAGAAAACCTACACAGAATACCTTTTAATTTATATGATGTTCATTCTATCTATCTATCTATCTCTCTATCTATCTATCTATCTAACTATCTATCTATCTATCTATCTAACAAGTAATTAAAAAAAAACAGCAGACAATAGCTGATAAATCCTGAAGTGTGGGCCAGAACGACTACAAAAATTTTCGTGTACGGAAATTTGGAATCGTGTACTGAATATAATGTTAATCAACAAAGTGACACAGAGGCGCGCGCGCACACACACACACACGCACACACACACACACACACATATATATATATATATATATATATATATATATATATATATATATATATATATATACACACACACACATATATACACACATATACATATATACATGCATATACGCAAACACACACATATATGTGTATTTAGAGATATAGATGTCTGTTTGCGCTTATATATATATATATATATATATATATATATATATATATATATATATTACATAAACTAGAAATCCAAAATTACCTCATTTAAATAGCTATTTCAGCCCACACGCCATACTTATAGGTATCTGTCTATATTTCTTATATTAATTATAGGTCTTGTCAACTCAGTGGTGTGAAGTATATATATATATATATATATATATATATATATATATATATATATATATATATATCTTGAGATAGTCCATGGGTGTGAGATTTTGTGACCTCGATGACCTCTCCACACGATCTCTTTGACCTATCCATTAATCCCTGGTGCGTGACTTTTGCCTCGCTCTGTAGACAAAAAATTTAGACAGAACGAATTCATCAAAGTCAACCGTCACGGTCTCTATGCTTGATTGTCTATTTTCTAATTATCAAATAAAGTATCTTACTTAATTGGGATAAAGATTGTACTCAAAATAACCACAACATGTGTAAAATTCATATTTCATTGAACTTGATTCAGGTACATTAACTCGTCTCAGATATTTACTCCGCGAAACTGATTCTATATAGTGTCACTCTGAATTAATTTGAATTGCAGCGCTTGTAAATGGCATGATATAGCCTACAACATATTATTTACTAGACTGTTAACATCCAGGTCTTTACAATAATTGAAATACTCCAAATTACATAAACACAATCATAATAAAAAAAATCAGCTTCATACCGTTCATGTTCAATTTCGATCCAGATGCAACACCTTAGATCTGATTAACAATAAACTTACGATGAAACACACAAGTCAGGAAATAATTACAGTAAATAATCATAGATATAAATTAATAAGCGAAAAGTTTCCAATATAAGTCAGTCATCTAAGTGTCATAAGTGATACACGGTTGGCCGATCATGTATTTTTTTATACATGACTGACGAGGCAGATTTTTTCCCGAACTAGGTTGCCATTTCTTTCTGCTGTAGACTGGTTGCCAACCAAGTTTAAAGAGACTAGTCTCTCCTAATAGTCAACCCATAGCTGAGTGGAGAAAGAAATGAATTCATAACTTTCCAAAGGCTACTTGTGCATAAGGGAATCTAACAAACTTGTTTGGAATTCGAACTCGGTTCTCTGAGTTCTCACTCCGAGCTGATATCCACTACGCACATCCACATATATGACATGTATGTAAAGTAATTCGACCCCATCCAAATTTATTTATATCTTCCTTAGTCGTTAACTCCGATCTGTACCGTCCCGTGGATGTTATTAGACAGATGTCAAATATTTTGCTATTATTATATTATTTCCCGCTCCTTGCACCCTTTTATAGCAAGAGATTCAAGCGTGTCAAGTAAACTAGCCAGTCTTCGCCCCATCTTGTCAGAGTAATCTTTAATGGGAAAGTGTATGGTACCGTAAAAAAAGATGCTATAGATTATTACTGGCATATATCGTTCCTCTAGTGTCCAGCTGACAGAAACATACATTTCATGATGACAAACCTTGAACACAACGAAGCTGCATTCATTCATCCAGACTAAACGCTAAATGATCCCTGGAAACGTCTGCAATGATGCCATAGCAATCTGACAAAAGATGCGCATAAATATTTACTGCAATCAAATAATTACAGACAACAAATATTGAAACTGCACACTTCCTATTTGTTTTGTCCTATGTAGAGTAAGCCGTGCAGTTCTAACACTTCTAACTGCACGTTGCTTCGATCTTAGCAATTGCCTCTTACGTGACGATCCAGTATCTTTTCTGAGGTTGGAAGAGGATCAGTTGACAAGTAATTTTGCAATTTGAAAAATAACTGAGACATAATCTCCTTATTCTATCGGAAAGAAGGCAGTTCCATTCAAACATATACTTCTGGAGAGAGCCATGGGTAAATGAATCTATAACCACTACAATCTTAACCTTTTCATGTCTAAGATCAACCATTATCTGTCGTTCATAGGCTCATAATCTGCATTACCTAATTCTTTCTATTACATACATGCGGGTGTGCGGCTGGGAAAGGAATAGTGTCTCGGAACGGAGAAACAAGATCGACTCCCTGTCGGGCTCGTCACGTTCACTTACGTGTAAACACCCTTGGCAAAACGCATAAATACATCTCTATTTACCTATGGGAAAAATAGTAGATTTTGCAGAAAGATAAGTCACTGTCAGCCTAAAAGAAAATGTTAATGAAATATTCAATAAGAAAAACAGAACTATTCTTAGAATCCAAAATATGTTTATATCTAAATAACCCACAAAAAGTTGATAAACTGTAACTAACAAATTAATCAAGGAGGTACAGTTATAAGGCAAACGTTTTCTTGAATTATTCTTCGGCCTTGTACTGAGTGAAAAAATTAGTTAAACATTGTGTATCATCTGCGACATAAACAGTCTTCTGTGTGGATGATTCTTAATTCATTAAAAAAATATCTTCAAGTCAGGAGTAAACAGTTACGTCTCCTCAATATTCTGATAATCTTCATTGCATACTGCTGCCTATTATTTCCATAAGGTACTCTAATTAATTAACCCTCTACCTTGTGTTATCCTGTATGGAGTGAACATTTAATAAATGAATGTGTGGCAATGCTGCGAAATTAACATACATTTAGGTAAAGTTCTCATTTCGTTACGTCTTAAACTTCCCTGAATGAACAAAAGCAGTATAGCGGCATGGCATCCATTGAACTGGACACATTTTCACTACACTGAAACCTCTCATCAGATCTCGACTTGCTTATGGATGTGATGCATGCTTTATACGCGTCTGTCTCACGATCCGACACCGACGTTTCTACGTTACAAACAACAACATATGGAAAAACAACAAACGCTCAGCAAACACATAGTCTCTCCGAGTCAAGGTTTATTTTCAATTAATATGCGTGTATATATGATAGGAAAATGATCTTCATTTATATATATATATATATATATATATATATATATATATATATATATATTATAAATTAATTGATTTAAAATATGTTTTTTCCGCTTTTAATTAATTTATATTAATTCTCTGTAAATTTACATTGAGCACTATTTTGTAAAAATAAAAATATCTATAAAAACACCGGATTATATATCTTACTGTTCTTTCTTTATATATATATATATATATATATATATATATATATATATATATATATATATATATATAAGGTGTATCAAAATACATTTACAACCTTTAGGGCGGGTTCTTTACACCAACACAAGAACAAATATCCATATAAATATATGTCCGCAAATATTTTATTTTTGAATTATTAAGTTTAGAGAAAATTTACGGCAGATGGCGCTGTATTGCTATGTAGATTAGATTACCTTTGTCCCTCTATACGGTAAGATGAAATTTACGACATGCTCGGGCCACTTAACGTGTACTGATACAGGGATCGTTTCCGACAGCGTATAGAATGTGTTCTATGTGGTCAGGCACACGAGCGGATCTAGGTCTTCCTTGATCCATAGTTTGTGGCTCTATCGATCCGGTCTCAGCAGGAAGTTTGCGTTGTGGAAATGCAATCTGATACAGCCGTGTAGCCTCGGGTCCATTACCATTTGCACGGCCATATGTAAAAATTACATCTGCCTGCTCACGATATGAATACGCAGCCATTGTTAAGCAGAACACTTCTCAGTTAACTCACTACTACACTCGTTAAATGTTGGAGACGGACTAACCGTAAATGTACACGAATGACAAATGTAACCGAATCTATGTAGCAATACAGCTCCATCTACTGTTGTATTTCTTTAAACTTAATAAGTCAAAAACGAATTTATAAGCATTCAAACTTGATTGCAATACGCAGGAACAAAACTGGTCATTTCCAAATGATCTAATAAAAAAAAAGAAGTCAATTCTTTACGTCGTAAGTACTTCGTGGGATTAATAATAAGAATATTACCCACTATAAAGACACGTCAAAAACATTCTATTACATCAACATTTTTTCATCCTTTGTAAAAAAAATCTAACGTATATTTATCTAGAAAAATGAATACATACAGACATAGAAAAACTACAATTAATATGCAGTAATTTGCATAAAGTAATATTAAGGTTTTTTCACTTAGGCTTGGAATTCGTTTATTTCTTGGAACATCGAAGGGAAATGAATTTGGAACACAGCATATTATGCTAACGTTTTTTAACAAGTCAAATGCAAGTGAAACATGATTAACAAATTAAACTCAAACAACACAAAAGTAAAAACACGAGTTTTTTTTCTTTTTCTCTATATCATATTATCTGATAAATCATTAATAAGATTGATAAAAGTTGCCCATTTGTTCATTTTTCATTTTGAAGGAATTCGATCCATATATATTTGATTACAACTCATATATATATATATATATATATATATATATATATATATATATATATATATATAATTATTTATTTAAAAATATGATTCCAACTCACTACATAAGAGGTCTCATGTTTCAAAACAAGAGCCGAAAAGAGCGAAATTTTACCATGTTACCATGGAAATTTTTGATTTCAATTCTGACCATACTATTAAAACTCGTAAATTTCAGAAATAAGTCATTCCCAAAAAATTTCGCTTGAAGATGGAACAGAGCCTACTTTAACTCAAGTTAATTCAAATATTATTCTGAAGTTTTCGACTCTTGTTTTGAAACATGAGACCTCTTATGTAGCGAGTTGGAATCATATTTTTAAATAAATAATTATATTTATGCTCTACTTTCGTATCGAGCACTATTTTTTAAAAATAATTACAAAAATACTAAGGAACTTTGGATTATTTACCAAACCAGTTTCTTTCCTATTTTCTACAATACTTTCATATATATATATATATATATATATATATATATATATATATATATATATATATATATATATATATATATGTATATATATATATATATAAAGAATACATTATTTATTCCATTCTACGATTTCGAAAGATGTCAAATAAGTTTTAAACTTTGGTCATAAATA
Source organism: Acanthosepion lycidas (assembly GCA_963932145.1). Taxonomy (NCBI): domain Eukaryota; kingdom Metazoa; phylum Mollusca; class Cephalopoda; order Sepiida; family Sepiidae; genus Acanthosepion; species Acanthosepion lycidas. The sequence goes on along the minus strand of OZ010579.1, from coordinate 132,094,238 downwards.
TATTAGGAACAAAACCTAACATGACCTGAGCAATCTTAATGGTAATCTTAATAATATCACATGTTTCATTATAAGAAAACATTCAGCATTTATTAACCGAACAGCCAGTATTACTCATTTGGAATTCATGACATATGTCTATTAAAACAGTTTTTTTTTCAGGAGGGCAGCTCTCTCATATCTGTTAAATGTTATCACTGTCGTCATTATTGATGGGTGTTTCCTTCCTGAACACTTGTTTGTCGTATAGCAGAACGTCAATAATTGCATGTGCCACCCGTTTTAGTTTTTACTGCTGTTGTGAGTTTACGAGTCCTGTGATTTCTGTTACAGTTCTTTGTCTGTGAGAGGGTAGCGCCTTCGCCACAAGATTCAAAGAAGCCTTACTTAGCGCGAATCCATTTTTATGCATTGATCTGCGAAGTGGTTGTATCCAGCTGACAGTTTATATATTTCCGAACGATTTTTAAAGCATGCATCACATCCATAAGCAAGTCGAGATCTGATGAGAGGTTTTAATTTAATTTTATGGATTTGTGGTTTTGTATAAAACTACCTCTCACCCAGCCTATCATATATTCGATTTCCTAATCATTTATTCTACGTGCTATAACTGTGACCCATACAAGGGAGTAGACTAAGTATTTAAAGGAGTCTACTATATTTTGGCGTTCAATTCTTAGACATTGATCTTCACTTATAGCTTTGTATTATATTATCCTTCCTATAATATCGAACACAACGCGAAACATTCCATTGAATTATATTGTTACATGTCTGGATATATCCTGTCTATCAGAAACATTTTCATTCGAAGAAGGTTAGCTGGTTATGAGCGGAATATATTTAAGAAATAAATACCAAATATATAGGCGCCAGAAACTGGTTATTACCACGTAAAATGCTAATAAGTTTTCTTTTTTAAATATCAACCATCAAACAAGTTGTAAATATGGATGTCAGGAGATTGATAGCTTGCTAACCTCGAGAGACGCAGCTTCGGAATTCGACACTGACTTCGTGAATGTCACATACAGTTCATAAATATCTACAATCATGCCAGCAATGTTTGCTTTGATGTTATCTCCAGAATCACGCTACACACACACAAACACAAACACACACAAATTTATATATATATATATATATATATATATATATATATATATATATATATTGCATCACAATATCTATATCTTTATATATATATATATATATATATATATATATATATATATATATATATTGGGGTGTGACAGGGTGCAGAAAAGAACTAATTCTACTCACAATATATATGATTTTTTTCGTATATTTGGAAGTGAATTGAGAACCTGTCATCGCAGTCATGTTTACATACATACATGCATATGTATGTATGAGTTGAGATCAAATATGGATCGGAGTTCGACAGAATGATAAAAATAACGAAAAAAGAGGAAACATTTATCAACTTGTTACACCCGGACTGCACACACACAAAATTAAGAATGTGCATTAAGATCTGATTTCCACATAGACAAACTAGAATTTTTATAAAGTTATATATATACACACATATAACGTATATACATATACATATAACAATATATATGGATTTTCAAGTAGTCTTGGAATCCGTTAACTTCTTGAATCTTCGGATGGGCCCGTCATCTCTCCTTGAAATCGGAACGCCACACATTATACCAACGTTAATTTAAAAGAGTCGAATGCGCGTGAAACATAATTGACCAATGAAAATCAGTCCCAAGAAGAAAAGACCAGCAATTCTTTCTTGTTTTCTCCATATGATTTTGTCGAATTTAATAAAATGAAACACCTTAGATTGACATATTTATCTTATAATATATATATATATATATATATATATATATATGTATGTGTGTGTGTGTGTGTGTGTGTGTGTGTGTGTGTGTGTAAATGTATTTAAAATTAAAAAAAGACAACATTAAGGGTACAGTGATTATATTGTATTTCCCCAGGAACATGTTTTTTTCGTGGTTCCTCACACACACACACACACACACACACACATATATATATATATATATATATATATATATATATATATATATATATATATATGCGTGTGTGTGTTTGTATATATACAGTATTGTCCAAAATAAGTGAACCCCTGAGAAACTATTTCAAATAATTGTTTCCTTTTTTAAGATAATCAACAGATCTTAATTAAACTATATATTCATTGTGAAAAACCTCTATTAAATTAATTGCAGTCATTTTCAGAGTTTCAGATGGAATAAAATTATTAATTAAAAATTAAGATGTGCAAAAGTGAATCCTGACATTTACACTGTGTATTTTTGTTTTGCATGGTTGCTAGTGCAAATGATTTCTTTCGCACGTGTAAAAATCAAAATGACACTTGTTCATTTTATTGGTAAGCGGTGTATACGACAGGCAAATAATATAACTCATTATGTATGGAAAAGTGTACACGTAAACACTAAATGTACATATATATGTATATATATATATATATATATATATATATGTGTGTGTGTGTGTGTGTGTGTGTGAGTGTGTGCGTTTGTTTGTATATATATATATATATATATATATATATATATATGTATATATATATATATATATATATATATATATATATATATATATATATATATATATATATATATATATAATTATTTATATATTATATGCGTGTTACTTATTAGAAAGCGCTCAATATCAGACATAGAGCTAACATATTTGGTTGGATTGATATGAGTTTGTGACTCTGGGTTTCACGCTTTTGTGATTTTCACACAAACTGATAGCAATTTTTACCCATCATAATTTTACACAGACCCCACCACACGTATATACATACATGCGAGGAAATATTATTCAGAGAAAAATAGAAAAATGCTCTGATTGCTGACATGTATAGATTCACGAGACATTCGCGAGAAATTTTCGCTACACTTCCAATCTTTGAATTTCAACATACAAATGCGTATGTATAGACACAACACCACCCGTATACATACACATGTCAAATCCCATACTGCCCATATATGTTTATATCTGTATGAGCCCCAGCGGACGAGCGAGTGTGTATTTGTGTATGCGTACCTCATCGGGTGTACGGACATGCATCTATGTTTGCGCTAGCATGAGTGACATCACGACCACAATCCCCCCACTTCCATAATAAAAGCAATACACGCAAACTACATAAACCGAAAATTTTGAAAAAAATTAATCAGTTTGTCTAACGATCGCAAAAGTGTGAAACCCAGGGTCACAAACTCACATCAATCCAACCATATATATATATATATATATATATATATATATATATATATATGTGTTTTTGTGTGTGTGTGTGTGTGTGTGTGTGTGTGTGTGTGTGTGTGTGTGTGTGTGTGTGCAAAGATCAAAAGAAACTTCGGAAGCTTTAGAAATATCGCGTAATAGAAAAAAGCTATCAAAATTGGAGTGTACTTCTCTACTGTTTAACAAATTATTTATAAATGGAAGGCATTCGATATGACGATATCACAATCAAGAAGTGGCTGTCCGCGAAAAAAAAACAGTAAGAGATGAATTTGATAGCAACCATTAAAAAATGACGGTAACATCATTATGATTTGGAGGTGCTTTCCTACTGCTGGAACAGGCATAATATACCCGATAACGGCACAATGGGCTCTACAAAATACCAAGCAAATTTAAACGAAGGCGTCTTGTTCATAATTCAAAAGATGGGTTTTGGTTGGGGCTGGAATTTCCAACAGGACATTGATCTGAATCGTCAAAGCAAATCTACAAAAGAACGGGTTCGTAGAAAGAAATTCTAAGTCTTGGACCTGCCTAGTCAAAGTCATCATCTAAATCCAATACAAAACCAGTGAAAGAAGGCAGTGCGGACAAGAAACCATGTTAAAATAAAGCAATTGTTGGAATTTTTCCAAGAAGATTGGTGAAAAATCGGCATTCACTACTTAAAGTTTATAAATAAAGACTGGCTGATATTGTAACCTCAGAAGGAGTAATCACCAATTATTAAATGTAGGAGATCACTTACTTTTGCACGTCTTAATTTGTAATTTTAAATCAATATTTTTATTCCAGCTTGATAAATATTAAGTTGTTGTAATTGATTCAAATATTATCTTAGGGATTCACTTACTTTTGCACAGCACTGTGTGTTGTGTGCGTTCGTATGTGTGTGCGTGTATGTGTGTGGTGTGTGTAAAATAAGATATATATATATATATATATATATATATATATATATATATATATATATATATATATATATATATATATATATACAAGATTTATAAACGAAATAACAAGAGAAAAACCTTATTTATGCCGACACATTATTATGAGGAACTTTATCAAAGACACTTTAATTTATTTAGTGTTGCGGTAGGATCCACCTAATTTGCATAGTGGAGTACCGACCATATAAATATGGTTGGTACCGGGAAGAGAGGGGAGGAATCAAGAGATTCCTCGGAGACTGTCGAACTCTCTGCATTGGCAGAAGGGAACCCGGACGAGGCATTGCCGAAGGGCAGGGTTTCGTCCGGGGAGGTTGACATGGCCTGAACCCGTCTAGGCGGGTTCAGAAAGGCCATATTTTTCGCCGAGCCTACGGGCTCGGGGATACCCACATTAAAACGGCCTTGTGCCACATTGGATCCTCGTAGGTGGATTGATAAATACAGGAATCAAGAGATTCCTCAGCGACTGTCGAACTCTCTGCATTAGCAGAGGGGAACCCGGACGAGGCTTTGCCGAAGGGCAAGGTTTCGTCCGGGGAGGTTGACAGGGCCTGAACCCGTCTAGGCTGGTATATTTTTGGCCGAGCCTACGTGCCCGTGGACACCCACATTAAAACGGCCTTGTGCCACATTCGATCCTCGTGGGTGGATTGATAAATACCGACTCTGCCCGACTGCGACTCAGTCAACACACATTCCAGGAATGGTCTTCCCAGGAATATACAAAAGACTATATGTAAATATTGTGTACACATTCTTGTTTCAATACATTTTGTTCTAAGTACATTTTGTGTTGCATTATTATTCCATGCATTAGTCAAGTTTCAACAATGGCGACGAGGTAGAAAGAACCATACGAAAAAAAAAAAAAAAGAATTAATAATTGATAGCTTTCAACAATTGGGACAAGTCATTGAAGAACCCAGGCTGAAGGAAAAAATTATTAATTAAAAGTCCAACATCTAACGGAACGGCGAAGGATTCTGAATTTCTGGATATTTAGAAATTGTTAAAGGACGACTAAGCATAAAAGAACGTTCACTCAGAAAAATTTGAAAGGTTAAAAAAAAAAAAAAAACTGTCCGACTACAAAAACATGCATGGAATTAAAAGGCGCACAAATACACCGTGTCGATTTTGAAAGGTAACGAGCTTTTAAAAAATTATTTTTTTTTTGTTTGCTCAACAATATTTTATAGTGACGAATTTACCTCTGATAATAAAAATCAGAGGTTTGTCATTGAAATACGCGAACAGTAGTAATAAAAAAAAAATACCAAAGTTGATTATCACGGGCTTGAATGTAAAAGCAAGACATAAAATAAAAAAGTCGTAAGTTGTTTCGATTTTTCTGGTCAGCTTGTATTATATCCGTATATACACAAATTAAAGGTATATTTTTTGTTGCATGAACACTATCAAAGATGGATGAATTATCCACAGTCATATCTGAATTATTCAAATCCCAGCAGTTGAGTCAGGCTGAATTATTCAAATCCCAGCAGTTGAGTCAGCAACGTCAAAATGAACAGTTTGCCTTATTAATAAGGGAACAACAGATAGCACAGCAAAAATATCAAGAAAAGCAAGATGAAAGACAGCAAAAATATCAAGAAAAACAAGATGAATGACTGGGAAAACAGGAAGAAATGCAGATCAAGGTTTTTAAAATTCAAAAGTTAACACTGGAGAAATTAAACAATAATCAGGTAAATGAGGGAAATTCTTCATGTTCTAATAACACCATATTTAATTCGCTGGAAACTTTCAACTATGTGCCAGACGAAGAAAAAACGTTTGAAGCGTACTTTAAACGATATGAAGATATTTTCTACACAGACTGTGAAAACTGGTCGAATTCAAGAAAAGTCAGTCTATTACTAAGAAAGCGAGTTACAGCAGAACATAGCAAATTTGTAGATTTTATTCTACCGAGAAGAACGAATGAATTGGAATTCTCGGAAACAGTGAAATTGCTAAAGGATCTGTTTGGAGCAAATATGTCGCTTTGGCATAAGCGATGGTTAGGCATGGATGTCACTAAATCCGACGATCAGGATTACTTAACATATGCATCTATAGTGACAATTCCAGATTGGCAGAGATTACGGTTGAAGAATTTAAGTGTTTAATTTTTGCTCAAGGACTGCTATCCAGTAAGAGTGCCGAAATAAGACGTAGAGTTTTGTCTAAACTCGAATCTGAACAAAATCTTACCCTGAAAAAGTTAGCAGAGGAGTGTCAGCGGGCCGTAAGTTTAAAGAAAGAGTCTCAAAAAAATCGAAGAAGCTGGCATTGCTTATATTAAAAAAATAAAAAAAAAACAGTCAAATTACCCATCAGAAAAAAATTGGAGTAAAAATTCGGCGTATTTTAAAAATAGACAAAAAAAATTAAATAAGAAGAACGAGGAGGGAAAAAAGGTTCCATCATATAATTGCAGACGTTGCAACGAAAGACACTGGGAGGTAAATTGCCCATATAGAAATAAGAAATGTTTCGTGTGCCACAAGAAGGGACACAAAGGATCGTGTTGTAAAACGAAAAAATTCAATAGCCGAATTAGACAAACAAATTCGAATATCAAATCAGATAGAGATTTGAGGAAATATGTAACGACTGAAATATCTAAAAAGAATATAAAATTTCAACTCGATTCGGGTTCAGATTTAACAATAATGAACTATAAAACATGGAACATTTTAAAAAGGCCTACAATAATGATGTCAACGAAACGCGCTCGAACGGTAACTGGAAAGGAAATTAACTTCGAAGGCGAGGTTTTACTTCCCATGAAATTGAACGGGATCGTTAAAAAAATAAAGGTTTTCATTCTGAAAAATGGAGAAAACTTGATGGGTACAGATTTTATTGAAACATTCGAATTGTGGGATAAACCGTTAAACTCATTCTGCAGAAAAGTAAAAAGTAATACGCAAACAAGACAGGACATTAAAGATGAATTAAAGAAAAAGTTTCCGGAAACCTTCACACCTGGTCTTGGAAGATGTAACAAGTTTGAAACTAAATTTGAATTAATGGAAAATACTATGCCAATTTTTAAAAAGAAACGTAACGTGCCTTTCGCAAGTGTAGAGAAAATTAATGAAGAACTTGATAGGTTGGAAAAAATGGGAATTATTTCGAAAGTAGAATCTAATTCATGGGCTGCGCCGATTGTGTGCATAAAAAAGAAATCAAACCAAATCAGAGTCTGTGTTGATTTTTCGACAGGGTTGAACTCGGTAATCAAGGACTACCATTACCCGTTACCGAGTCCGGAGGAGATTTTTAACAAACTAAATGGTGGAGTTATATTTTCAAAATTGACTTATCAGATGCCTATCTCCAAATTCCCGTCGAAGAGAAATGTTCGAAGTTACTAGGGATAAACACGCATAGAGGGTTATTCAAGTACAACAGGCTTCCTTTTGGTATTAAAGTGGCACCAACCATTTTTCAACAAGCTATGGACGTCATGTTGAATGATTTAGACTTTGCGTGAGCCTACTTAGACGACATCATAGTAAGGAGCGCAACCGTCGACGAACATCGAGAGCATCTCAAGTATTTAAAGATTCAGGACTTGGGGTTTAAAGTCAAAGAGTCAAAGTGCGAATTTGGTTTGGAGGAAATTAAGTATTTAGGTCACATAATCAAAAAAAAATGACAGATGTCCAGATCCGGAAAGGTCCATTGCGATTAGAGACATGCCGACGCTCACTAATGTGGCGATGCTACAGTGTTTTCTGGGGCTCGCAAATTATTATCAAGCGTTCATTAAAGGAATGTACAATCTAAGAGCTCCGTTGAATGAACTACTAAAAAAGACATGGCATGGGAATGGACGGTAGAATGTCAGAAAGCCTTTGATGAAATAAAGAAAATGCTTACATCAGACCTCTTTTTAACCCATTACAATCCTAAACTTGATATTGTAGTGGCAAGTGACGCCAGTTCATACAGGATAGGAGCGTGTATTCAACACATAATGCCATATGGTTCTAGAAAACCAATTGCACATGCTTCGAGAACTTTACTCCCAGGAAAAAGAAGTTACTCACAGATCGAAAAAGAGGGGCTGAGTATCATTTTTGCCATAACAAAATTTCATAGATATATCCACGGCAGACATTTTATGCTAGAAACGGATCATAAACCTCTGATCACTATTTTTGGTTCAAAGAAAGGGTTACCCGTTTATACGGCAAATCGTCCGTTGAGATGGGGAACCATTCTTCTCAATTATGATTTTCACATAAAGCACCTATCATCCAAAAATATAATTCATGCGGATAGTTTATCAAGACTCGTACCGAGTCAAGAAAATTCGAAGAATCAATTATTGCAAATATCAGAGCAGATTATGAGGTGAAAAGCATGGTAAACAACATTTTAAGAGAGCTACCGGTTACATCAAAGGAAATCAAAAAAGAAGCTGAAAGCGATGATTTCATTTTAGAAATAAAAAGCAAAATGGTAGCAAATGACCAAAAAGTGCAGGAGATTTATTCAATTTGTGACAGAGTTTTATTATATGGTGAGAGAGTAGTAGTACCAAAAAAGTTGCAGAAAAGAATACTACGGGATTTTCATATGGGTCACCCGGGGGTTAATAGAACAAAAAGCTTAATGCGAAGCTTTGTATATTGGAAAGGAATGGATGTGGATATCGCAAACATGGTTCATCGATGTAAAGGGTGTGCGTTAGCAGCTAAGGCACCACCTATAGTACACAAACCATGGCCCAAGACGGATCATCCGTGGACAAGGTTACACATTGATTTCGCTGGTCCAGTAGAAGATTATTACTACTTAATAGTGGTAGATAGTTTTAAAAAAATGGCCGGAAGTACTACGCTGCAAAAATCCTACGTCCAATACCACAACAACTTTCTTGCATGAACTATTTGCACGGTTCGGTGTGCCAGAGTGTATTGTGAGTGACAATGGTACACAATTCACTTCTGAAGAATTTAAGGAATTTTGTGAGTTATATCAAATTAACCACATAACGACGCCGCCGTATCAAAAGAGGTCCAATGGACTCGCAGAAACATTTGTCGATACTTTAAAGCGCGCGCTGAAGAAAGCCTCAGGAGTTCCAACGGAAAAGGCGCTTCAGCAATTCCTACAAGTATACAGAATCACGCCAAACCAGAGAACACACTCAAACATGGCACCAGCTGAACTAATGTTCGCTAGGAAAGCTAAGTCAGTGTTTGACAAGCTTTTGCCAGGAAAAAATAGAGTAAAGAATACTATGTATACAGCGAGAAAAAAATACACTGTTGGAGAGAAGATGTTTTTCAAGTGATACAAAAACAACGTTGAGTTCTGGGAGCGAGGCATAGTGGACAAGAGAATCGGTGACTTGATTTACATAATTAAAGGGCTGAAGAATACTCATAAAAAGCACCAGAACCAACTTAAAAAATGTTACGTTCTAGAACATGAAGAGAGTATACCGGATGAGGAGGAAGATCCCATTGATGTAATGTATGATATGTTTCAAGTAGAACCTCCGCAGAATATTCCTGAACCGAGAAGATCCGGTAGGAAACGAAAGTTCACGGAACCATTGGACGTGAATCCAAAACGGAAAAAATATTAAAATTTAGCGGATGGACATATGCATATGATGTATGCAAATGGATCTACAAAGAAATAACCATGATCATCAACCCATATAGGAAGCCAGTTTGAAATCCAAAAGGGATTCCAAGGCTTGGGAGGGGGTGTTGTGGTAGGATCCACTTAATTTGCATAGTGGAGTACCAACCATATAAATATGGTTGGTACCGGGAAGAGAGGGGAGGAATCAAGAGATTCAACCAGAGACTCTGCCCAACTGCGACTCAGTCAACACACATTCCAGGAACGGTCTTCCCAGGAATATACAAAAGACTATATGTAAATATTGTGTACACTTTCTTGTTTCAATACATTTTGTTCTAAGTACATTTTGTGTTGCATTATTATTCCATGCATTAGTCAAGTTTCAACATTTAGGAAACACATATTCGTACACATAGAATTTTTTTTTAATTTATTGTATTTTCAACTAATGTATAAACAGACTTTTTATATAATTATATACAGATGCATAATAATTAAATATGGATAAAAAACAGAAAAAATTTAGTTAAAAGAAATAAATCCCTTTCATGGGTGTAAAAATTATTTGTGTAATACAAAAAATAATATGTAATCGTTATTGCATAATTTGTAGAATAGCCATTATTCACAACTCAGGGTAACTAGTATGCACTCAAATGCCTCATGTGTAAGAAATATTTATAGTTTTGTGACTCACTATGTAAATTAGGCACATCAGTGGAAGTACGCATTTCAGGCATAATTCTCGTTTTGTTTGTGAATTTAATAAAAAGAAAATATTATGGAATAAGGTTGTCGTGAAAAAGAAAATAATTCTAAATATAAACCAGTTATTCAAAAACAAAATGCTCCCTTACGTCTTTGATAAAAATTAAGACATCGATGTCATTTTCAATTTTGTAATAAGTCGTTCAAATATCTTCATATTTTGATAAAATGAGAAAATACCATCGCTAGTGTTTTTATATCGGTATTAAATCTCGATAAAATTTAATTATTTACATATTTGATTTTCCCAAATTCTTTTCTTTTATTTCTTTTTACAGGTGCGAAGACTAGACACATTTGTTTAATTAGCTTTCTGTCGAATCTTTTACCAACACTAAGTGCATATTAGTTAATTATTCATTGTTATGTAAATAAGGAAAATATATTGTCAGTTGTCAGGAATGAAGGCGGATGTCACAGTTCCAACAAGTAATAAATGGGAAGAATTTAATAAAAGTATTTATTTTTGTTAGCAAAGATACATCGTCTGTAAACGTGGCTTCGTCTATTCATATAAATAAGACGCTAATAAATATAGTTTTAATCTATTCTTACATTGCATGAAACCTGGAATTAGTTACAAATATTATTTTAAAAAATACTTAATTATCTGCTATTAACGATATACAAAAATTATAATGACTATCGTACATTTTAAATCGCCTATATTTATTAAAAAAAAATAATAATGTTAAGTTTTGTAGGTTTCTGTCTATAAAGCACGAATCAATCCCGTCCATTTTTAGGGCAGCGGTCGTTAATGGGTGAAGCGCATAACATTTCTAAATGAATTCAAATTCAAAACGAGATATTAATATTTTAAAGCTTTACATTGTAAAATTAGCACCGAATCCCAAATTGATTTCGTTACAATCAAAACTAACGATAGAGTTAAGTGTTAGTTTCGACACAGTGCCACGGGCAGCTTAATAATTTTATGTGGATGAAGCGAAAAGATCAATTTTGTTAATAGCCAACTTATTGGCCGCCAAATAAATTGATATGTTTGCATGACTGACCATAATAAATAGTGAATCAAATGAAACATTTTAATTTTGTAATTTGGCAATTGATATAAGATGATACGAAAAGAGCTTCAATTATCTAGAAATGTGGAAAAAAAAACAGAGATAAATATGTGTATGGATCAAAAATCCATTTTAGCAAATATTTGATTGGTTTTCTGACATAATACCAAGTCTTATAACCGCTTAACGGATCTCGTGTATGAAGTCAATCTATTTTAGATGTCTGACACACAATCCAGTATATCCTTAATGTGATTTTTTAATAGTAAAACGCCCGTAATTTTAATCAAAGGTAATTAATGTGCACGCTAAAAACATCAGTAGAATTTTAATGTAACTAGCCAACAGCGAAGAATTTGAGATCAAATAGAAATTATTCAAAGTAGCAGCGAAGGTTGGCATTCACATAATAATACGATATCAAATCTGAGTAGAAGTAAATGGGTAAAAGCGAATCAATAGAAAGGAAAGAATGTAGAATATTTTCTCTCATATTAATTATCAAATTTATTTTTCATTACTTAGAAAGAGAATGATGAAGGGATTCACAGAATCAATTAGCACTTCACTTAATGTATATACATTGCAGTAGACTACAAAGATTTAGCAAAAATATTTAAATTAATTATAAAATCTCCATCTTTGTTGTTATTATCCACCTTTGTAACTTCCGGTCTTCTTCAGGTGTCAATCCGGATAACTTTCAGGGTATTTTGGACTGAAATGTGAGGGATATCAATCTATGGCGACAAATTATTCTCGTTCGGTGGTCCCTGTCTAGGGAGATCTCGTCCTGTTCCTTTTAAGTATCTTCCGTCCCAAGGATTGAACTTTTAATCCTTATGAAACCGAATGAAAGAATCAAAACTTTAATTCTGTAGCGTAGTAACAACAAAAATAAGGGTCATTGGACAGAATGTAATTAATGTAAAAAATGATAACACCTGTAAACTCATAGGTGAGTAAATTTGCACATCATTGAAATTTGATAAGACGTTTAATCCGATTGGTTTGTTTATTGAATAATTATTTTTTTATGGTTTATCAACCATAGCCGAAACAATTTTGATTGTAAGACTAATTCATTTTTGCAAGGGAATATTGCATTAACAATTTTTTTCATAATAACGAATCCAGAGCTGATGCCATTAGCAAGAGACCCCAATCATCTTTGAATTGTTTAAAGATCTAACTTCGCAAGGCTTCTTCTTTGAAATAAACGATAAAGCTTTCATTTCTCTCGGTCAACAGCCGATGTGCTAAAACATATTTACTGACTTTGCATATCAAGCTTTGGCTTTAGACATCTCGAAGTCGTTTGGCAGGATTCAGTATGCTGACCTTCTTCACAAATTCAACAATTTTGGTGTCTCTGGCCAAATATTTGATTTAATTCAGTCATTTCTAAATCGTGTAGTGAAAGTGTGGTTGAAACGGTACACTTCTAGATACTGTTCCATTCATCCGGGGCACCCCACGTCTCCATCCTTGGCCTTACGTTGTGTCTTATTTTCATCAAGGACTTTCTCATGTCATCATTTCCCAACTCGCTATTTATGCTGGTTACACTTCTATTTATTCATGTCTTAGTAGTAATTCCCATAGTTCCAAGATCTAGTGTAACTAGCAGTTGCTTTCGAAAATGACTTCTAATTAGTTGTCAACTGGGGCAAGATACGGCTTGTGAATTTTAACGGCTCCAAAACGAAACTGATACTTTTAATTATCATAGAGAACCTTTTCTTCAGTCCATCAGTATGGCTGATGCTAACCTCCAGGAGAGTAACAGATTTTATCTTTCCTGGACCCAAGTTTTCCACTGACATGAAGTGGAGTAATTATATTAAATAAATTCCCTCGTCTGCTGCGAGAAAATTTGGTTCACTGTGCATTGTTTTTTTTTTAAAGTTGCTTTCACAGCTGGTTTGATATTACTGCTATGCATAACAAGGTTTTTGATGAAAGAAATCTCTGTAATATTACCGGTGCTGACCTGGCATCTCGGCATCAGTCACTTTCCCATCGCCGAGAAGTAACTCTTTTCTGTCTTTTCTACAGACCCAAATAGAACTTGACTTCGCCATAGTATTTGATGTTAGTTTTATAGACTAAATATTTGTTCATGCATTTGACGTTTAATGGGCTGAATTTTTCCGCAGTTGCTGTCCTTACTTTTGGGGTGGCGTTGGATGTTTGTTAAGTGTTTGCTTAGTGTAACATTGTTGTACTTTGATATATATATCGCTAGATGTTTTTAGAACAACATTCACATTGATTTATTGAAAATCTTTTTAGCGTTGGGGGATGATTGAAATGCTTAGGGATTAGATTCATAAAAATTCTACCGATATTATTTTTGACGTTGCTGCTAAAAGGTGAGCTAAACCCTATTATAATGTGTTCGCAGTATTTAGACATGTTGACATCATTATTGTTAGTGTCCAAGAACTCGAGTTTAATTTTATGTGTGCTTTATTCTACGGCTTCTACATATTTTCTTTTCTGCTTGTCGAAAATATCCTTGTTACGAGTAATAGAAGACAGTCAAAATTGGACCGATTCATGTAAATTGTTTAGTAATCTAGGATGATGGTTACATTGTTTGTTGATGTATCTATGGTAGTATAAAAAGTATAGTAAATAATTTATAATATCCACTAGATAGGTGCAAGGTTACATCCAAGGTTCCATTAGCGTTGTTGGTGGTGGTGATGTTCCGACCGTGGTCTTTAAGGAATCAATTAGGCGTTTTCTTAGTCGGTCAGTTTTTTGAGCCCTATTTTTAGGCAGGAGTATAATACCGTCGTCCCTATAGACCGGTGTTATCAATATCGAAGATGAATCTTAGTTGCCAAAGTAATAGAATAGCAACTCACTTTGCATTGCCATGAGTCAAACGTACCCATGGCAATGCAAAAACCAGGTTTGTCCACACGGAACCTTCATGAAACAGGATGGGTTTCTGGGCCTATTTAATGATGTTGTTATCTTGGTTAGTTATGGGGCATTAATTATTTGTTTAGAAGTCCTTTTAATACCCTTTCTATTATGAGGATGCCATCAAACATTTTCTTCAAAATGAAATTATTCTTGCGTTCATCCATCATTTTTCTATCAAAGAAAACCAAGAACCTATTCAAGAAAATAATGCTTGCAAAATACCAGGTCTAGACAAAATTTCGATTGAGATTTTATTTCATATGTTGAAAAACTTCACCCTGTATATGATATTAGATCCCTTTATGAATGCTTCCGTACCCCAAAACTGGATTGGCGCAATTTTAATTTCATTGTTCAAAGGCAATTGTTATATAATTTTGTACATAGATAATAGATGTGTTCTTCTACCTGAAACGATTTCTAAGATCATTGCAAAACTAACTAAATCGGTTGAAAAACTGTCAGGCCATGGAACAATGAACATGATTTTCCCACCCTTTACCAGTAATGCATTGAACAGCATAGTTCTTTGTCAGTTTTCTCCAGCTTACTAAAGCTTTTAATACCATGAAAGGGACCGCTCTGTGGAGAATTATCGGTAAAATTCGATCCCAATGTGAATTTATCATAACAAATCGCCTATATCATCGTAACAGGAAGGCTTTATTCTAACTGAAACGGTTAACTCTCTGCGATAACGGAGTTAAAAATCAACACGGCAGAAAAATTGTTTCTAAATATAATAAATGTATGAGAAAAATAAACAGAATAAAATATATAACGCAATTATTACAAAAAGTAAGAAAGAATCAAAGAAAAAAAGAAGATAAAAGAAGATAAAAGAAAAAAGAACTAGACAGAGAAATAACTAAAGAAAGAAATATAGAAAGCGAGAAAGAAGAAATAAAGAAGGTAATGAGAAAAATGAAGAAAAGAGAGATATAAGAAAAATAAGCAAAGAAAGAAAGAAAGAAAGAAAGATAGCAAAGAAATGATAAAAAAATATTCCAGAAAGAAATAAGGAAAAGAATGAAGGAAATACAGAAAAAGTGAAAAGGAAAGAAAGAAAATGAAAAACAACAGAACTAAATGCAAAACTAAAGAAAAGAAAGGGCAAAGAAAAAAAAAGAGAGAAAGGAATAAAAAAATAGACGTAGAAGGAAAGGAAATGATAAATCTCAAAATACTATAGAAAGCGAAGTCGTAATAGAAATGTAAAATAATCATTGATGACATTGTTTTCCCTTGACGATTAGTGCAGAAATACAGACGTTTCACTAACAATCGTCATATTTGGCAAACTCAAGCGAAACCTTTTGGCGACTTCGATTTTTCAAAGGCTTCGAATACCTTTTTTAGATTCTATGATTTTTTACGCTTATTTTTTTTCTATATTTTGAACCCTTTCTTTTTTTTTCTTTCTTTTTTAACATTCTTTTTTCTATCTTTTATCTTTCTTTATTTTTCTTCTCTTTTAATAAAAATCTTTTTTTGTGTTTTATTCTCGCATTTTCGCGCACTTTCTTGATACTTTTCTAAAAAAAAAATTTTTGTTGTGTTTCTGAGCTGAGAAAAATGATAAATTTGTGCCTTGCTGTTACAGGGGAAGTCAATTTCGAGAATTTTGAACAGTGAACTTCCTAGCAGGAATACGCCACTGATCATAGGTAGCCGCTATACGCTCTTTCTAGAGCAGTAACATTGATAATCTACTAATAGATGCTTACGAAATAGCAATTTGAATGAAGCAAGTTTCACATAGAATTAAAAAGCGCCACATTATAGAATATATGTATATGAAGGTTTCCGCACGCACATGGCCGAGTACGGACGTACAAGTGCAAACACACCGAAACACATACATATATATCCCATATGCCTTAAACTTCTCGATCACGAAGCAGCCTCGTCGATCAAGCAAAGTTTGAAACGTTCATTTAATCGAAATCCTTGTCATATTAAAATCCCCGAAATATTTTCTTATCTGCCCAGTTTTGTATCAAAACGTTTAACAAATAAATGGGGCTTCTACTCAATTATGGGTATCCACTAAAAATAAAGTTTAAACTGATTAAAATCTGTCAGACTGATAAATGAATTCATTACCATGAAAATTAATTTAGTATAAAATACAGCTTTCGTTTAAAGGGATGTTTCATTTATATATATATATATATATCAGTCTACTCGACGTTTATTAATCAAAGCTGTTTCGCTTTTATTAAACCTTCATCAGAGAATGTAATATGGCGGAGTAAAAGTATCTTTTAATTTTTTTTTTTTTAATTTGCTTTTCATTGGTTAAGTAGACCTCACGTTTATTTCATGACCTTTTGTCTGCGACTGAAATAATTTAAGTTACACCGGTTAATATAACATATAGAAATAACCTAGATTCTTTGGATAAAGACGTTGGTTAGATCCAGTGTACTAGACACAAAGAGTTGTGAGTTCAATACCAGGCCAAAGCAATGGTGAAATCAAAACCAGGAGAGTTGAGTTAAGAGAAATACCTCAGACATCCGGTAGAGGTATGGCACGTGGAACTAGAACAATCTGGCCCGGTGGACGAAATAAAGAGTTCGATTCGAAATTCCAATCACGTGAAGAGGGACGGAGAGTACAACGGCCAAAACGTTGTGTATATGGCGATGAGGAGAACTGTCCGAATAATGTAAATAATGCAAGTAATCATAATACATCATCTCAGAGATACAGACAGGAATTTTATAAAATGATTGCGTTTGACGTGTACTTATAGATTTTAAACTAGTTATCAGAACTATTTCCTTTGTAAAGTATTATGATGTTTTTTTTTTCTAAATAGGGGGGCATTTATAAAATCGAATTTATGGACTTTTTTTCTCTGTATTACGAGAGCATTTAAGGGATGGCTTCAAACGTAGGCACGGGTTTTGAGATTCCTCTATGTTTCTCCAAGCTTACTCTTCCTACATTGCTGGTGTTTTATTTCATAGTGCTGGATCTGTTTTTATTCTTAACTATACCACCTCTAGTTATCTTCGAGGTGCCGATAAATTTCCTAATGTTGTGGCTAATTTATTTTCAAATAATCTTTCAATAAAATTAGTTATGAATTTATTTTCAAATAATCTCTCAAGAAAATTTGAAGATAAATTAGTCAAGCCCAACACTACGATCTATACACATAAACCATACACATGAAACATACACGCGAAGCCTGTTTGACATTCAGATTCAATAAAAAAAAACACAAAATTTGAAATAACAGGATTTTTTGTCTCCTCGTGACATCATTCTCTGATGAAGCCTTAATAAAAAAATTTTTCAAATTTTTTTCTTTTTGTTCCTTATCATATCCTATCATATATATATATATATATATATATATATATATATATATATATATATATATATATATATATATGTAGTGTATGTGTAATGACAAAAGTACGCAGGTGTAGGCTTTAAGAAAGCAACTGAGAATACAAGGTTCGCGTATAGTGTCCTTTTGTAGTCCCAGTAAACATAATTAGCTCTCTGAAAGAGGAGAGTAACGGTCTTGATTATTCATAACAGTCTGCTGGTGTGTATATGTGTATATTTATAGTCATGTTCTCTGATGTCGTATTTTATAGAACCGATCATTTATCAGATGTCATTTTGTTTGCTTATTTTCCCATCTGCTTATCTTTTGTCGCTCGAAATGTCTCTCTCTTTTACTCATTTGTTTGTCTTTCGTACACAATACTTTAATCGCCCTCCGTTTTAAGCCGCCATCTTAGAGAATTATTAATCCAGTCTTTCATATAATTTTCCGAGTTTTGTTTAGAGTTTAGCTCTCTACTAATGTCCCAACACTTGACTTTGTAAATAACAAGATTAAAATAGTCGGCTGCGCAAGATTTATATTCTACCTTCACCAGGCAACACAATGGCGTTGTATTGTAACAAACCAACTTTTCGTTTAATATGTAAATATATAAATCGCAGACTGTAAAATGATCTTATTTGTCTACACATGAGGTCAAATATGACACGAAATCGTACAAGTTTGGCTGGTTGTTAGCAAATACAACAGAATCAACGTCGGTAAAAATCGTATATTTATAGTTCAATGAGAAGGAGTGCTTCAGTTTGAAATATCTATAAATCATGGCTTATTTGTGAAATGATCCGCCTGAATGTAAGGAATGTTTGATATAAACAGAAAGTCTGAACTCATTGAGTTTAAAATCGTTAGTGTTTAATTTGAGTTTAAAATCGTTAGTGTTTAATTTGAGTTTAAAATCATTAGTGTTTAATTTGAGTGACCCGTGATTGTGCTTCTATTCTAAAGCAAACATTTCAAAATAACTAAAATAGTCGCTGCCATTTATGCTCTGCACACCTTCTGCCTTCCTCCTCCCTCGCAATCCCTGTTTTACCATCATATTTTGACAAGCTCCTTAAGTCGTTTTCTCACTGATTTCTCTGTTCCTTTTGCCCTCAATATGTCCCGTGCGTATCAAATTCTCAAAGCCCGTCATCTGTGTTCTAGAAATTTCAATTATTCTATGTAAAACCCCATTTTTTTTATTCGTGTCTTCGTCGTTAATCACATTCACCGTACACGGCAATCTCAGCATTCTTCTTTTTGACATGTTCAGTATCATCTCAATTCTACTTTTAATCTGTGAGGGCAATTACTGATATACTAGACGATTGATATCACGTATTATTTCTAAAAGATAAAAAGTTAATGCAGACAATTTAGAAAGTTTAGTATATTAAATTCTTATATTAGGCTATGTGATAACATGGCCAAAGGAAAATAATTATTCTTGCACTCATTGAACTTTATTGTTTTCTCTTTCATGCCTGGGCTGTTTCTCTTTTCATGCACACACTTGCCCAAATTCCTGCTTGTGTACTGACCTCGACAATAGAATCTTCATGATAAATTGTTATCAATCCCTCTTATCCTCATTTCTACTACGTTATCTCATTTATGTCAAGCATCGTATTCATCATTACCATTTTAAGAGTAAGCCTCTATCTTGAGTTTTTCTCGAGCCTTGTGTTCGGTGATTTTTTTATATATGTTTTCTATTTTCATTTCTTTTTTTTTTCTATTTTCTTATATTGTTTCTAGCCAGTCCAATCTTATTCAGTCTGCTATAAACTCTTTTATTATCAACTCAAATATGTATGAACACTGTCCGTTTTCTGTCTTCTCGCTTTCCCTGTCTATCATGCATTCCTTTCAAAACGCGACGGCAAATATCTGCTACATTTCTTAATCGAATTTTCCTTTAAATCTTACTTTTACACAATTCTACTCTCTTTCCATTTCTTTATCTTGCGTTAATTCTGTTTTTCTAATTCTTTTGAACTCTGAATGTCATTTGGGGAATCGGTCAGTGTTTGGGCAAAAGTTATATTTGGCAAAGCGCAAGCTTCATATCTCCCATCAGTCCCGGAATTCTTGCCAAGGGAAAAAAAGTAACTTAACGAAAAAGGTTTTCAGGGTTTTTTTTTTTTTTTTTGGTTTTTTTTTATATATGGATTTTATGGAACAGTATTAACAGGTGAAGTGTTATCTCGCAAACAAACTGGAATATCACTTTACGGTAACGAAAAGAAAGTCTTTAAAAAAAAGTAGGATTTGAAAGAAAATAGAATGCAATTCAACGCAGATTTATTGTCTTACACAGTTTATCTCACAACGGTTTTGCATTGGCAAAACGACCAAATCGGATTGTAAGGAAATAGGTTTTTCTAATTTAGTCACGACAACGATGTCTCTCTTCCTCTCTGTTTTTTTTTTTTTTTTTTTTTTTGATTTTTCTTAAAAATACCTCACGACATTCAAACAATATCAAGGACGAATCATTTTTAGCCGGTTCCTTGGAACAAATAGAAGAGTTATTTGTTCCAAGGAGAATTGTAATTGTTTGACTATCTAATTTGCAAACCTATTTGTCTTCAGTTTATTTTCGGCAAAAATAAAATGCATTAAATAAAAAGTTTCCCCAGTCCAAAAAAATATATTTAAAATTTTAAAATACCATACCTAAAATCATTTTATGCAGTTCATCTTTACAATAATTACAAAGTTGAACTCAAGGGAGAAAATAGTTGCATACATCATATTATCCTGGGTTGGATTTATTTTGGAAATAATAGTCAATTGCGGTTTACATGTCGATCTTAAACATTTTAGCTCAAAATTCTGAGTAAGGTCAATAACTAGCGACTCTCCCAAACATAATTTATTCAGAATTTGGTTGGTGAATTTCCAGAATTCGCAAAATCCAATTTATTTCTTTTCAATCTGGGGAGGGGTTAGGTCTCTAAAAGAGTCAAGGAACAGTCCTACTAGTATGGAGGTGGAGTAGAGATTGCAATCCCTCCTATTCTGGTTATTTTAAATTTGATTTTTTTTTCTTTTTTTGCATGTAAATATGCCTAGATCCTCTCTTTGGAAAACGTACAATGTTTGCACAGGAACCAGTTTACGACATCAAATATAATGTGATCGACAATTAACATTAAATGCATACATACATACATATATATATATATATATATATATATATATATATATATATATATATATGAATGTATGTATGTATATATAAGTTTCTCAAAGCAAGGCTTGAATTAAATAAAGTAACACTGAAACTTAAAGAAAAATAAAGTAATAAAAATAGTAATATAAAACAGTTAAAAGAATTAAAGACTTAAAGAGAAAGACAATATATATATATATATATATATATATATATATATATATATATATATATATATATATATATACAAACACTGGCGAAAATAAGTTTAAGACCGATGATTAAACATTTATTCATTTCAGAATATATTTCTAATAAAACAATATCAATTAGTTTTATTGTGTACGCCTTATGCAGAACTAGCAGTAAAGCCCGGCGTTGCCCGGGAATAAACTTCTCTGATTTTGTACACGCATGTTAGGCTGAATTGTAGTCGAACTGATCGGATGGCCACCCACGTAAAAAACATAATTTAAACAAGTTGTCGGTATTCATCAGCATAACGGAAGAAAAAATTGTAAGGCTTAAAAGGATGCATTTGACAGTCATAGTAGCATCAGTGGTTTGACATTACTAAGACACCTCCAATTAAAAGTTGTCAAATTCAATACGAACATGAGCCTTAGGAAGTGAGTCGTGGCAGATGGTTTTGTATTCCAATGGGATGGTTTTATTATCCCTGGGTGCAAAACATTAGATTAGGCCCTGTGTAAGTTGCAACATAGTAAAACGCAATAGCCGAAAGGTAGACGCGCTGCCACTACCGCAAACAGAAACACATATCAGAAGTATGCGAAGGTGCCGAGCCGAGTACTTGTAAGTGGTACAATTTTTTTTGTAGTTTTTAATAGCCAGTTGAAGCGAACATGAAGAGCACGTAGCGTTACGTAAAGCAGTCTTTATGGTAAGGGGAGAAATACACCAACGATGTACGGCAGAGAATGCATATTATAACTATGCATGCTGCTATTCTTTTATTATCCCACTTCCCACGCATTGGTTTTGTGTTGCAACTGAATATGGTTATGTGGTCGACATGTAAGTGCGAATGCAGCTATGTTGAGGTTTAAGTGATAAGGGAGCATCTAATGAGCAAGACTACCTTGAATGAAATGTCTTAGTAATGGAAAATGGATACTATTAGGTTGGTGCAAAAATAATGACGTAATAATGTCGTTTTTTGACGTTAAAAATACGTCAAAAAACGATATTATTACGTCATTATTTTTGCACCAACCTAATACAACGACCTTTAAATAAACCAGGTTCAAAAATAAAGGAACCTACGATGCAGCTGACATAAAGATGTGTACATTGCGTTTAAACTGACTGACCATGGGCTACATAACTTCTGCGTAGATAATATTTTTTATCTTTGTGTCTTGGAGAGTAAACGTAAACGTTATCCTTACCTGACTCTGGAGCAGCCTACGTAAACCTGTCCATCGGCGAAACACCGTTCACCTAAATGCAGACCCGCGACGCTGAGCGTTTGTCCTTGCGATTTTGCCATTTTTGTTGACCCGTGCTCTCCGTGTCCAAGGGCTTTGTAAAGCTCTGGCAGACGCAGTAGATCTGGAATTACTCAAACAACGATTAGCGGTCTGCACAGGGCTTTCTAAAACTCTGGCAGACGCAGTAGTACTGACATTTCTTAAACGACGAATAGCGGTTTGTTGAGATTGTTCTGAAACCCTGGAAGATGCTCTAGCCCTAGCATTCCTAAGACGACGCGAAATGGTTTGCTCCGGTCTTTCTAAAGCTCTAGAACAGGTTGTAGCGTTGGCATTCCTTAATCGCCGAAGGATTGTCTGTGTTGGTGACTCGGAAGCCCTGGCCCTAGAAAAGCGTATTGCGTCCTGTGAATTCTGTAGTAAACGCTCTTCAGTTGAAACTGTAGCACATCGTGATGACATAACTGATGCTACTGATGCCAGTCTTTCAGCCCGTTCAGCGGTACTTCCCGTGGAGATGAGGTCAGCAGAGCGTGAGGCTATCTGAGAAAGTCGCAACGAAGTTTGCTCTGTAGTTTCACTTGCCCTTGGGGTTTCTGTAAGAAGCGAATGAAGTAAGCCAAGTACGGGACAGTAATCGCAGAAGTGTGAACACGCCTGCAAGTTATGGAATAAAGAGCCAATTGGCCGAATGACCTTGAGGGCTCATACTAAGTTGAAGAACATACGCATGAGCACACGCGTGCGTAAGAGAACTGCTCGCGCGTATGATTGGATGGGCCCAATGTTAAACGCTTGCAACCGTGCCAATAATCTCGCAGCAACTTTGAACAGTGGACGCGATTGGTTAACTTCTAGCTGGGTTAGTCAAAGCAGTGCACAGTAGAGGATGACGTTTCAAAATAGTATCAGGCGACTTTATTGTATCGGGTTTTCATAAATATGAAAGCTCTGAAGTTCCTTATCCCAAAATAGGCATTGCCTTTTTGATTTACGTTGTCACTGATGTAGCGCAGTCTCTCAAAGTCAGGCACTCAGAAAATGAGATTTTCAAACTTCATTTTTCTTTGAAAATTTTGAGCAGCCAGGAGATATGAGGTAAGTTCATTGTTGAAAAGTTGAAAATACAAGCGTTTTTACACTTCTTACAAACAAAATTTGAAGCAATGTTAATTTCCTTTGTTGATGGATGTATGAAGGCATTTAAGTAGTACGAATTTAGATGAAAACGTGCGAGAACATTTTTGGGCAGTGATGCGCAGTAGTAAATTTATAGCGAGTAGGTACCTTTTGCTATACATAAATGGCATGAAAAGACATAACAGTCCCCTGGTGTCCCCTCGAATGAAAAAATGCAATCAAATGTGAAATTTGAATAATTGGGGGAAGCCGATTCTGTCCACTTGGCTTAAAAGTGGTGACGTGAAGTGGTATAAAATGTGTTAGTGATTGCTCACTGAATTCAATCCTATGCTTTAGTAGGCCAAATAGGCTACAGACACCTAAAAAGCAGCAGTTTCACTTTGTTTTTAATGATTTTTCTGGTAAAATTTGTCATGTAGCTCTGTAAAACTCTTTTAAAATGGCCTTGATGTATACTATGTATACTTTACTGTGCAAATGCAGAAATTTATGTTTAATTTACTGTGCAAATGCAGAAAACATGGAAAGTAAGGCATGCCTGCATTGAAACATGAAAAGATCCTTTTTGAAAACCATGGTATGAGTGTTAAATCCTGAAATAATAGTAGGCTACCTGAAACCTCTACCACATTTGGGATGCTTGATACGCGCACACGTGACACCGTTCACACATGATCTTCCATGACCTCGGAACGTGAATGGGCCAATCAGCAGCAAGCACTACACATACTGCGATCCACGCGTGACTAATAACACTAATCCGATTGGCTTTTGGAGAGCAAAGTTTGGCTGAGACAGAAATCCTTCATTGTGATAACTTTTGCATCCGAAATCAAAATACGGCTATTCTTGTCCTTTCTTATTCCCATATAAGCATTTAAATCCGACTTTTTTCTAATTATGCTATGGCTATTAATTCTGACATGAAAAGTGCACATATCTGCTTGTGTGAAATGAACGCACATAATTACACATGCGTGCGTCCGATCAAAAATGAAAAATCGATAATAATGATTTAAATATTGATTTAAATTAATTTTTGGCGCCGTCAAAACCTCCACAGGACCATTTGCAGTCATTGTGTCAAATTTGCTGAAATCTGTTGAAAAATGTAGGAGATCCAATCAAACATATAAACGAACACACACACATACATTCTGCTTTTTATCATATGTATAGATTTATTTCTTTTTCAAATAATGTAAAAATTGTATATTTCTCTACGACTTGAAAAAAATTAATGCCGCATTAATTTAAATCCTCCAAATTTGTCGGAAAATAAGTTTAAGACCGCATGCGTATCATGCAAATTTGTTGCTAAATGGGTGGTCAAATGGCTGGTGATTAATGCGGTTTATAGTGTAATAACTGAGCATTGTTGTACAATTAATTCGCTATGAGAAAGCGTCATAGTCAGCCCAGTGACTAGATTAAAAATAGTGTTACTTCTTCAACAAAACGTCTGACTTTATGAACATAAGCAATGAATTAATGTGCCACAAAACGGCTTGTGTTCAGGCTTGGAAGCTGTACCAGGATACTGGACAATATAAGGATACGGAAAGATCAGTAACCCCAAGAAAAAAAAAAACAAAAACAGTGCAACTAGATACACGAATTCAGAGTCTTTCCGAATCTCACCGAATGCTGACGGCTATGGACATTTGCAGCCAGTTTTCTGGTAAAACTGGCATTAGGTTTAAACCGCAAACTGTTCGAAACTATCAAAGAAAATTTGGATTATTCGGGCGCATTACTAGAAAAAGACCATTCTTTTCGGAGAAGAATCAACTCAAGCGATTAAATTTTGTGAAAGTCACGTTCAATGGACTGTCAACGATTGGTGTAGAGTTCTTTGGAGTGACAAGTCACGCTTTTGCGTCTTTGGATCGGATGGAAAAAAAAACGTTTGAGAGACTTCCGCTCAACCGAGGAATTCCATCCTAAATATGTCAAAAAGACGTTCGCAAGCAGGAGGGCGGGTGACTAATGGTACGGCTGGAATTCTGCAACTTTGGTATTGGTCCAATTGTTAAAGTTAATCGTAAACTCACCAGTGTAGACTATATGCAACTAGTTAAGGAACATATTCTGCCATATTTGACTGACCAAATGCCACCTGGAGCTATCTATCAACAAGATGATAGCCCCATTCACATAGCCAAAAAGTAATGCATAATATGGATGCCAATGAGGGGACTCCACAGAGTCCAGATCTTAATCCGATTAAAAATTTATGGAATTATATTTCTAAAAGAAGTCCACGCTAAAATTCAAATTCATCGCAATTATATGATTATATTAAGCAAATATAGCAGAGCCTTCCAAATGATTATTGTGCCCACTTATCAAGATCGATGCCTAGGTGACGTGAAACTGTAATTAATAATAAAGGTTACGGCACTAAATATTGATAAATGTTTTGTTTTTGTTTTTTGTTCAGTTTTACTATAACGTTTTGTTTTAAATATAATTCCTCTGCCGTCTTAAAATTATTTTGCCGGCAAATCTGGATAATTTAAATTAATCAAGCATACAATTTTTTAAATGATAGAAAAATATACAATTTTTTAAATGATAGAAAAATATACAATTTTTATATCATTGGAAAGAGAAATAAATTCTGCATAAATCGCACACAATACAATTAATTTATATTCTCTTATTAGAAACATATTCTGAAATGAATAACAATTTAACTATCGGTCTTATACTTATTTTCGCCTCTGTGTGTGTGTGTATATATATATATATATATATATATATATATATATATATATATATATATATATATATATATATATATATATATATGTGTGTGTGTGTGTGAGAAGCCAGACTATGCGAAAACTTCCTCCGTCGTAAATTTAGCCAACCCCACCTTACCGTGACCCGGCATCTATGAAAGTAACTCTATACTGATACAAATTATTAACACCCCACCCCTGCCGATTCTAAACAATCCGCCCTTGATGTTACCATGGAAATTTTTGATTTCAATTCTGACCATACTATTAAAACTCGTAAATTTCAGAAATAAGTCATTCCCCAAAAAATTTCGCTTGAAGATGGAACAGAGCCTACTTTAACTCAAGTTAATTAAAATATTATTTTGAAGTTTTCGGCTCTTGTTTTGAAACATAAGACCTCTTATGTAGCGAGTTGGAATCATATTTTTAAATAAATAATTATATATATATATATATATATATATATATATATATATATATATATATACATACACCGTTCACGGTTTCATCACGTAGCCTAGAATTTAATTTCTTCCTTCCTGATCACTTCCTTTATAATGATGATGTTGATAATTAAATATACCAATTCTTGCAAGAAGACATTGACTGCATAGTAATTTTGGTTAGAGACAAGGTCTACGTTGACGATCCTTTCTCTCTTGTTCTTGACGTCCACCTTTCCTCTTCGAAGATTTTGGTTCCGATAGTGATGGATTATCGCCAGTTGCTACGGTTTTGTTAATGTTTTTAAAACAATTTAGGCTGAAGTTCACTAGGTTTCTGGATTGTTTTCAGTTGGTCCTTCTCCATCTCTTTAAATATCTACCAAAGTTGTATAGCTGATATCAAGCAGACGCCTCCATATCTGTAGAATTTCTTTAAAGTTTTCTATATTGAATATTAACTTAACAGACATACAGACACTAGTTCGAAAATAACATAAGTTACGGGTGTAAACCCCACAGAATAAACAACTTGAAATTTGCGATACACATAAAATTATGATGAAAAACTAGTAAAACTGTATAATAGCAATAAGACTATTGTCACGTATTGTATTTGAATCCCTGTCACCTGGCCTCTTTAGTTTCACTCTTAGAAGATTATGAGGTTAGGAGTGGTACAAGAAATGGTAATTCCTGCCGCTTCAATAATCATTAGCCTCACGTATAATTTGATTTTTAATTGATTATCACAAAGATTTATTTGACTCATTTATTTGGAAAAAGAAACTATTTTCAAATATGCTATTATCGCAACGTTCAGCTCACAGTCTGCGTGGATCAAGGTTTGCATAAAGCGAGGTAAAAACGTCAAAACCCTATAAATAATTAAACAGAAATTCTTTGGAAATTGGCAAATCTGTAAAACAACACATCGAAAAAATATTTTTTCATTAATAATCAGGGGAAAGTAAACTGAATATTAGATAAAATATTTGTTTAAGCCTCACCTCCATTTTGTAAATGGGAATTTTTATTCGAAAACTGATGAAATCAGATTGAATCTTTTGGCTATTTGCCGTTGGCTGTCCAGATTATATTTTTACACATCCTTGCCAAAATATAAAAGTGTTCAGATTTAAAATCTTTTACAAACACAACGAAAAATATTCAGTTGATCGGATAAAATGGACATTTTTACTCAAATGTCTGGTACCAAAATAATTAATAACCGATTTAAATTATTTACAGACGGGCCATTATCCTCATCTTTTTTGTTACTATTACAACTTTTGGACCCTTCATTGTACACTTCGACATTCATCAGTTACATGTTGACCCCGGTTAACCTACAGCAAATTTTGAACTCAACCCTATATAATAATCTAGTGTAAAGAGCGCGATGAAATTTGATAGAATTAAATAATGTTGCGAATGAATGCACATTTAATATAAAAGTTGTGTATAATTTGAATTGAAAAATTTGAAATTAAAAGTAAAAGGATAAAAAGAGGAGTATGATTTCTCTAGGACACTATTGTTCCATATTTAAGAATCTGTTGTTGGAAACTGGTGATCTATGTCATGATTCTTAAAAGAAATAAGCATTTATAAATCTCTGTTACTCTGCGGACAAACTATTTTGATTTTGGTTGTTTGGCATCCATGATTATTTTATGCCTGGTAAGATCAAATGTGTTCTTTCATTTCTTCTGCTGACTACAAAGCGCATATCACGTCTCCTCGCCTTGAGAGTAATATTTATACTCAATATGCTTGTCCCTAATCATGATTGTTAGTAAGATTTCTCATTTCAGATAGAGGTAATTCAACGCAGCCACATTCCCCACAAACCCATCGAGTCACAATTGAGAAAATACAAACTCAATCTGCAGCCGCTAGTTTTATTTTTCTTCATTTAGAGCATTCTTCCGTATGAGGAACAACTACAGATAGGTCTTTTAATTACTTACAGTTTTTGTGTATTTACATATCTTCATTGTTTATATCGACCAAACTGATAAATATCAGTAGATATAATTATATTTTTTCTATAGACCCCATTTGTATTAACCTATCTCGAAAGCGATCCTTTTTTCAAGATTCCCTTTTATTCTAGAACATACTTTTCCTTCTTTCTTTTTATCTTTGTGCTTCTTCTTTAATTAAATTTCACTCATTATGTAAGTATGATTGTGTCTTCGTTTACATACTTTAGATGTACCTTCTCACTTCCAGTCTTTCTTCCACTCTTTATTTTATACCTAATCATCACATTTTTCTAAAAATGTCTCCAAAAATTTGACATTTATTTTTCGAATCTCTCTCACTTTATCGTTTGGCTATATACAACAAACCGTTTTCAGCAGTGTCCTCAAATTTTGTCTGGACACTTATTTGACTCTGCGGAATATCTAAATGTAACGGCCTTTTCACATGTCCAAACTTATTCTCTTATTGTGTATTTGTAATTTTCTATTTCCAACAAGCTGTAATTAATAGTTTATGATAACATTTTCATGTTTGCAAAAGAAAAATATTTTATTTTTAATCTTTGTATTTTTAGCAATTGTTTTAAATTTTGGCATATAAATTAAGTTCAGAGAATTATTGTTGATTCAGAATTAAAAATCCAGCCAATATTCAAAGAATTATATATCGGAAAACATACGAAATTTTACTTCTATTAAGATAGATGCTATTTCCAGGGAATAATATTAACTTCATAAGATAAGATAAATTATAAAATTTCTTTTAGAGTCTGTACATTTATCTTTAATAGTAAGCAAAATTTCGGTGTAAGGCAATATTTTTCTCTTAGTATATTGGATTGGAAACCTACCAAGTTCAAATGGAATCTACACTATTTACTTTAGAACACAATAAGTAACACACACACACACACACACACACACACATATATATATATATATATATATATATATGAGTTGAATATCAAATATACATGGATAGGAATCCGACAAGATGATGAAATAAAATAAAGAACAAGTAGGAAACGTATCCTAATCTAACATGTTTCACTTTTATTTAAACTTCGTCAGATATCGAGATAGACATGAAGAAAGCAAATTGACACAATGTGCTGGAATGTTATATTTTTTTTCTATTTGGTCAGATGCATGTCAGGTGAATTAATGCAAGAGATAATATATAAATATGTGTGAGGAATATTTTGGATGTTTAAATATGTAAAATTGTATGAGTGTGTATGTAAATAAACGCTTGTTTGGCTAGGTGTATGTCGGACGGTAACGTTACTCCATGTAAGTTTATAAGTGTGTGTGTGTGTACGTGTGTGTGACCAATGTCTATAGATGTCACCCTCGTATATGTTAGTGAAATGCAGCGAAATGTTGCAATAATATTGTATTTAGTTGAATTTTTATATTCACGTGTATTTTTATGTGTGTTAGGAGGAATGTCTGTTGTCATCACCTCCGTGTGGATCGGTATAACGCAGAAAGATTATTGTTTTCTTTAGATTTATCACTAAAGCATTTTTCGTGCGTATTTTTGAATAGGATTTCTATATGTGTTCATTATTTTATATATAAGATAAACATAAATTAGTTTCATGAATTGTGGGTCGATAGAAAGATGGTGATGTAAAGTTTTAAGCGAGTGTTTATAGTTGGTAATAATGCTATAAGTATGTTTGTTATAATATTTTCACGCGTATGAATATGTCTGTGTGGAAGATCAGAAGTGATGACAGCGTGTAATAACACAAGAAAATTTTGAAAAAGGGTAGGAAGTATTATTGTTATTATCTTATCCCACAGAAACATACCCTGCCTCGGGCAAGTATATATAGGTAATTTATCCTGGCATAATATGAAAACCTCATTTTCTAAGATTAAATTGTTTCTTTTTTTTTGATGAACTCTTTCACATATGAATGTTCTTTACCTTTCTAGCACACAGTTAGCATCGCAGGTGCTATTTTTATATTTTGCAAATTCAAGGATATTTTATTAGACATGCTGAACGTTCCTTCCCTTGAGCAAATATAAAGTTTACTTACTGTTACCTCATGTACAGCAATACACATCAGACAGTTATTCTTATGGGGACAATTCGCAGCACCTCTGCTATTAAATTTCTTTTCTTTTGGTTTAATTCCTCTTTGTTTCATATTTTATTGTTACGTCCTATTTACGTGAACAATCTCGTCATAGAGATTGAAGATATCAGCATTATATTTCTGTATTTAGGGATTTTTTAAAAAATTCTGTATAAAACGCTTGGATTTTACTTCATTGGCAAGAAATGTCTTCAAGCACCCTCTCTATTATGGACGAGTAAAAGCCTTTAATACACAATAAATAAATACACAATTGTTTTAATCTACTTATTTTTTTTATTTTTATTTTATTTTATTTTTTTTGTGCACGAAAATATAATTCCCATTCTCTCACTTGCTTTGCATAAAATATTGCAAATATCTTGTAACTAATCATTTCACCCCAGGTAATGTGATAAAGCTACAAACATACAAAAGGTTACTGAGTGTGAAAGAAATTAAGCAAAACATACTATTAAGGAGAGACAACAATACATTTCAACTGTAAAATGTTGAGACCTAACTGCCAATCTAGTAGTGTATGTAAACTCATGAAGCCGAAGCATCAAAGAAGAAAGCTCTGTAGAATAATTACTTTGAAAATATTTATGGAAAAGACCTAAGGAAGCTATGTTATGGGAAAGTGACTGAAGCGGAAATGCCTGGTCAGGATGGACAAATTTTTTTCTTTGCATTTTATGAAATATCTCAAAATACAACGCTGAAACACCAGACAATATGCAACAGCAATATTCAAATCATTAACGAATATTAGGCTTATAAATGTGTCAGATATATTCTGATGAGAATATTTTTCTAGCAGATCACAGTGAACCAACTTTATAGAACTAATATAATATCAATAGAACTAATATAAGCGTTCCATTTTATGTTTGTGGAAAAAGTTAGCCTGAGATTACGCAAAGGAACCATTCTACTGTAGGTTAGCATCAGCCACAGCAATTGAATTTTTTAAAAAAATTGATAAATCTTCGTGTTTTTTTCCATGTCTTTCAGGTTTTGTGTTATTTTCTCTTAAAAAATAAAAAAATAAAAAACTTTCCATCTGGTTCTGCTATCTCTTTCATTCCTCCAAGCTATTCTTAAAACAGAAGAAAACATTAAAACTGTACACAATTGTACAATGAAAATATAAACAAAACACCTCACTATTGGTATAATAAAAATAGAAAGACAGTTCCAAATATGTGTTGGTTGAAAAAAGGAATTGAAAAAGTTTATCCGCTGCTATTAAAATAGTAGAAGAGAAATTGAAGTTCGTAGGAAATAAATGTAATGTAAAATCAAACACTTCATGTTTCCATAAAAAGTATATTTTCGGGAATAAAATGTACCCAGTGCACTTATAAAATGTACTCAATGCACACACACACACACATTATATATATATATATATATATATATATATATATATATATATAGTCTTAAGATGTGCTATATTTATTGGATAAAGTGCTCAATATCAGAGATAGAGCGTGTGCAAATATAAAAGTGAATAGAAGTCAACACTTAGAGGCGACGATTGCATCTAGCTTGAAACAGACTGTCGCCTCTACGTTTTGACTTCTATGTTCACTTTTATATTTATATGTATACTATACTATAATATAATATAAGTGTGTATATATATATATATATATATATATATATATATATATATATATATATATACAGAGAGAGAGGGAGAGAGAGAGAGGGAGAAAGAGATATCATCTTAATTTAAGGATGTTTATTTGAATAATCTAAACATGTCTATTTTTATTTTAATCCTCTCAAATTCACCGATCAATTTCTTAGTGCTTTTAAAAAAACTGAGTAATAAAGACGCCATAGTTTTGGATATTTGCTTTATTTTTCAGAGTTCTTTCAATCTCACTCAAGGTCATCTCCAGGGGTGAATTGCTAAGACAATAATTACTGTAATTATTAGTTGTGTTTTTTTTTCTTTTTGCAAATTCGCATGAAACGCGCTTCGTTAGTTAGAGTCCAATTACATTTACGTTAAGAATATGTAAGAGTTTAACTCAGTGTAAATTTTTATAACTATTTTAAAAAAAATACTCAACCTGCAATATATATATATATATTATAAATTAACTGATTTCAGTTAATTTATAATATTTATGCTCTGTAAATTTACATTGAGCACTGTTTTGTAAAAATAAAAATATGTATGTATGTAAAGCAATATCTGGCTTAGACTAATACCTAATACTGTTCTTTGTATCGTGTAACTTGCAGTCTTTTTAATCCTTCGTAATCCCTGTTGATCCATGTGCTGCCAACCATTTACACAAAGTCCTTATTCGCTGCCTTCCTCTGATATTCACTATCTCTTGTGAGTTTAAAATTCTCCAATACCCCTTTCCTCGATATATAACTTAGACGATGAAATTGTCTCTCTCTCATTCATTTTTCAACTTTGATCACCTTGTTTTTTTTATGAATGAGGTTTTGGAAAAAACAGTGTAAGTATTGGTTTTGTGTTCTTGTGTTTCTTATTCTCCTCTTTTAATTTGTTTTTGTTTCTGCTTATTACCAATTTGGAGTGATTCTTGTTTCGGTGAAGAAATGTCAGGAAAAGAATTTCGGGTCGCTTGACAGAATTACCTCCTAAAAACGGTAGGAAAGGATTTTGGAATTGCTTGACAAAAAACTGAATGACCTCCTAATGAATAATCAGTCACCTACGCACACATGACACACAGCAACAAGTGAGATTTTGGTATTGTGAAAAAAATAGACCCTCATCACGCGATCGAAAGGGATGGGAATACACCCAGAAAACTAAGCCATTAAAGGAAATTTCGTCCTGGATATCTTGGGTCTGTCGGACTATTTAATAGCTAAAAGAAAAAAGGAAGATCATACCCCGAGACATACAAAGAAATCATCGTACTTTAATCTTGGATACAATCTAGTTAACAAAGGGGTAAAGGAACACAAACCATATTCTGGAATCTTATATTTCACATTGTGGAAGAAAAACAAACAAGAAAAACAATCAACTTTTGTGAAAATTCAACAGTAACTTTTGTCATTACGAACATTCCACCTCCAAATATCTAAAACAGAAACGTTTGAACTGACATCCAATATCATTTTAGTATTCTTTCATTAATTGTACTTCTTATAATCTATATTTTTCCCATATTTTGTATTTTGTATTTTTAGATAAAATTTATTTAAAAATGTTAATCTTGTATTTGTTGTTCGTGTGTTCCTATCTGATCGAACCCACATTTTTCATTTTATTTATTTTATTTTTTTTTGAACCTGAGGTTCATAACTTTATGCATTGTGTATTCGTAACTCCTCAATATAACAAAGGCAATTGCAGAATTAATTATATGTCATTTTTATGGTTTAATTTTATACATATAAAAGTATTTTTATTCATAAGCTTGTATGCAATAAATATAAATTATTGGAATCTAAAGGTTCGTATGCTGAAAGACAGTAATATCGATCTGCGCATTGAAGATGAAATCTGCTTCGATTTGATTAGATATAAATAAACGGTTGGCATTTGCTTTCAATTTCCTGAAATCAAACGTCTCAAATTATTAGCCATGCTGCGAATTGGAGGTTTTAAGGATTTAAGGCTTATTTGATTGTTAAGAAGAAATATTTTATAACAACAAAATATAAAATCCCACGGGAAATTCAAAAATAATTGGCAGCTATCACTGAGCTCTGAATAAGATTTGTCAGCATCCCGGCCGATTACGATACGAGTTTGATAAGAACACTAGCAGAATGTTGTAGCGCAGATATGTGTTCTGCATTAAGAGAGAAATGATAAAACTTCGATTTTTACAACGTATGAATTTTTTTTATGAAAATATATATATGTCGTATCAATCTGTCTATATTTCTGAGATGAGGTGTTATGTAAACTATTTATATTATTCGTAATATTGTCCTCATCTTTGTCGCCATATTTATTACAAGGTTTCTGCCCTTGTACGCTCCGGCCTTCTTCACTTTGTTGGAATGCCGAACTTAATAAAGGACACATGGAGCAGTGGATAAAAGCGTTCGTTAGATCCAGTGACAGGACTCAAAGAGTGTGAGTTCAATACCTGGTTAATGCGATGGAGAACTTGAGCGAACCAGTGAGCGAAATAAAGGGTTCAGTTCGACATTCCAACCACCTAAAGAAGGCTGGAGCATACAACGGCCGAAACGAAGTAATAAATATGGCGACAAAGATGTCGACAATAGTCCGAATTATGTAAATAATGTTTTGAGTGGGAAAAAACAAAAAACAATATCCGATATTTTACAAACGTTATCTGTTAAGAATTTGAAGTTCGGAAATTCTTATAGAATCTAAAATATTTGCGCATAGCATTAAAAGACAGAGATATGTAGTATACTATTACACACACACACACACACACACACACACATATATATATATATATATATATATATATATATACACGTAAAAGAGAAATCAAAATCTTTGGTGGAGCCAACAAATATCCTCATGCCCTTAAACAAGAAAAAATATCGAAAAATGGCTAGAATAAAAAGAAAGAAAAAGAAAAAAGACCTAACAGGCAAACACCTACCGACAGTAAAATAACTAGACAGAACGAATAAATGCTTAACAACTTTATTTCCTGACATGAATATAGATCCATCTTTTCAAAGTGTGGGTATATATAAAGGGTACGTGCGTGCTTTTGTATGTGAGCGAAATATTCTACAAATTAAGAGTGAACATAATTCTATGAATCTCTGAATTTACTGAAATTACGAAAAAACTTAATAATGTGAGATGTTTTTGTGCATGTGATATATGCGTCTATATGTGCGTGCGTGTCTCTGTGCCTGCAGACATGACTTCTGTATATCTCTCTCTCCACACACACACATACATACATATATACATATATATATATATATATGTATATATATATATATATATATATATATATATATATATATATATATATATATATATATATATATATATATATATACGACAGGAAGGGTTGAATGAAATTTCTTGAAGCGATCACGAATATTTGTACCGTCATTGGTGTGCAGATTTTGTGAATTATACTGCTCCATTGATTTTTTTTCAGTTTCAACTAATATATATATAGTTTAGACAGGTTTTGCCAACTTATTCTTTATAGGATCCTCCTATATTTAAGAACGAGTTTAAGTTATAATATAATAATAAGTGTGTGTATATATATATATATATATATATATATATATATATATATATATATATATATGATTGCATACATATATGTATTGGATTGAGGAATCGGAGTTTGAATTCGACTCGAGTTGATCACATTCACTTTATTTTAGTTCAGAGTACTTTCGATATTAGCAGTTTTTCGTCGTCAGGTTCTTGTTTTTGCATCAACCTGGTAATTTTCTTCATTCAATATGGACAATAAGAAACTCGTCCATGAATAGGAAACTATTCAGAATAAGTAGACACGACTTGTCTAAATTATTCAATTAAACATGTCTGAATAAAAACTTGCTGCCAATACACACACACACACACACACACACATATATATATATATATATATATATATATATATATATATATATATATATATATATATGTGTGTGTGTGTGTGTGTGTGTGTGAGTGCGTGTGTGGAATTACTTATTTATATAATTCGCAGAGTTATCCTCATCGTCATTCACAACTTTTCGACCGTTGTACGCTCTGGTTTTCTTCAGTTGGTGGGATTTCGAACTAAACCCTTTATTTTGTCCGCCGGTAGATTATTCTAGATCAACGTGCCATGCCTCTTCCGGATACCTTAGTTATTTTCCTTTAACTCAACTCACCAATTTTTTTGGTTCACCACTGCTGTAGCCTGATATTGAGCACACAACTCTGTGGGACTACTCACTGTATTTAACCAACATCTTTATCCACTGGGAAATGTGTCCTTGAAGCGGAAGGGGCATGGCATGTGGAACTTGGAAAATCTACCCCGGTCGACAAAGTCAAAGTTCCGGTTCGAAATTCCAATCACCTGAATAAGCCCACAGCGTGTAATAGCCGAAACTTTGTAAATGTCGCAATGAAGATGAGGATAACAGTCCGAATAATGTAAATAATCATAATACCTCATCTCAGAGATATAGAGGGATATGAAATATATTCTGATAAAAACTTAAGTGTGTAGGTGACATACAATATTTGGTGTGGTTAATATACATACACCAAAATACAAGCAAGAAATACCCCATATATAAACGCCTACATATACACACATATGTGTATATTTATATAACCATATAATCACCTACTAATGTCAACACAATTATATGAACGCATATCAACACGCATATGTACATATGCAAGTATCTATACGTATATGCAGTATAACATAAGTAATTAAACCTATATATAGAGACACCAGGTGTTATTTAAATTCTAGATAATTTAAAATTCCAGATTTTTCATGGACGGGCTTCCCAAAATTAGATGTAGTTTGTTATTTTAAGACGATATCTGTGCCTGCATTTGAAGATAATTTCATTGAGGTAATTTAGTAAATTCTCAGGTACATAATGTTTGATTATTAAGATTTTCTCCTTAATGCAGAGGTCACAACTGCCTATAAAGTTTCTAGGAGTTCGACTCGTATAGATAATTCTCCATTTCAACTGTGTTGTGAGAAGCCGTTTTCCACCAGATCTCAAAACTATTTAGACTGTGCTGTTTGGTGCTTAAGAGATTTATTTGTGAAGGAATGGCGATGATTATAAAAGCACTGCTTCCAATTCCCAGCAGATATTCCAATATAAATCTTTTTTTTGGGGGGTGTATTTTCTTTGGTGAAGATCCTGGTTTCGTACACCACGTTTTCTGTCATATATAATCCTCTCAATGGGCATTCAGTTTTTACCCTGCAATTACAGGATAATATTTTTGTTTTGTAATTGATTAACATTACATTCTCTAATGATATTATTATTGTGGGAATCTATAATTTTCTCCACATTGTTCACACATGATTGACTAATTTTAAAGTTCATGTTATTAAAAATAAAATCAGTGTTTTGTTTTACTAAATCGTTTATCTATTAAATTTAAGAAGTACTTTCCTATATTAATGTTGAATAATTTTCAGAATAGAGGGTTCAATCATATAACCTTCCTTTTTCTATTCTTGGATTTATTGGACTGGACATATTGTCAGTTGCTTTTTTTTAGATAAGTTAATATCTGTTGAAATTTACTCTTTATGAGAGCTTCATTATATCTAAATTTGCTTTCATTAAATATTTTGCAGCTAGAAGACAGTTTGTTTATTCTGACGTTGACTGTGTTGGGAATTTTGTTTTATAACTGCTTTGGGGTGGTTCGAGTTAACGTTTATGTATATGGGGATTTGGTTTTCTTTTTGGAAGGGTTTGAAGGTGTTGTAGAGATTAAACGCAAGATCTAGGAAATTATCTATTTTTAAGTTGGATGATATGTGAATTTTAAATCCCAGAAATTGGAAGGCCTTAATCATTTTTTTCTGTATTTTGGAGGTTAGGGGACCATATAACAATCAGTCCATCATATCAGTACAGCTCTACATTTTGGG
This sequence comes from Acanthosepion lycidas, assembly GCA_963932145.1. NCBI lineage: Eukaryota > Metazoa > Mollusca > Cephalopoda > Sepiida > Sepiidae > Acanthosepion > Acanthosepion lycidas. The sequence goes on along the minus strand of OZ010579.1, from coordinate 132,055,601 downwards.
GTCTAAGAATCTACTGAGAGTATCTAAAATGTATATACATCCTGAATCTGCTATTCTGGCTGAATCATATGCTCCCATGGGAACATCAAAATTTTAATTGTTTTCTTTAACCCAAGGGGTGTCATTAAATACTAGTATAGGTTGTCTTGAAGCCATCATAATTTTGTCGTCAGTAATTTCAATATAATTTTTTAGCAAACTCTAAGCTATTTTCTAATAGGTTTTTTAGAAATGGAGGGGTAGAATTCTATATCTAACTGAATAAATGTAGCTTTAATCTTAGAGTTTATATTTTGCAACCATTTAATGGTATCCGAGAATTCTTTCCAAACATTTACAGGGTATTTTTCTAGTATTGTTATGGGGTCCACCCCTTTTTCATATAAGTGGATTGTACCAAGTGTACCTGGACTGCTGCCGTTAAATACCCAGAGTTACAGTCAGTGAGGGTAGTCGGTAGTCGGATAGAGTGAGGTAACCTCTTGTAGAAGTCAGTTACAAGCACGTACACTCTAAGGAAGTCCTACTTCGAGACTGTATATATCTATCTGTATTTGCTACTAACCACGTTCCTGCACTTACTAACAGTATTACTCTTTGTATGATTGTGTAAATACATTTTATTTCTTATATTTAATTATTGCATTTGTCATTCCTTGGAGACCGAATTCATCTCGGAATCCACAACAAGTATAGATGTGTTTTTTAAGGGTATACTTGGAAATCAAACCTAACGCTGATTTGAAGGGATTTATCAGTCTAGACTGCAGATTATTTTGAAAATTGGGTTTATGGTCCTTAAAAAATAGGTAGTTGTTTTTTAAGTGATTTTTACTGGGCCTTTTAGCAATACCATTTTATAGGCAAATTTGGCAACTTCTTTATTTATAGATGATAAAGACTTACAGTTTCTGTCTTTTGTATGAGTTAGAGATTTTATATAGAATGAAATGGTGATATTCAGACGGATTAATTTTGTAGGTATTTTTGGATTTATCCGCTTTAATCCATAATTTCTTTGAGTTTTTGATATCTGTAATTTCTTTTTAGGGTTAGGATCGGAATTGGTTGGATTTCTTTGTAAATGCAATATTTTTAATTGAATTGATCAAATCAAGTTCGAATCGATCTAAAAACTTATTACCAGGTGGAATGTACCTATATATATATATATATATATATATATATATATATATATATATATATATATATATATATATATATTATTACAATATATTATATTTAGGCAGTGTCGACTTAGTCTTTGATCTATCTGTTTATTTGACATTATAATGTATTTTAAGCTTTCGTTTTTATCCTTACCATATATAGGATTATTGCAATTGCATGTTTGAGTGGCAAGATTTTTTTTGCAGTGGCTGCTGGAGGAGACCTTGCAACGAGTGGGAACCGCTTTTGACTATTTACCCGTTCTCATCTTCACTAGTATAATCCCCTGTTTGCAATCTCTATACTGTAAGATCTGATACCGAAGCTACAAGGCATCAGAATGCTTGTAAAGGATAAATTTCCCAACAAACTATTAATATAACTGCTACATTGCCAACACATTTCATTTTGACTGTAATATATATGACGCTGTGGTGACTTCAATGCAATAAGGTATTTTCACCCCAGCTAAAAAAAGTCGTTCCTACAACGTTGTTGACACGTTACATAGTGGTTTTAAAAATGATACCTAGTGTGGTTATATTAACATTTTTCTAAACTCTCCACAACCTTCTCGCAACATTAAGTTTTATCTTCCCAAACACATTGTGCCTCGTTAAATTACCATAACGTTACCATAAAGTTATTTTTTAACGTTTCAAATACGTGGCCTTCTATTTCATTATTATTCATTCTAAAATTCCGACATCATTGCTAAAATAGAGCCGTGTTGATTGCCCACAACAATAATACTCACCCCGATCTGACTGATCATCACCAATGTTGCGTAAAGTAAAAAATTCAACTCTTATTAAATAATGTCAGAATCCTTTTTCTTCACTTAAATATAATTATGGAAAATATTAAATATTTTAAGCGTATTCTTTATTTGAGAATCAGTAAATTTAGATGAAGAATCCACGTTCGAATGCCTTCCTCGAATTATCTATTTTAAATTCCATTTCTACAATGACTAAAAAGCCTACAAATTAGAAACATCAGTGTTGGATTACTGTACATTATATATCTCTTCTACTTAACATATACAAATACGTACAATTCTATTCCAAAATCAATTGCAAGGAGTAACTTCTGAAATAATTGTTTAGTTTCTAAACGCTAATTCATAAGATATTCATCAATTCTAATGATTCAATAACATCAGTGATATATTTCATTTAAACTGACTGCTAAGGTCTCGATATAACATTTAATGAGAAAAGAAATAGAGTGAATCAAATTATTTTTCGTACCTGTATATTTTATATTAACTTTAAATGTTGATTTAAGTGACCAATGTAATTATTATATTTTTCATGATTAAAAACTTACTGTCAAAGCTGTTTCAAACAAAGACTACGCCATGAACAATTATTTTTATCAACTAATTTAGTATCAACTTATTATAATTGTGTCTATTTCTAAAATAATTAAAAAAAATTCATAGAACATAGCCTAGTGGATTTCATTGATTATAATTTTTTTTCTTTAAAAAAAAACATTTTTTTTTTTAATTTTTCTCTTTGCATATTTGTATATTTCAACTTTATAAAAACAATTGTATTTGTTTCGCTGTGAGAAAAATATTTTTTTGAAATTATCAACTGTTTGTGTTTCTAAAAACAAAAAGAAACAAATTTCCCGTAATTTTAAAATAATTTGTTCAGAATTTGTTTTGGTTTTAAAGGAAATAATTGAGATTTGGTGAAATCATGCATAATGGAAGACGTGAAGCACTGGAAAACGATTATTTCAAGGGTAGAAACAATCATGGATGGCAAAGAAAAGGGGATCAATCATTTCCCCGGATGGTTCAGATTCAATCCACTTGAGAAAATTATTGAGTCAATCCATGTTATAATGGTGTGCAATGTTGTCGTGAATCTAAGAAGTAACGTGAATGCAACGTTACAAAATAAATTATTTGCATCCTTACGAGGTATCGTATTTGAATCGTTACACGGAAATGTATTTACATCGTTACAAGGCAACATATTTGCATCCTTACGAGGTAACGTATTTGCATCGTTATAGGCTAATATGTTTACATCGTCACAAGGCGACGTATATGCATCGTTAGGGGGTAACGTATTTGCATCGTTACATGATAATGTATTTGCATCGTTACAAGGCAACATATTTCTATCGTTACTAGGGAACGTATTTACATCGTTACACAGCAATATATTTGCATCCTTACGAAGTAACGCAGTTACATCGTTACACGTTAGTGTATTTGCTTTGTTACGAGGTACCGTATTTGCATCGTTACACGGTAATGTATTTGCATCGTTAAAAGGCAACGCATTTTCATCATTACGAGGTAACGTATTTGAATCGTTACACAGTAATATATTTGCATCTTTACAAGGCAACCTATTTGCATCCTTACGAGGTAACTTATTTGCATCGTTACACGGTAATGTATTTGCACCGTTACAAGGCAACTTATTTCCATCCTTACGAGGTAACGTTGCGTGGACGTTGGGTGGAGTCTACAAGGAAATATTAATGCAACGTTTTTGTAGACTATAATGATTGTTGCAGAAACGTTTGATCGTTTTTTAGCTGTTTTTATCACTATTATGGACTTTATTGCCGCTTTTTTATCATAGAGGAACGTTCACAATACTCGAACGTTCAAGTATAATATATAGGATAGATCCAATGCCTGTGAAGTTCGTTTTTACGAAGAAATCACTACAGATCGAAATGAAATTTCAGTGTAGAATCAACACGATTTGAAACTTTCGCGATTGTGCGTAGATCACGTTGGCAGAGAATTCTGTTCCATAAACAAGATTATAAAATTCCAATGTTTACTATATTCGTTTGGCTTTTTTTATTTAAAATTATCATTTTTTTCTCTCCAGATAAATTATTATAGTCAAGCAAAATCATTGTCTGTTTTTGATTGACAACATTTGTTGAAGTAAGCATCAAAGATGCCTAGCATCGAAAGTAAGTTAAAGGTGATGCAAGATTGTTGGGCTGATAGAAACTGAATATAGTGGACATTCTTTTTTTCGGCGCTAAACAAGAAACACTATATGTAATTCATATACTCTATCCTATTAGGTTGGTGCAAAAATAATGACGTAATAATGTCGTTTTTTGACGTAACGTCAAAAAACGACATTATTACGTCATTATTTTTGCACCAACCTAATAGTTAAAATATAAGAATCCACAACGCCTGAGCGTGTTGCCTATTTGGAAAATATGTCTAAATTTCAAATCACCCATTTCTGATTATTTGTTCTTGTGATGTCCTCACATGTTTAGGCTAAAGGTTTTCTCACTACATTTTAAATTGTCATAAAATTGTCAATTTCTTTAACAATTTATTGTGTAGCGAAATATGAATAATATATAAATTGGAGTTTTCCGGAAAAAAAAATGAATAAATATGAAAATATTGATAAAAGCCAAAATCAAATGATATGATTTAAGAGGTTGCTTATTTTCAAGCATAAAATCCGCATATCACTTTTAAAGATTATAAGGCAAATATTCCGAATAATCAATAAATTTGCAATATATTTTTCTCTTTTGAAGTTGTCTTCCTTCCAAGTCATAAAAAATATTTATCTATAGAAAATATATTTTTATAATATTTATTTATAGAGATATAAAAGTAATCAATAAATACAGTATTCTAATATTAAATAGCATAAAAAATTAAAGGTCAATTATATATTCTAAATATTTTAATAGATAAAAGATGTAATTCAGATTGTATTATTAGGTTGGTGCAAAAATAATGACGTAATAATGTCGTTTTTTGACGTATTTTTAACGTCAAAAAAACGACATTAGTCCGTCATTATTTTTGAACCAACCTAATATTATCACAAGAATATATATTCAAAATTTTATCAATATTATATGTTTATTACTAATTTTATTGTGAAAAACACTGAACGACATAACATCCAATGTAGGATATATATATATATATATATATATATATATATATATATATATATATATATGTGTGTGTGTGTGTGTATAAAGGTGATAGACAATACGAAAAATGTATTATGAGCGGACGCGTTTCATCCAATGTGAACTTTTACAAGGAAAAAACGAAATTCCGGTTTTGCCTTGAAAAAGTCCACATTGGACAAATCGTGACCGCTAATAATACCGTTTTCCTATTGCCTTTTACGTTTATACACATTGCCTTTTCTACAGGTTAACTCTGAGAAATTTTTCATATATATATATATATATATGTATGTATGTATGTATGTATGTATGCATGTATGTAAGTATATAGTAGGAAATGGCCTGTTGCCTTTGAGCGTTGAATTCAACGTTCATCAAAGTATGTCAAAAATACTTTTACACACTTTGGTGGAGCGGATTCTTGACAGCAAAATAAAGTAAAATGTCCACGTAAACACACATGTCTAAAAGGCCATAGATGTACCTCAATACAGCAACCCATAACAAATTGTCAAAATGGCCTCCGCTTGCTTATACCGACCCATGGAGCCTTTCAAATCTTCCCACCCGATGTCGACCGCTTTCGCTGGCACGTTCATGAAGCGTCTCTGCATTATAAATGTCTGCTGTGTAAAGTATCTGTTTTAGGTGACCCCGGAGATAAAAATCCAAATCATTGAGGTCGGGAAAATGTGCAGTCCTTGGAACCGATCCCCCTCTACCTATTCATATTTTATAGTAGATGTCACTCAGTGAATCGCGAAAAATGTTACTAAAATGTGCCGGAGCTCAGTTTTGCATGAACCACATGCCTCTTTGTATTAGCAGAGTTATATTTGCTAGCAGGTCTGAAAGCGTGTTCGAAATCTAGTCCCTGTAGACAGTCACGTAAAGCGCGCTGGGAGAACATATGGATCTACCAGACAGTCTCATACAATTCCAGTAACATATTAATCGTAAACTAATGTTGTCTCACCTGAATTGTACCGTGCGGATTCTGATCCATCCACAAATGTTTGTTGTGTAAATTTCTAATTCCTCTCTTCCAAATGTTGCCTTATTCTTAAACAAGACTCAAGAGATAAACAACGGATCGGCAGTTTGTGAAAGAAACCAGCAGCAAAACTTCACCGTGTTGAGTGATCAAAGTGCGAAAGACACTGCACACGTTGCAAATGATACGGATACAAGAGCTGCTCTTGAAGTACCCGCCATTCAGTACTATGAGATATACAATATGCTAGGGACACTTGAGGTGTGCTGATACCTGGATCGTATCCGACAGCCTGGAGAATGTGTTCTTTGTGGTCAGACGTAAGAGTGGATCTCGGTCTTCCTCGAGCCATAAATTGTAGCGACTCGGATCCTGTCTCAGCAACGTAACGATAAACAGAATCAAAGGTTGGATAACTCGGCCGCCTTCGCCTAGGAAACACAATACAGCGTGCAGCCTCGTATCCATTACCATTCGTGAGACCGTATGTACAAATCATATCTGCTTGCTCACGATATAATTATCCTGCCATTATGAAATGGAACACTTCTCACTCATGTCTTCTCTCTCCTCCCTCACTTCCTCACTTCGTTAATTTACATATGTTTAATACGGCCCGTCAAAAATGTGTAAATTTTCTTTTCATTTTTTGTTTGGAAGTAAAGTCTGATGATCCGCAGTCCTTTAAAAGGGCTGTGGTGAAATAATTTATTACACGAAACCTTAAAGTGGTCTGTTTTTTGTTTTTTTTTAAATTATTTGCCCTGGAGTTACATTGAGCTCTCTGGATTTTATCCTCCTTAGGGTTACCCTTACGGATTACCTAGTTTTTCATAAACTAACTATATATATATATATATATATATATATATATATATATATATATATATATATGTATGTATGTATATGATGTTGGACTCTCCTGTTGTTTCAGTTCAATTTTAATGTTTATGTTTCGTATGAGACAACAATCCGGCACGGGAATATAAACAAAAAAGAAAAAAAAGTAATATATATATATATATATATATATTGATGCATGTTTCATTAAATAATATAAACAAATTTTGTCTATTTATTTTATGTAGATTCTTTTCATATTCAATGATATGCCTAATAACATTATTATTAAAAGAAGAAAGAAAACCACAATATTGATACATTGAAAACACAACTAAACTTAATCGTGAAACTTAAACAGAACTAAAAATTCTAGAAGCTATATACATAAAACCGTTGAAACCTAACGTGAACAAAATAAACTCTGAAATCTCCACAAATATACTTAAATGCCTATAATTTATAACAGAAGGCATTGATTTATACCAACGGTTTCTCATACTTAATACTTCTCGTTTTCACTAATGCGTGGTCATGTGTGACGTCATGAACAGCCGGGGTAATATTCGCTTCCAGCGTCTCATATGCACGAATTTGTTGTTGCTTGGAAATCTTCCATGTAAGCATAAACAGACAATCATTATTGTTTTGTCCGTGTATTGGTTAATATATTGCAATGTAATTGTCATTTTTGATAATGGCTTATGTATGCCGAACTCTTAGATAGGATTAAAAAATATGTATCAATATTGTGATTTTCTTTCTTCATTTAATGATAATGTTATTAATCTTATTAGACGATATGAAAAGAATTTACATAAAGTAAATAGACAAAACGTCTATATTATTTAATGAAACATGCATCAATAAAAAAATGCTGCCTAATTACACACACACAATATATATATATATATATATATATATATATATATATATATATATATATATATATATATATAAATATATTACTTTTGTTTCTTCTCGTGGGTCGCTGATGCTCTACTACTCCGAGAATAGTCATGAAAAACGACTAGAGAGCCTAGTCTGCTATTTTAATTAAATCATAAAGAAGAAGTGATTGATTTTTGACTTTTCCCAGGTTATTTGCACGTCCATAATATTTGGTTGTACCCTTTTTGCTAGCGAACAGATTAACGGTCGTTTTTATGCTTGATGGCTTGAAGACTGCACTCAAGTATGAAACAGGCTGTCTCCGCTCAATGTTTTACTTAGTGTTCCTTAGTGTTCCCTGTATGTATATTTTTTTTTTTATATACACAAAACCCTTTCAGAAAAAATAAAATAAAAAAAATAAATAAATCTCCATAGACACGTAAACCATACTAGGCAAAATCATCTTCCGTTTTATATTTAGACACCCCAACCTTAACCTGACTTGACATCTATGAATGTAACTCTATACTGATACAAATTATTAACACCTTACGCCCCTTTTTATTTAAACAACCGCTCTAGCCCTTACCATGGAAAGACATTAGTCCCATTTCATCCTCAAGCGAGGATGAAAAGGGACTAATGTCTTTAACTTAATTACAATATTAAATTCGGGGCTTTTAGCTTCCATTTTTCAAACATGGTTAGAACTGTGTAGCGAAAAAAAACATATTTTAAGTCAATTAATTTATAATATTAATGCTCTGTAAATTTACATTGAGCACTATTTTGTAAAAATAAAAATATCTATAAGAACACCGGATTATATATCTTACTGCTCTTTCTTTTTATTAATATATATATATATATATATATATATATATATATATATATATATATATATATATATATATATATATCTATAAAGAAATATAGTCTTAAGGTGTGCTATATTTATGGAATAAAGTGCTCAATATCAGAGATAGAGCGTGTGTAAATATAAAAGTGAACATAGAAGTCAACACTTAGAGGCGACAGTCTGTTTCATGCTATATGCAATCGTCAAGCCACGTGGCTTGACGATTGCATATAGGATGAAACAGACTGTCGCCTCTAAGTGTTGACTTCTATGTTCACTTTTATATATATATATATATATATATATATAGATAGATAGATAGATATAGAATTAATGTTTAGTTAATACAACGCTTAATAACCAGTAAAGATAACGTGTTATTTAATGAGTGCTGAGTGTTTTAGATATAAGGAGTAGGAAGTGATTTATCATTGCAATCGCAAGACTTCACCTACTCTCTGCCATTGTCGCCTCACCGCAGATATTCAATTTAAGTGAAGCGCTAACTCTTATTAGGTAATTACCTAAAACCATTTCAGAGGTCTAACGTCTAGTTGCAATTCAGTGTTTTTATATTTAATTTAACGACGATCAGGAGAATGCATATGTGTGTATGAATACGTATACGGAATTGTTTACTTTTTTTATGTATGCCTATATATGTGTGAGCGTGTGTGCACACGCACCTCTCTGTAAGGATTACAAATATATATATATAGGTCTTAGAACTATAAGTAGTCGGTTTGCACGTTTTTAAATCCACGTTATTGAAAACAAAAACAAAAAAAACGTTGGTTTTACATTAAAGAATAAAGATATTTGTTTCTTAATGTTTTCTATGTGATTTATGATATTCTTTTCCTTTCATTAAAAAAATACAGGAAATTTGACTTCAGACGAAAAGAATCGGATATTAAAGCAAAATTCTGTCAGTAAAGGAAGATCGGCCCAAAAATTATATTATGAAATATCAAGAAATGAATAATAGATATTTTCATAAATAGATATTTTTTTCTTTCCATGTCAATAATGTATAAAGAATTGTTTCATTCCTCAATAAATCACTAAGTTTTTTCTCTTTTTTTTTATGTAAGCCTATTTTTCAAAATATCAATTTCTTAATATTTAATGACATATTTTTATTATCAACAATTTTCTCATTCCGCTTCCAGATTTATTCTTTCGCCATGTTTGTAACACATGGAAAAATGGGCCTTACTCTACCACACCGTCATTTGGTAGGATCTTTAAATTTATAGTCGTTCTGTTTTATTGGCTGCCCTAGTAAAGTTAAAGAGCTTAGACTATCCCGTCATTTTACCCGTAGAATTCTTTACAATCATACCATTTCCGATGGTTAATTCCATAGTTGAACAGTTAAGTTTCCACAATCCTTCGTAGAAAACTTGTTTTGCAATTTGAAAATAAAAAATTACTTTTACTTACTTAACTACGTGATGATTCGTTGTCTATAGAATCTCATAAACAAGTACGCACGCACACAGGCACACATACATACAGACATACACACGCACACATACATATATATATATATATATATATATATATATATATATATATATATATATATATATATATATATATGTGACAATGTGGTAAAATGTTTGCTTGTGACGCGTTTCGTTTTTTAGTACTCCATCGGACTAAATTTGTTAAACTGGTACGACTATACATGCGCACGAACGAGGGATGATGGAAATTTTATTGTTATATTATTTATATTTTTCAAAACAATACATCAGATGCATTAGTTCGTCAGCGTTATGAGAGGGAATAAAATCCAACATAAAAAAGACTATTCTCATCAAAGGAGGAAATAATTCACCAAACGGTAAATGTCATGAAAGTGACTTGATCGCAAAGTCATCAACAGTAATTTTGCTCCCTGACTCTTAGAAAATTTTCATCATTCCTGGCAGATCTTCTATTATCACATGTGTGTGATATCTAATAAGAAATTTGATACAAAGAAAAAGAATCTAAATAAAAACAAATAAATTCAAATTTTAAATTCCCAGCACAATTCGTTCGAGCACATACGTAATTGCAACAACCTAAGAATTCAGTCTGATGAAGTTCTAAATGATGAAACACATTCGCCGAAAACATTTTACATTTTGTCATACATTTTCCGCTAATATTCTTCGTGTTATATATATATATATATATATATATTAGAGGGCTCACGCAATATTATTAGTTAATTTATGGAATTTGGTTATGCTTTTTTCTTATATTTTAGTTGTACTGCGTTGCATCATATATACCATATTTTTTCTATTTATAACATTGATTTGGATTTAGTATAATTTTGTATTAATCTCCTGATAATGTTAGTAACGTCTTGTATGGTTTTATGATATTTTACATTGATTGGTTAGTGTTATTAACATTTTATATAAAGAATATTTATTCAACAGTTGCATATTAATTTACCAAGTAAATCTAAAGGTTTAAATTATTTTCTGGTTTCTTAAAGAAGCTATTTATTTATCAACTATAAAAAATGATGTAGGAAACTCACAAAGCATAGTAGTTTAGCATTTTGTTAAATTATCACTCCATCCCATTTGTTTCCCTAGGGAATAGCCTTGTATAATTTATGTATCTATTTATATCCGCTCCTGTTTGTGCCTGGCTGCCGTTAGCTGCCAATCTACGGATCATGACCCATTTATAAAGAAATTTATTTTTTTTAAATTGTTCCTTCTTCACTTAGTTTAAATTTAACGTAGGTCATATTTGATTGGTTGATCAGAGTAATAAGAAACTTTATAACACCCACGCTATTTTTCATGAAAAGAAAATGTATTTTCTTTAAAATCTAAATAAATCATTCACTCGTCAGTAATTTACAATCGTCTGAGGAGATGCATTGATACGCATCGAAACAAGACTGCAAATGTGTAGCGATTTTGACATTTTTCGGCGTAATATCCTAATATATATATAAATATATATATATATATATATATATATATATATATATGTGTGTGTGTGTGTGTGTGTCTGTATATATATATATATATATGTATATATATGTGTGTGTGTGTGTCTGTGTGTCTGTCTGCGTGTGTGCGTGTGTGTGTATGTGTGTGTGTGTGTGTGTCGGCATAAAAATTAATTCGAATATGACTTTGAACTTTTAAGTATGACTTTGTATATTTAAATATAATTTATTTATATATTTAAAGTTTTTTAAACCCGTTTTTAATCTTTTCTTAGTGTTAAATTAACATTTCATTCTCTATATAAGCCAATTTAATGTCATAAGATTAATATCCGAGTTTAGTTTTATAAAACCTCTTTACTTTAAGAAAAATATCTTCCATCCTCCCCTGACTCCTATTTCCTATTTCCGACATGAATTCAGTCTATACGAGGTTGGTAAAACTGATGAATTATATTTTTGTCGGTTGAGATAAGGCTTATTCCACATATGAGGTGATTTGGGATTTTATTATGGATTAATTTTTGATCTGTAATAATAAATACATTGAGCTCTATTTGTTTTAATATTTTATATTACTAGGATCCACTTGAATTATATATCAACGTATTTATTACCTTTACTATATATATATATATATATATATATATATATATATATATATATATATGTATATATATATATAGGGGGCATGTTTCTAGAGAGAGAATGAGACGCAGAAGTTCTTTACAAATTTACTGATCGAAATCAAATTGCATATATTATAACGTAATAAAATTATAAAAATACGTGTTCGTGTGTGATCGGAAAATTTAAAAGATGCACTAACGATGACTGTACGCTTGTACTAAATTAGTTAAAAAGTTAATTAATTTGGTTTTGTTCTACTTAAAGAAACCATAAAAATTTAACGAATTCTGGTATTCTTAAATCTGCGAATTTGGGAGTGCGTAAGTAGGTTTGGTCATTCTTGTTTTCTTCTCCAATTGTAGTTAAATCAATTTGTTTACGTCCAAGGGCGCATGTGTTTGGGTTCAGTGAGTCTAAATATTATTTCGAATGTTAGTAAACAACTGCATTCAATACTGGTTTTGGTAATTTGGTGCTGTCTTTCATTTATGCAAATACGTCAAAAGACGACCAGAGGCATAATCATTTCGAAAATAAATGGGTCTTCCTGTAGTACTCTCTCTGTATCACATATTTAAAATATTTAAAATACTGCTAAAAATTTGAAAAAAAATATTTTTTAAATTTCGGATATTTTCGTTTTATGTGTAGGCTTTATTATATTTTGTAGTACTTTTAAAAATTAATATTTAATAGTGTACGAGTGTTCACAAAGTTTATGTCATATGTTTCTGAAGATCTTATTACCAAGAGGTAACTGATGTGAACGCGAGATCCACTGTTCTCCGAGAGTAACATGAGGGATCGAATAGTGATTGTCTGTCCTACGATTCTCCCCTTGTCTATATCTCTCACACACACATACATACACACAAATTTCATTTACATACGCTCTATCCTTAATAACATACCATAAAAATACATTTTTATCATATGAATTGATATATATATATATATATATATATATATATATATATATATATAATATATATATATGTGTGTGTGTAATATATACATATCTAATATATATGTGTGTGTGTGTGTCTAATATATATATATGTATGTATATATAGAAAAAGATGCAAATTAAAAAAAAATAATAATGTTCTTTTATGAAAGTATTTATTTATTTGTATATATATTTGATATTTCAGATTGGCCTCAATCTTTCTTCAGAAATAACTGTTTGCTTACAATTTCTGAAGAAACATTGGGGCCAATCTAAAATAGCATATATATATATATATATATATATATATATATATATATATATATATATATACAAATAAATAAATACTTTCATAAAAGACCATTATTATTTTTTTAATTTGCTACTTTTTCAATATATACATATTAAGAAAGTATGTGTGGTTCTCATTTTGGTATATACATATTTATGTATGTATAGCTGGCCACTCGTATTCGAGGAGACCTGTCTACTATGGCGACTTGCCAATCCCTATTGCTGACGCTTGCTCAGTCGCATTTGTGTTTTCAACACCACAGAGTCTACCTATTATTTATACTGCAACTATGCTGAGCAGACCTTAGTTAAAGTTTCTAAGAAAGAGTGTTATCTAGCATGACCAGCAATTTGGACAAGGCCAGCACCCTCAAGCCCTCCACGACGATTGGCTTGTGGCTTCGGACTAGCACAATTATCGAGGCTTGGGTCAACTCGTGGTATAGTTTTCGGACACTTTACAAAGGTGCCGCATGCTGGAATCGACCCCCACCCCAGTCCGATAACATATGGAGTTCTTTCTGAGAGATCGACCATGGTGTGATTCGAACCCGTGTCTCATGGTCAGAATATATTCTGTATTTGATAACTTGTAAGATTTCATACCTGCCATAGTTTAATTAGCGCTTACTATGCTTCTTCTTCTTTATTTTATGTGCCATGTCCTTTCAGGACGTAGGCGATCATGCCTCTCCACCTCCCTTTATCCCTTGAAGCTCTGAACAAGTTCCTTCAATCTGCTATCTCCCCCCAGACCACGTTCTGCTATTCACTTGCTTAAGCCCGCTAGATATGTCATGCGTTGTCTTCCCTTTTCTCTCTTTCCTTCTATTCGACCAGTGAGTATCAAATTCTCCAGTCCCTCTTCCTCATTAGGATACTGAAAATATTCAACACATTTGTTTATACCGTTCAATGTTTTAGAGAGGGTATGAACTAAAATTTATAAGCCGCCAGTTGTATGATTACCATTAGCTAGTAAGATAGATCATGAAAAAGTGGTTATAAATTATTCTGTTAATTTCAGAGACACAATTGAGGGATATAGTTTATCCGTCCGTGGGCAGATACTACATTTTGATTCCAGTCAAAATGCTTCGAAGCCATTGCGACGCACAGTAATAAACAGCGGAAAATGATTAAGGCCATCGTTAAAAATTTAAAAAATTCGTCTGCTGAAATATTTTTTTAAATTTTATCAGGTGAAATGTTCGAAAAACGGGGATTTGGCTCGTTATCATCATTATTATTATTATAGAATATAGGACAAAAACATTTCAAGAACAGAATGTCCTTCTATCCTGAATCGTGCTAGTTCATTCGGTCAACAATTGACGTATACTATAGAGATGTCATGGTGTGTCATTATGTGCTTATATATAGAAATATACTAATTCACTCATATATATATATATATATATATATATATATATATATATATATATATATATATATATATATATATATATATTGAACAATAAAAAAAATTAAAAAAATAAAATCTTCAGACACCGTGGGTTGTAGATTAATATTTTTTCGCTTTTTTATTATTTCATTTAGATTCCTCGACTAGTTTCGGCCAAAATGCCCATCATCAGGAGAAGGAATATTTCTGCTTGCTGGTAGCAGTGAACTACAGAAATGAATGTCTTGGTGGAGAAAATGAACTTTTGTCTGTAGTTTTCATTTGTTTTTTTTATATTTCTTTTTATCTTTTTAACATGAATCTTTTAACATTCCTTATGTTGGTCAAACAGTCTCTTTTAAGTTGTTCTTTGAGATAAGAGTTGGCTGGATCTATGCTTCTCTGAATTCCCCTGGTCTGTTTGACAGCTTTATTGGTCCTGGATACATACATACATACATATATATATATATATATATATATATATATATATATATATATATATATATATATACTGTTCCCGCCAAAATAATACTTAGAATGAACTAGAACAATCAACCCCAAAATTGAACAAATAGCTTTAATTAAATTCTTAAACCAAAACAAAACTGTTAAATAAGTGATATAAATAAATTTTTACTACATTAATAAATAAATAAATAAATAAAATAAGAAACAAAAAAATAAAAAATAAAAAACAAGAAATATAATTTGACCCAAATAAATAAACAAACGACTTCCGGTAAAATAACCGCCATAATAGAATACCCACAATGCACCATTAACTCGTATATATATAAATAGCCGAGAAAAATAACAGCATATGTGGCCTGACGATTGCATATAGCATGAAACAGACAGTCGCCTCTAAGTGTTGACTTCTATGTTCACTTTTATATTTACACACGCTCTATCTCTGATATTGAGCACTTTATTCCATAAATATAGCACACCTTAAGACTATATTTCTTTATATATATATATATATATATATATATATATATATATATATATAAGGTGTGTGTGGGGGGTATGTATGTGTGTATATGCATATGTGTTTAAGTGTGTATGTGGAATAAACTGTACCGTTTTTACTGGATTAAATATTTTATGTGTTTATGTTAAATTTGTAATTACAGTTTTTTTTTCAAATTGTTCTTGATTGCACATTATTTCTTTTATAAATGTCCCTGCTTTAGTTTGCCATTTTCTTTTTCTTTGGCTAGATTTTAAATTTGGATCGTTTAATCAATCATTGTGTGTAATGTCAGCACAAATGTATCAACACTTTTTCGGTTTCTGTTTTTTCTTTAATCTTATGTCAGAAAATAACTAGGGATTTATACATCGGATGATAATTCATATTTATCTTTATCTCAGTCATTTATACCGTTATATAAATCTCTCTTTAGAACTCTTCTCTTTTAAATTTTATTCCACACCCTCACCTTACGAACTTTCCTGTTCTTCTATCTTCCGTTACATCTCTCTCTAGAATTTTTATACATTTCCCTTTTACCCTTGGTTTTCACTCTCACACATACACTTTCAATAAAATTTTGTTTTTTATAGCCGTAGTTATATTTTGTGTTTTTCTTTTGAATTTGTAGGTCTGGTGAATTAAATTGTGGTTACGATACCAATGTAATCAATTATAACTATGGAATATTAGAGTTTGAAAGTTTTAAATATATATATATATATATATATATATATATATATATATATATATATATATATATATATATATATAATAATAATAATAATAATAATCACGGGAAAGTTGAGTAGACGCTCCGTTGATTTAAAATATATTTATTCTTTTCATTTACTGGCTTGAATATTCGAAAATCATTAAAGAAAAAATATAAGCTCTCCGGCAGGATTCAAACCTGTGTCCGCTTTTCTATGAGAATCTGATGTTAAATTCCACTTGCTCTCGTCCTACTCAGCCGGGGCATAACGATCAAGTAAAGTCGAATAGCACCTTATAAACGCAAATTTCTCTCAGATTCTGGTAACGTCCATATCTGCGCAGTATCGAAACGTAAACAACGCAAAAAGAAGTAATATCTTTTGTTTATTTATTGTTTCGACAGATTTTATCACAAACATTATTTTAATAGATACCCATATTTCAGTAGATATTCCGTTTATTTATTAAACAGTAAATTTACTTGTTCTCCAGGTCTGATATTCGAGATATTTTACTAAAAAAAAATAGCATTTATTTTTCCTTTAAGAAGATGTCTCGAATATTTGGCCCGGTAGATGAAAATATTAAATAGTAAATATATATATATATATATATGTGTGTGTGTTTCTGTGTATCTGTGTGTCTGCGTGTGTGTCTGTGTGTCTGTAAACAAAAATATGCAACGTTATCTGTCCTGATCTGATATCACCTCTTCAGTCATTTTCCTATATTTGTAGTAATTTTCCTGTGACTTGTCTATAAATATTTTCATAGTAATTTTTTAGGTGATCTTGTGTAGAGCGCCTTCAAGTATTTAAATGCCGTACAACATTGGCAGATTAATTTAATCATTTTACTCCTGAAATTGCCACAGGTAACCTTTTCTGCTAACTAGGATCTTCGAAAATTTTAATACAGTGACAATGTTACTTTAGGTTTTTTGTTTTATTGTCATCTGTCTTCCTTTGCCTCATTAATTTCTTAAAACTTTGTTGGCTTTTACCACCTTGCTTGGGTTGAAATGATTAAAAAGATAGAAAGATAGATAGACAAATTAATAACTTCGTGCGTATCGCTAGAAACCATGAAATATAATTAAATATAATTAAATACGTACATATAAAGCCACTTACCTGTCCGTGTTTCAGTGGACGAACATTAGTTAAAACTTTGAAAAAGACTTGAAAAAAAGTTTTCTCCGCTTTATGTATTATTTTAGTGTAGTATTTATTCAGATGATAAATAAATTAAAATACTAAACAAAGCCAACCACAAAATGCATATGTATAGATATGTCTATATATTATGCGTTCTGCAAAAATCATGCGTGACATGGAGGTGACGACCATCATATATTCATATATATATATATATATATATATATATATATATATATATATATATATATATATATATATATATATATACATACATACATAGATATATACATATATATACATATATATATATATATATATATATATATATACACACGCTTATATATATATATATATATATGAAAATATATTATATGTATATATGTATGTATGTATGATGAACACCTGTAAAAATTAACTGTTAAATTAATGATTTTTCAAATTTAATTATTGCAGTTATTTCAATTAGTTTTGTTTCTTTATTTCTTTTGAAAACCTGCAGATTAATTTTTCCAATGTTCCATTTTTCTCAAAATATAATTTGCTTATTTAAAATATTATTAAAACTTATTTATAACGGTTAAAATTTGTTGGATTTGCTGAATTAATCTCGGAAACTTAAAAAATTCCATCAAGATTTGTAAATGCTTTAATTCTTGATATTTAAACAAAATGTAAAAAATTCAATTTTCATGCAAATACGTGTTCGCACGTTTTATTTTATTTTATTTTTTTTATTTGTTATTATTATTATTATTATTATTATTATTATTATTATTATTATTATTATTATTTATAATGATAAAGATTAAATCTGTAAGTTTAAGCTTGATTGCTTTCAGGAAAATAAAGATTGCCAATGTTGAGCATGAAGGTCATAGTTTCCGGAGCATCAAGAAAAAAAATGAAGGTCATTTGTGAATGTCAATGAACTCTATTCAAAGAATTGGCCATTAAAATCTAGAAAGAGAATTTGTAGACGGAATGTGCAAGAAAAAACGACTCTTAATTCAATTGATAATTTAAAAATATCTAAAATGGTTTCTGCTGATAGAAAACAAATTCTAATGATAGAAACCCTTTTTTCAAGAAATTTCATTTTTCTTACAGAAATTGTCTAAATTTCTTTGAATGTCTAAATATACAGAGCATACATCACTTTTAACATTCTGATCTCTGTGAAGTTTTTTTCCTTGCTTGTTTGAAAATTCTTCTTGTTGAACCTATGGAAATAATACCCCAAATATATTTTCACCGAGTGCAGAAATAAAATGAGATTTTGTCATGCACAGAAGGAATTTGTTTGTTTTTTTTTTCCCTCAGTAATATAAAAAACGCATAGGACTAACGATAATTGCAATATGAGCTCTGGTATAAAAAAGAATAAGAAGAAAAAAATGATAACATCAAAAATTGCAATAGCTAATTAAGGTGGTGGAGTACTTGGAGAGAAGAATTAACAGGAGATAACTGACAACTGACCTCTATTAGACATGGCATGTGGAAGTAGAACAGTCTCCACCAGCGAGCAAAATAAAGGGTTCAGTTCGACATTCCAACCACCCGAAGAAGGCCGAAACGTTGTGAAAAATAGGGCAAGAAAGATGAGGACAATAGTCCGAATAATGTAAATAGTGCGCATAACACCTCATCTCAGAAATATAGACAAAATAAATGTAAACTTAACTTAACATTTTAAGAAGAGAATATGCAAGTAATATTTTGTAAATTAACTTTTATGAAATTTTAGTACCAGTAAAGTTAGTAACGATTTTATTTCTTGATGTATTTGTAATAACCATTATTATCGTCTGCCATTTCGCATGACTTCAAATTGGTTGTGCACAGCAGAAATTTACAGAAATGCCTAAAGGAATCAATATAATATGTTTAAGTCGATATTCATAAAAAAATCTACTGAATTATTCAACCAAGTGAGTTTGCCGAATTTATTATTATTATTATTATTATTATTATTATTATTATTATTATTATTATTATTATTATTATTATTGTTGTTGTTATTATTATTACTATTAAGTTATATTTCCTGCTTTGTATCCTGTAGAGTCGGGTCCAAATTATGGTCCTGAGGCTCTATAGGTAAATTGCCATTTAACTGACAGCACTTTTCTTTCTATACGGAATTTTCCTAGTAGGGCGATCTTCTGGGTAATCTATATGTTGATGTTACTTGGGTCACTGTTAGTAAAATTATTATTATTATTTTTATTATTGATGATGATAATAATAATAATAATAATAACAATGACAATAATACAATCAGAAAAGTATTTAAATATTTCTCTCGTGATCAGATTTATGTGGCTATGTTTAGAATAGTAAATTCAAGGGAAGTGAACAAAGTGACAAAAAGATTTTTAGAAAAAATATGCCTTGCCAAAAATCTTGTTCATACAGATATTTAAGAGTTCTATTACATGTTTCTCTCCATAGTATGTCAAAAGCGACATTGCTGCATCTAGCAAAATAATAAATGTGGAAGACATTCATTGATAAAATGAGCACATATTTCCAAACGCTAAACAAAAGATAGATAATGTAAGTGAACCTTATTCACAGAAAACTGCAAGGAAGTTGATTAAAAGAAGTATAAAACTGAAAATGGGAAATTTGTACTTTTTTATATTTAACTATTTACTTGACAATAATTGTATTTTATAACAGAACTAATTGTGGAAATTTCTTAATTTCCTCTTTCGAAATCTTATTTTATGCTGCCTAATTCAATTATTCTTCTGAGGAGATTATTACTGACGTTCCGAGATGTCAATTCCCGACTGGTCTCGTATATTAAACGTGACAGTGTGTGTTCTTTACTTGCGTGGAAGGAGACTATAAAATTTTACTGTGCTGAAGGCAGATACTAATTTGCTTGATGAAATACTAGTGTGACTCGTAAAAAGAAAAAAATAATGGAAACTCAAGAAACTTTCATATTTCCAACGAAAGACTAATTCGGGAATGATGATTGAAAGGTAAAATTACCTACGAATTCGTATGACAAAAGCGTCAAGGAAATTAGACGGTACAATCAGATAATCAATACCAGATGACACAAGAATTTACTGATATTAGGCGAAACAAAAAATAAACTGCCTCGCACGTTGACATATATCCATTAATCTTATATCAACGTACATTTATTCACAAGGGAGATATATTTAATTAACGGACTTTCAGCTATGACATAAAAGAATATTTCAAACAATATTTACACACACATACGCATATACATGCACACACATACACACACGTAACAAAAACAACAACAGCAGGTCGAAAAGTCACTCATTTTTAATCCGGAATAATCACAAATCATGATATAATTCCCGTTTGCATTATTTTAATTTTCAGATTAGTTTTGAATATTGGATTTATTTTTTGAGATGAAGAAATACGATAATTAAATCCTTAAGTTTCATATCGGTTTTTTATTCAATGTTGTAAAACTCTGCTTTTATCTTTTATACTTCAGTTTTTCTAATACAAGGCTCACGAGCCACTTAAGGTAGAATGAAACTGCTAACGAAATTCGCAATACAAATTTAGTAGGAGATAAGGACAGTAGATAATAATAAACCCTTGGAATGTTCAGGGAAGCACCTCCGTGATTAATAATAATGACAATATTGGTCATTTCTTTATAAGAAAACATTCGACATGCATTGACCAAACAGACATTGCAAGCTGCAGTTGGAATTTATCAAATCATTCTCTTAAAACAATATTTCAATGAGATTTCTCGAGCGCAGTTATTTTTTATTGCGCTTTCCAATATTAATGTTAGGGTTCAAGGGGCGGGTGTCCCTTCTTTGCATTTTCCATCAAGTAGTTATCAACGAAATCATTTTGATTACGACAATTTACTATCCATTTTAGTTGTTGCTACTGTTGAACGTTCACAACTGATGCGATGTTTTTTTGCTATTTGCTACAATATTTTGATTGTGATTTCGCAGAGTACGCTTAACTAAAACCTACAAGATCCATCCGCTCAAAGCCATTGCTAATAATTAATTCAAGAAAAAAATCGTATAGAGCTGACAGCTTTGATATTTCTAAACGAGTCCAGCGCCACGCCTGCCCTCCACATGAAAGTCACCATTCAAAGGTTGATTCGCGTTGCCAGAAAAGGAAAATTGCAAAAGAGAGAGGAGACAGAAGACAGTAATACAGATATAAACAAATGAGTGTTACGGCAAGGAGAGATGGGGAGAGGGAAGTAAATTGAAAGAGGTTGTAATTGTGTTTTAAGAAATTTAAGTAAAGGATAGATTTCAATGCTTGATGGAAATTTAGATGTCTAAAAAAAAAAAAAATTGATGATTGTTATCAGTTTAAATCAGGTAACGCTAAAAAAATGGTATACTCTGGAGAAAAAAGTTCCCCAAATTGATAAAAAAATTTTTTAACGTGTAAATGTTTATGTTAGAGTTAAAGAGGGAAGACGAAAGTATTTTTTGAATCTTTTTGCAGATTTTTTAATCCTTCCTATAAATTTTTAAAATTTTATTTAAAAATCTCGTTTTTCTTGAATAAAAAAAAAATAGTAAATTCGATTTATTGGCCATTTCTGCCCGAATTTGTAAACAAAAAATCAAAATTAGTTCAAAAATCACTTAAAATTCAGTTACAGCTTCTTCTTTTTTTTTGTTATCTTAGGAAATTTAGAATGATTAAAGTATACTTAATGTAATTTGAAAGAAACATTACTTACTTTTTTAGCAGAAATTTTTTTAATAGAGATATTTCCAACCCTGGTGCTTGCGCGTGTGCGTGATTGAAGGGTTTAATTGATGGGTGTCAATATATTGACAACTTACGTCAAGGGAATTTATCCTACGGTAGCGCAGAAATGATGTAATTCGTTCTAATTTTAAGTGAACCTGGTTAGTAAATTAAAAAAAAAAACTTTCAATTTTTTTTTTTAACCTTACGTTTGAAGAAAAACTTCTGCACTGAAAATAACATTTAAATTGTGAAAAAAAATCAAATTTTACATGTAAAAATAAAAAAGTAACAATATGTTTTTTAAATTGAGTGATACATATTTTATTTATTAATAAAATTAATATTGGAATGCTATGCAATCGATTTCAAATTTTGCTTTGTTGTTAACTGAATGAATGCAAAGTAATTTCTGAAGTAAAAAGAACTTGCTTCTATCTAGGGAAACAACTCTACCTCACGTGACGTTATTTCAAAGCTGTGTATCCATACTTTCGTCAGATACAATTTTAAATACAATTTTGGAATATTAAAAAATTATTTGAAAAATATCAACGGTTGTCTGATTTTAATAAGATTTCAAATTTATGATCTATAAGAAGTAGAGAATATATGTCATTCCCATAAGGTTGCATAAAGAAACTTAATTTTAAAATATATAACAACATTTTGTCATATTGTGTATTTAAAATAGAAAAAAAAGAAAAAAATTTTTGTAAAAATTCATTTTTCATCAATTTTTTTTTTTCAGATAAGAATTACCTAAGTATATGTTATTCACAAAAGTCATAAAAAGCTTTTTTAATTAAATATTGTCTTAGTTTTACTGGATTTTGTATGTTTACAATTGAGGTAAAAGTTTGGACAATTTTGCAGATTTTTTTAATAAAAATTCGATGATTTAGAATCTTCAGAGTCTTGTGCATTTAAAAAAAAAATTCAGGTTACAAAAATAAATTTTTGAAGTTTTCATAAAATTAAGTTCGAGGTGTGTAACATATATATAAAAAAAAATATTTATACCATGACTTTCAAAAAGACAAACATTTCTAAAATAATTTCATTCATTTGTGAATAAGTTCTGAAAGTTTCATCAAAATCTAACAAGTACTTGATTTTTGCAAGATTTTCCAAATCAATGTGTTTTTTTCAACTGAAAACAGTGAAAAAAAATAGTACTAATATTACCTAATTTTTGACCTAAACAAAAACAAGATTTTCAACCTAAATTTAAAATATGCTGCAAATGAAAAAAAAAAATTTAAATAATTAAAAAATACCTTGGTCTTCCTTCTTTAATTTTAACATAAACATTTACACGTTAAAATTTTTTTTATCAATTTGGGGACCTTCTTTCTCCAGGGTATACCACTTTTTTTAGCGTTACCTGGGACGTACCTAGTTTAAATATTTAATTTTTTATGTAAATATTTTAGGGAATTAATATAAGTTAACTACTATTTTTATTAGCACATTTATAGAGAACATATTAAAGAAATATTTCAAATTATAATAGTTTATTTACACGACCAATCGTACTTCCTTAATATTGTAAAAATAGTTACGGTAACATCTTATTAGTTTTACTTTTAATCTAATTCATGAATGCAATTTTTCTTCCTTATTATATGGGTAAACTTACTTACTTAAGGTTTAGGTTTCATTATGGAATAATATTTGAGGGTAATATTAAAGATTTTGCTTTCATCTTATATATATCGCAAACACATTCATGCAAATCCCATATATACATACGTTTATTTATATGCGCAAATACACACATAGACACACGTGTAACAATATACACAAATGCTCATCTATCTTCATACATAAATTATATATACATACATTTATCAATCATTACCTATATTTTAATATTTGAAATTTATTTAGATTTAGTTTGATTTCATAGTTAAAGTTTAACTTTAGGTGACTTCTGAAGTGCTTCATTATTAAAGGAATTTCGTTAATATTATTATTACTATTAATAGTTTAAGAGTGGTATATTTAAACTTAAATTAAGTTAACAATTTTAAAATTAAACTCCCTCCAGAAGATAAATATACATTCTCATAATTCTAATTATAGAACATTAAAAGAGAAAGTGATATTAAATATTAAAAAGAGTAATTTTAAAACACCATTAGAATGACCCATGTCCTTCCATTTGAAAATATTCCATACACGTACACACACACATACACATATATACGCATATATCTACATATATCTATCTATCCATCTATATATATATATATATATATATACATACATATGTATATATATATATATACCCATATACATACACACACCCTTATATGCATATACAACCATATATATACACACATATACACACATACACACATATATACATATACCTACATATACACACACAATTATATACATAAAAAAGCATATGAAAAGTATTCTACACATAACTATCCACACATGCATGTGTATTTATATTACAATGTTAGACATCTATTCAGACATATATTACAAATATTAATTCTAAGATATTTACATCTATATACATATGCAGATTACAAGTAATTTTATATTCAAAATACTACATATATATAAATATATGTATACATATACATATCTATACATATACATACATATACACATATATCTACACACACACACACATATATATATATATATATATATATATATATATATATATATATATATATATATATATATATATATATAAGCAAAAGATTCAGTCCAACCTTACAAAATGAGTATACACTTTTATTTTAATATTGCGGAATGCTAATTGTTGCTCGACCCCAAAACTAAAGTGACCTCTGTTCCAGAATAGAAAACAACAATGTTCATTTTGAAAGATTTTGAATTTCCCAATTCACACCATCGAACTTATAAACCTCTCTTTAATTTTGATTCCAGCCAAAAGGTTCTTTAAGCCAATAGTCTGATTTGGGCTCAAATTCCAATTCAGGTCGCTGGAACTTCAACCAAGTTGAGCTCTTCAAAACATAAATTTCAAAACATCACGTCACGAAACTTTCCCCTTTACCGCTGATTAATAGGAAGTATGATGAAATAAAAATGATTTCCTTAATTGCCAAAATTTGGAGATAATTTAAACTGACTATAAAACCCTACTTTTTTTTAAATATACAAAAGTTTTGTGTTACTTTAAACTCAGTATAAATTAAATACTTAAAATTCACAATTTTTTTCCATTTATTTAAAAATTAAACTTTTAACTGTTCCGTCCCCAGCCGGACAAAAAAATACCAATTTTAGATATTCAAACACCGGTTGAATGGAACATTCTAAAAAAACTATAATATGTCTATGCAGAGCAAGTGTGGCCTGAATTAAAAGGGATTTCACACACACGGATAGACAAACAGAATTTACCGTTTATTTATCTAGAAGACGTTATGATTCTTCAGACGTATATATTTTATCAGTAATGTCTGTCGGTCTCCAGGTTCTTTTATGTACATTAAAGACAAAAAAAAAAGCATGGCAAAACTATTGCGCGAAATGGAAGATCTGAGATAATAAAATCATAATAACATTTTCTAATTAGGAATTGTTCCATCTTATTAACATAAATGTAATATGCCTTGGAATATTATTTTATTTGAACGTTAGTTTGCTTTTTTAGACCAAAATTAAATATGAAAGGCGTCAGATACTACAGGCAGGGTTTCAAACCCAAAGAAAACCAGAAAATCAGAAAGTTACACAAAGTGAGAAGAAAGAAATATTTTGAAAGTCTAGGTAGAGAATTCAAAATTAGCAACTAGACAAATGAGAAATGAATGAAGTGTTAACAATGAGATTTCAGTTGATAAAATCTGCAGAATATTACGAAAAACTAATTCAGCGGGCTTACATCATTGACCAGAACCACATCGGAAAAGAAGATTGAAGTGGTAAAAAGAACATCTAACATTGGATCCTAGAAAGTGGCAATTTTTTTTTTATGATGAATATAAAATGAGAGTTACATTCTAATTCAAGAGAATATGTAAGAGAAGCAGTGAGAGTTTGGAACAATGTATCAGAAAATTTTACAA
Organism: Acanthosepion lycidas; assembly: GCA_963932145.1. Classification (NCBI taxonomy): domain Eukaryota; kingdom Metazoa; phylum Mollusca; class Cephalopoda; order Sepiida; family Sepiidae; genus Acanthosepion; species Acanthosepion lycidas. The sequence continues at coordinate 132,028,975 of OZ010579.1, read as the reverse complement.
TTTAGCGATGAGACGTAATGATATGAGGTTTCATAAAAAGCGGCAGTTGGAGAAAATTGGTAAAATTAATAAAAATCTAAACAGGGAATACTATATTAGTATTGTGGGGACCTATCTACAAATGGACTCTTCCACACCTATATAATATGGCTACCAACTCTGAGTAAAATGAGTCACCAAGTGAGGGTCACTAAGTAGTAGACAGTGACCGACCGACCGACCGAGTGAGTGAGTGAGTGAGTGAGTGAGTGAGTGAGTGAGTGAGTGAGTGAGTGAGTGAGTGAGTGAGAGAGAGAGTGAGAGAAAGTACTCTCCAGTCCACATTTACCTTTGCACTACGTTTCCGACTATATAATATTTAACCTTATATCCGAGTCCGTGTTATCTTTATATGGTTCTACAACATAACAATTAGTTTACTCAGGTTTAATCTTCTGTCAGAATTCCCAAAATGTAGAACGTTTTCAATATGATGGTGATTTTTCCCACACATTATGTGCAACAAAAACATGTAAATGAAGGTGTTCAACTTCTGGAAGACTAGTCAGTACTATGTCTTATTCTCAATATAATTGAACGATTATTATGGGAACTGAAGAACCAAAGGCTCAAGTGAAAACCAGGCAATCTCCAAAATCTTTCGAATTACTGTCAAGAACAAGGAGAAGATGATCCCAATGAGAATATCTGGATTTTGTCCTATTCAACACCACATCGAAAGTCAACAGTAATCTAACTCATTGTTTAACGCTTTGTACAGTAACATTTTTCTATTCCTCAAAAATCATAAAATGTACCGAGAAAAGCATTTTTCAAATTATTAAATAAGTCTGCTGAATCAAATAAACGTTATTCTGTGAGTCTTTATGTAACTTTATAAACTACGAACAAAATAATTTGTTGAAAAATAATTAGCGTGTAAACTAACACTGGATCGGCGGTATCGTGGATTTGAGAAAAATAGTTTTACCATGTCGACAATTGTATTTGTACGCATGCGTAGTCTTCCAGCGCAAATAATGTCTAAAGACCAACATTCAGTGGATAATGGTAAAATATACAATAAAGTGTACATTCCATTTTAAACAGTAATGTCCATTTTAATGCACATATATAAAAAGTGAAAGTTATTTTAAAAATTTTACAAAAGAAAAATACTAGTTTTTATTCGAAGCTCAATCAAATAGACAGAACTGAAAGTTGTTAATAGACATAAATAATATAGATTTATTATTCTTTTTTTTTCTTTTTTTTTTTTTTTTTGGATAACACGAAAAGGAAATGTATATCTAAATGCGCTAATATATAAAATAGCGAAAATGTGGCGTCTTGATACATGACTTGCCTCTTACACAATGAAAAAGAACGAGCGGCATTTTTTTTTTTTTTTGTTATTTAAAGATGAGATGCACTTTCATATATAATATACGCGCTTATAGAGTTGTAGACAACCGGCTTGGCGAGACTTTTAGTCACTGAGATATAAAATGCAGTGCTTTATTTTGTTTTTTAAATATAATGGTTGGTTAGGACAAATCGATTAAAAATTCCGCGAAATCTAAATGTGTTAAACTTATTTCAGCAATCATTCTTATTTGTGTGAAAATTGGAAAATTCCTTCTGTGGTAGTTAAGTTCTGTACAAAAAATGCACCAAGACTAACATTATTTATATGGAATTTTGGTATCTCATCTGGATTACGAATGTGTGATGTCATATAAGGAGTTCTTGCAGTTTAATTTCACCAGCTATTGAACACGGACAATTTTTAATAGTGAGCGTGAAATTATTGCGGATCGAGTGTATATTTATTGTTAGAGCGAAAAAGATCTTGTATACCATTTTCAAGACTATGTAAAATCAGTTCACTTGTAGGAGACCTAATTCTCATTATTTTACAGTTGAAATAGCTAGATGTCACCATAAGTTTGATGCTAACATTTTTTACATCTCGGTTGTAGAGTCCTCTTCCAGTGTATTGCTTTACAGTCAACATTGATCTTCAAAAATTTAAATGCAACGTCAATCCTCATTTTCTGTTTCCCTAATTTCTGTTCTTTTTTATACTTCTTCCCTTAATATTTTTTTTTTCTCATATTCGTTCACACTCAGCGCCTTATTAACTTTATCATCCTATTTGGAGAGAACTGCTTAAATATTGACTGTGAATTTTGAACAATTGCCTGACAGATGATCAGGAGACGTAGGGGAACAGATCAGGAATACGTAGGTGGAGTCATTTGAGCAAGGAGGAAGTTTTAAGGAAAATTAGGAACGAAACTGACCTTTGCAGATGAAAATGCTGTGAGAGATGAGGAAAGGGGGCTTCGAAAATTCAATACTCACGAAGCAAGACTGGCGCAAGGAAACTGTGAATAATCTTGCCTGACTAGTTTACATAAATTGACAGCGGAATAGGTATTGGGAGAGATGGTAACAGATCTCGTTTGAAGCTCCTAAGAAAAAGTCGTGGAGAACCATCATCGTCCACGTAATAAATATACACAGCACAAAGCGATATCAGCAATGTTGGAATTCCTGAGGAATATCAGTCCCACGTGAATACTGCCGGGGCCCAAAGAAGTTGGAACTGAAAATGAAACGGAATATTGCATAAAATGATATCACAAATAAAGACTGTTGCAACTCAAAATATGAATTAATATACTGTAGATTTGTACATTATAATTCAGGGGAATTTGAACTTGTCGACTAACAAAGGTATCACTACTGACAACGCAACAATAATCTCTTCTAACCGAACGTTGGCAGCTCAGTGGGGAAAAACTGGCTGGTCACATTCAAGGCTCGAAAAACAAATGAATGATGTTCAATAATCGAACACCAAATCTCCGCCTATTGTGATAAACGTGGTTTATATCAGGAAGGTTCCGTGCTTTGAGTCCCTATTGGGACTTAAGTTCAAGCAAGGACTCAAGGACAACTCATTCATACTATCCATCGGAAAAGATACTTGAAAAACGCTTGATACCATGCCAGGCTTCAAAAAGAAATTGACTCCTCCTGCCATAACAATCTTTTTATGACCCAGATCAATTTCAAATGGTGCACTCTGAAACCATATATTACAGGAACTCCCCGGTTTCTATCTATATTTCTGAGGTGAAGTATTATGTACATTATTTACATTATTCGGACTATTGTCCTCATCTTCGTCGCCATACTTATTACAACGTTTCGGCCGTTGTACGCTCCGGCCTTTAGGTGGTTGGAATGTCGAACCCTCTGAAATTTCTCCACTGTCTTAACCGGGTATTGAACTTACACTCTTTGGGTTATATCTTTCCAGTTTCGACAGAGTTCTTTAAAAGCATATGCGCGTCCTTGAGGGTAATAAATTATTTTCCACCTTCGATCCATTTCTCACAGATAAAAGGTCGCAAGCCTCCCGTTTTTCTATCGCCTTTTACATGGAAATTCATTCCTTAGTTTCATCCTTTTTACACCACATGGCTAAGGCCAGCAATTCCATTTATATCGTAGCAAAACACCTTCATATTCCATTCGTGAGATCTAAGGTCGACTACGGTAGAGTGTTTCTACTAACCACTACTTTATGAAACAGACTCCCAATAGGGTGCTTCCCTGATCTCTATAATTTTAACCTGTTCAAGTCTAGGGTTCACCGCTATCTTCCCCACATATCTCCATAAACTGGCTCTCGTATTCTGTAACCTCTTCATTGAGTGGCTTTTGTGCCTTGTACAGGAGGAACATTGACCTGAAGCACCTCTAGTGAGAGATATGCTTGCCCCGACAAGATCAAACGATTCTCTATCGTGTGCGATTCTCACAAAACTGTTTGTAGACAAATTGGACCGATGCTCACAAACCTCATTGTTCACCAATCGCTCTAGACCGCTTTGTTGTAGAAATTATGCACACCCGCTCAATTATATCACCATTTCACAGAATCCATAAAACATCACGCAACAGTCATTCTTATGCGAATATACGGGGGCACATGTTATCATATAACTATCTTAATTTTTTGGTAAATTTCTTTATATATAACAGACGTGTGTATACGTCATTTAATGTCTGAACGCAAGCAATCCTTTGCAATGACATTTTTAATACAAACCTGAGAAAAAAAATCGACAAGCCCTGCCAGACGACACACGCCAGCACACGACACCATATAATAAATATCTGCTTAAATAGACAGCTGGGAATTGTTCGCAAAGTACTGTTGTTTGTTGCAGCTTAAAGGCAATAAATTGCATGATATTCTTTCTTCAAAAATAACGAAATCAAAAACTAGAGAAAAACACACATTAGTAACAGAAGTGAATAATATTGAATGCAAAAAGCATATGACATAACTTTTTTTACTTTACGATAGTATAAATATTTAGCAATTTCTGTATAGTAGAAGAGAAGAAATAGAATAAAAAAGGACTGTGAGCGACACCTGGTGTCTCAAGACATGCAATACTTCCATTCACGTATTCTTTTATATATATTTCTTAATCCCGTGTGTTGATTAGTAACCAGTGTTTCGAATTTTGCTTTAGTCAATAAAGAAAGAGACTTTCCACAAAGATTGGCGCTAGATAATCTTCCTATACCCATGACATGCATTTGACATTTTACTCCAGTAAACAATTGCAAACATCATATACACAAAAAAGAAACAAATATTTAGGAAAATAGTTTAGTAAAAAATGTATTAGGTTGGTGCAAAAATAATGACGTAATAATATCGTTTTTTGATGTGTTCTTTAACGTCAAAAAACGACATTATTACATCATTATTTATGTACCAACCTAATACTTTGATATGTTTCGCAGTAGATCAGAAAAATATTTCAGAATGGTAATTTTAAAATATGATGTTTTCTTATAAGGAAAAATTCGACACTCAGTGGATAGTTCTATTAAAATAATTTTTCAGGAAACTAATTTTCTCATGTCCAGTAGCTATTATCGCTTATTTAAATTTAGATCGGGTTTTCCTATCCTGTCTTTTGCAGTAGAGAGTGCCAGCATATTGATTATCCCTTTTCCTTCTCTTCGATGAACACGTGATTACTCTTGGAGAAAAACACAAGGTTCTGTGATTTCTAATATTTCGTTCAATTCTTTCTTTGCCATTCTGTAGCACCAGTTCACAAGGTTCTAAGAAAGAAAGTACTTGTTAAGATTTACAGACATCATTCCCCAAAGCCATTTTTAACAATTCATCTGAGAAAGAGGTTATAGATAACTGATAATTTAGATGGTCATAAATGAGTTTATTATCATAAATCGTATCCATATGAAATTCTCGAACTGACGAAATTATTTAAGAACGTGACTAGAGATTTATTTTGATTTTCGGGAGTTCGCTTCCAATCCTATGTTCAGTTACTTATATTCTATACTAAATATGTTATGACTGAACCATGCACCGACATATTTGAAGTATTTAGTATATGCTAATTCCACATCCTTTATTTTTATCATGGATTCAGATTATGCGCCATCACTGTTTAAATTTCAATTCCAGTTCACAGATTATCTTCTGGAAACATTTATCTTGGGACACTTGATAGAGGATGTTGAAATTTTGTTCAATGTTATTCTCGTTGTAACTTAACGAGACCATATTTTGATCCAGAAAACACCATTTTCGTAAGAATTGTATATAGATTACCCAGCGATGTTGCATTGAAAATGTTATTATCTATCATTCTTTTTATGCTTAATATATGACTAGGCAATTTGATTTTAAAAAATTTCCTTTTTTTCTATCATAAATATTAATTATATAGAATCCTGTGCGATAAATAAAACATGAAATTAATGAAATGGCATTAGGCAAATCGTTTTTTTTTTAAATTTTGATGGCAAGAAAAACCGAAGCGTTTAGACTTGAATTTCTTTTCCTTTTGCTAATCTGTTCTTGCAATAAAAAAAGCTATTTTTTCTGATAGGACATCAGTGAAGCCTGTCAAAGTAAAATCTTACGAAACTAATTTTCATCTTAATTTTCCACTCTCACAGATTCACATCCAAATGGCATAAATGTTGTGGATAAAAAAAGAAACAAGTCATTGATTTTTGACGACTTATCAAACCTTTGCATGTTATTCAAAACCAGAGAATATTTTTAAATTGTAAGAATTATTTTGGTGATAATGATGATTTACTGATATAAATCATATTAATTAGATAGGGGAGAGGTAGATGGTTTATAATTTTCTCAAAGGTATTTGCACATAAGTCAGTATAAGGAACCCGATTGGAATTGGAACTCTGCAATCTGATTGCTAATTCCAAGCCATTATCCTTTACACAAGCCGCACATGGAAGCTTACAGCATCTGATATTCCTACGCAGTCACCCATCTAGGTAGTGATTAGGCTCGTCATCCCTTAACATCCGTGACCTTATAGGAATCGTTGTTTCAACATGATATAGCCGTCAGTTCTTTGTAAATATCTCTTATGCAACACTTCATGCAGTAGGTGAATAGTTTCTAGTTAAATCAAAAATGTAACTGCTGATGTATCAGTCAACGTAAATTTGAACGCCAAATAAACATCGGAATTATGTCTTTGAAGAAATCCATTAGAGAAGAACATTGCTGAAGCGAGTAAGCCACGGCGAAGTCTTAAGAAAAATGGAAACAAAAAGGAGACTTATAAATGAAATCAGAAAGGGAAATCTTTCTTGGATAAATAATGAGAAAAAGTCCTTGAAGAATTTGACATTCATAGGATATAAAAATGTAAAAAGGGACAGGAATAATCAGTGGGTCACCTACTTGTTGGACTTATGTCAGTGGATTGCTGAACAAGGATGGACGGTACGAAAAACAGACTAAAATTATTAAAAGTATTCAGTATTTTTATCATTTCATTCCAAGCAAAGTGATAATGAGAATAAGTTACTACGAATGAACGAGAATAAGAAAAAAAAAAGCCAGAAGAAGAATCAATTAAAGACCAGAATTCAGGAAGATAAAAGATGACGATTGATTTAATTCTTTGAAGAACGTAGGTAAAAGGAAAAAAAGAAACTGGAATAGAATTCCACAAGTAAGAAAAGCGAATAAAGAAAAGATTACATTAGAACATACGGTTACATCTATTTATTTTTAAGGTATAATGATAAGACCTAATTGGCAATCTCGTACTAACCTTAAATTCATACATTTGGGGTACCAATGTCGAGAGCCCATTAAACAAATTGCCATGAAAATATTCATAGAAAAGACGGGAAAAACCATGTAATGGCGGTGCGTAAGGGACTGAAGTCGAGGTGCCAGGTCAGGACAAAAGAATCTTGTGATATATACGGTGAGAATCAAACCAAATATGTTTGCAATATTAATAATAAACCAAAAAAGTGCAATGATTTTTCTCATAGTGGTTTGTGTCAGTCTTGTTGATCGAGAGCAGAAATTTGTTTTGGATGCGTTAGAATTTACAAGCCATATCTTTCTCCCCTAATTAACAACAGATTGGATTGCATTTTCGAGAGAAGCTGCAGGTTTTACTTTGTCCAACACATGAGAGTTAGTATAGAGATAGTAATAAATAGCCGTGTCCTCAGTACAAGCATTTGAGAGCTGATGACATCTGGAAAGTAATTGATGAAGATGAGAAGCAATGTAAATCCAAAGACAGAGCACTGGGGGACCCACACATTAGTGAGAAAGGATCTAAAATCGTGACCTTCAAAAGGATTTTTATTATCCGATTTGTTAAAAACTATTGGATTGTCAAATAATCGTCGAGAGACACAATTACTGCCTAAACGACTTCGAATATCGAGATCTGCAATACAAACCTCGCCATTCTTACCAAAATTCTGATAGAAAGATTATAACAGCTATAAAGGATAGGAGGTTGGAGAGAGCCCTGATTTCTCATGTCCTGAAAGCACAGGACAAATTGAAGAAGAATGTACCCTAGGTTTCCTATGCAAAATCGTTGTAATAACAGTAAAAAGGTTATTGTGTTGTCTAAATTGCCCATGTCTAAATTAATAAAATTAATTCATGTCATCTTCCATTATGCAAGTGAAGATTCTCAAAATGATATTTACTATTAGTACCCATGAACATTTTACATATGTATTTCTTTAATTTTCTGATGCAGGACTGTAAAATACCCACTGAGATTCGTCTATTTTATTCTCAACAAATTTATTTTGTAATAAAAATTGCAATATACATCATGACAATGATTTCATAGACATTTTAAAGAAGTAAGTGGGTACTAATTAAAATAGTATATATATTTTCACTTCTCTTTATCTTTCTTTTTTGAGAGCGTCTCTGATGTGTTTTTGTCTTTCCTCGTAATCAAAACTGAATATTAACCAGCTCAGAACATCATTTAAAGGAAACAAATTAATGGAATGCATTGTAGTCTCTCCAGGTATTAATCCACTAGATAACAGATGGGCCATACACATTCACATCAGAATGAAAAACTATATTCAAAATTAGAAGAGCTCTTGGAACCAATCTGAAATGCTAAATGTAATCTGATTTTTGAAACAGTAGAATAGTTGAATAAAATATCTGAAAACTTAACGAAGAATATAAAAATTCAATAAGTCCGTGTTTAAAGATAAAATGATAATTTAATCAAATTTATACGTCTTAACTGAAAAGTTGTTTCTTTTTTCTTGGGCTGTACATCAATTACGTGGAACAGTGATTGCATAATAATGCCTGACTGTCGTATAAGAAGGTATAGATATGAATTAAATTCTTGATATTATTCCTTTGTTCTTCATATTTTAATAATGCTAGATGTTAAGTTGAAATTCACAAGATATCTTGAAGTTGTTATCAACCTCGGCTGTTAATACCAATTTTATTTTGAAAATATTAGATGACGGATTATAATCTGAAATATTTTCGAATATGCTTAAGTGTATAATTGTGTATTGACCAAACATAGCTTTATTCAGGGAATCTTGCAAAGCCCATCAAACTTTGCATCACAAATAATGGAAATCATATTGAAAATGTTATGTGTTAATATTCCAATAAAATAAAATGTTTTTGAAAATGTCATTTCTTGAATTGAAAATATGCATTTTAATCTATGCGCCCAGAATATAGGGACATCTTGTATTTATACCGGGTGTAACAGCAAAATTTTCCAAGTCGAGTAACAACATAATTAACTATTACAAAAATGTTTAATATCTAAATACCACTAAACTAATTGAGTTTCTTTTTACCAGGTTTTCAGATGAGATGTTTAGCCATCTTGATACCATTTTTCGTAACAGTCACTGAGAAATAATTGGAATTATTCAGCTAGAAATATAACAGGTTAGTATAATTTTGTGTTAGCCCAACTACTGTCTTCCCAAAAGAACAATAGTGAGAGGAAAATGTTCATTCAAGTATTCAGTAATGGTACCAACATTCATACTCTGGCTCCCATCTTCAAAGACCATTTAAGAACCATCAAAAGGATGGTAAATAAGTTAGATCAGTAGATCACAACAGGAAGATGGATCATCATTTCAACTTAGTGCTAAAGAGATCAATTAGAAAAGATACAACTCAATCGATAAGACGTTTGACACGTAAGATAGGAGTTTCACCTATTACAATCCAGAGAGCAGAGAAAAATGAATTGAAAGTGAAATCGTACGTGAAACGTGTGTGGCACCTTTTACTCAGGACAGAAAGATAGAAGGTTAGAAAGGGTTAAGCTCATCTTGTTAGTAAATGATACTGAAATAATAATATATACATATTTCAACTTTATTTCAATCCTTCATGAGCTGCATCTTATGGAATGTTTCTTTGCTAATCCAACCATGTTCTTACTGACGTAATTATTAAGTGAAAAGTCTATTCCAGCAGGGTTCTATATTGTAAAAATAAAGAAAAAGAAAACAAATGACAAATCTTGTTGAATCAATTTCTCAACTGATTGTAATATTTTATTCTACCTTAGCGGCGTTCGGCTACCCTGTAGAGGTAAGGCTGAGGTGATCAGTTCTATAAAAGTTGATTATAACTCAAATTATTATCGCCAAAATAAACATGTGTTTAGTCAACAAAGTCGAGCTATTCCACAATGTAAGCTACGTGACCTTTTATATGAGTAATTTGTTTTGTTAACATTTTGAGAAGACCAATCATAATTCACCCTCTCGTCTTTATTCTGATAAGTGATATTTCGATTTATACAAGTTAAAATTTAATAGCTATGATAATACAGTTGTCATTTCTATAAGAAACCTCCCGTAACGCAGGTACTAGATAGAGATGACCTAAGCAAACTCTAAAAGTAACTCCGATCTAATTAAAGTTGCTTTTAAGTTAATATTAAATCCAATGGCGTAGGGAATGGCGATGCACCTCGTTTCCTATGCCTCCATATCTGATAGGTATTTTAGTCGTCATATATCAGCGACCTTTTTTCGATATATTTAGTCTCACACCGGTACGAGTTTTCTGACTCAAAGAGGGGTTTTGTTGTCCTGACTTCTATATAGATTCTACACGTACACTCGGGTTATCACGCCTGTATCCTCTTTACTGTGTTATTTGTCCTTTTATTAAGTTGAAAGGTAGTTGGGTGCCTCTCGATGCCATGATGAAGTGTCCGGGTATAGATGAACACATCTACATAGTCTACCACTCCAGAAAGTACCTGTCACCTTCTTATACCTCTTTCCTTGATAAGAACAGAAAGGGTTGCCTATCGAACCCTCTTTTTTAACAGGAGTTGAGGTGTATCCCTCCTGTTTAGTATTGGGTTTCCGCTTCTTTATAAATTAACTTCATATTTCTAACTTCTCCTCTGAATTTTTTTTTCACTATTGAATTATTTTTCTTTTCTCATTAAGAGTAGATTGATTCGACTATCGTATGGTTCAAACTCCATCTCATCCTTTTCAACAGAAGTAGATGTTTAGACATTCTTTCCTCTTTAGGATTGGGTTTCCGGTTTCATTTAAAGCCATTTCTTTCTCTTTCATTTTCGCTGACTCCTTGTATCTTCGTAGTATTGTTTCTTTGCTTCGGATTGTACTCACTAACCCTCAAATTGTCTTGTGTATATCATTACAAGAAAAAAATATCTCTACAGGATTTAGATGATCATGGACCTTCTACAGAATTGTTTCTTTAATTATTTTTAAATGACATGGCTTCTTACCAAAAATAGTCGATTTGTTTCCTGTTGAGTTCTTCAAATCAAAAAAATTCCTCGGCCTGGAGTTGCTGCCACCCAAGTCTCGATAGCCCAGGTTAACGTATTTAACCCAAAGTTTAGCTGGGGTTGGCGATAAATAGAATTATACCTTTTCCAAACGACATTATTGTCAAATTGAATACAACAGACTATTCTCACTAATTATCACTTTCTAATATTATAACCTTTACTATACACGCACCTTTCAAATGTTACCGCTAAAGAAAGCTGGATATTCATATTTGGAATAATGGCGCTGTATATTCTTCTTTCTTCGTTACTTTAACGTTTTGCCTTAGATTAACTTAGTATCCAATGTTAAACGTACTTACATACCAACGATCTGTGGCAGCCGTTCAAATATCGATTTGGAAGATTATACGGCAAATTCCTCACACTGTCGTTGTAAGTAGCTTCACCTGTCAAGGGAAAGTTCAGGAGTTCTGTTCCAGGCCGCAAAGGTGAAATCAATATTTGACATTTACTTTCCATATAAATAGATATAGAGGGGAAGAAAGAAGAAAAGAAAAAAAAACTTGTTGAAAGACAAAGAAGAAAAGTAAATACTTTTCTGAGGAAAACTTATCCTCGTCTACTCAAATTAATCTAGCTCAAATTGAAAGTGACGCCGAGAGAATTTCATTCAGACAGATAGTTGAGGCCAGTGATTGGTGTTCAAGTACAGATGAAAGACCACAATTGGTAATACTGATTTTCAAGACATTCAGGTCCTCCCCAGATGGGATACTAATACAACACGTTCTTAATAGCAACCTACATCGATGACTTAATCGTAATAACACTTATGAAAGAGATAGTATCAATATCGACATTAACCACAACCATAAAAACTGATTTACACGAACTTATAGGGGAAAACACAAAACTTTATGCATGGGATATGAAAATCTCTATTTAGCTATAAATATAAATAATTTACTGTTGAAATTGTTTAGTGTAACCGTAAGTTCTATTCTAATAGTCTCTTCTCGTATATTTCTTGCCTGTGGAACCCTCTTTCTAGCTTTGGATTTACTGTGACCTTCGATTTAAAAAAAATTAAATGGCACGTCAATCTCCATTATCTGTTTCCTTGAACTCTGTTCTTTTATTGTCGTCTCACCTCGCTACCGTTTTCTCGAATTCCTTCTCTGTTCTTTGAATCTTAATGGCTTTGCTTGTAGAGGAATAATAGAAAAAATAACCATAATCTTTTGTCACAATGCAAATAACTAGATCGCAAGAATAAACAATTAGCTTGATAGGTAGACTGCATACAACATGATAGATAGACGAATGAGAAGTTTTGACAGACTGTAAATGGCTCGATGAATAGTATCAGCAAATCACTTGATAGACAGAATGCAGATAGCCAAAAGGATATAATCAGCAAATTGCTTCCTTGAATGTTAATAGCACAAAGTATAGTACCAGCAAATTGTTTTGATCCGATGAAAACGGCACAATGGATAGAATCAACAAAGCGTTTCCTAGACAGAATATAAATAACTTGATGTCTAGAATTAGCAAATCACTTAATTTATATGAGAGGGTGCTAGTTTCCTGTAAAAGTGTTTGGACCGATAAATATTCAACAGCTTGTTATACATATTGCTAAATAGACACTATAAAATAGATTGATACTAAGCACGTATATATATATATATATATATATATATATATATATATATAGTGTGTGTGTGTGTGTGTGTGTGTGTATTTATGCAGTATTTTTTCATGGATGCATGCTTCATTAAATAAGTTTTGTCTGTTTTAAGTAAATTCCATTCATATAGTCTGATAAACCTTATAACATTATCATTGAAAGATGAAAGAAAATCACTATATTGATACATGTTTTTTTTTTAATTCCTATCTAATCTTTCGGCTACATAAGCCATTATCAAAGATGACACATTTCAATATATTAAACAATACACGGACAAAACAATAACCTCTGTTTTTGTTGCATGAAAGATTTCCAAACAACAACAAACTCGTGTATACATAAAATAGTTGAAACGTAACCTGAACAAAATAAACTATGCAATTTCCCCAAATATTCTTAAATGCCTATAATTAATAATAGAAGCCATTGGTTTATACTATCGGCATCCCATACTTAATAGTTCTCGTTTTCACTCTTGCGTGGTCATTCGTGACGTCACGAGCTGCAATGCAATTTTTACTTCCGCGTCTCGTATACACGAGTTTGCCGTTGTTTGGAAAACTTTCATGCAACAAATACAGACTATCATTATTGTTTTGAAAGTGTATTGTTTAATATATTGAAATGTAATTGTCATCTTTGATAATGGCTTATGGAGGCGAAAGCTTAGATAGGATTAAAAAAAAATTCTATCAATATAGTGATTTTCTTTCACCTTTCAATGATAATGTTATTAAGCCTTATCAGACAATATGAAAGGAATTTACTTGAATAAACAGACAAAACTTCTCTATATTATGTAATAAAACATGCCTCAATATTTAGTAGAAGTATGCACGGAAATATATTTTAATTTTCATTATTTTATTGTTAGGCTCAAATACTAACAACAATACGCGACGGCAAAAAAAAAACAAGTGAAATTTTCAGCCTATGAGCATATAATATACATTTAATAAAAGTTAGGTCTAGTAAGTAAGAGACGTGGAGAGATACACGAATAGATGAAAATTCTTTGCTTGTCGCGATCTGAGAAAACCAGTAATCATTTATATTGTCTCCAGTCACGATTTAATTTAGACAACTCAGTTGGAAAACACGTGACAACTGTAAATTGACATATTATGAAAGACATGACGTCAACTATATTTTGTTCTCTGATTGGTCTAAAAAATAAATAACTCATAATATTTTATTTTTCGTGTTTCCTCAATAATAGCCAAACTTCTTTTTGCGACTCCAGACATTGAAGAAAATAGATATTGAGAAGATGGGCATAGAGGAAGACAGATAAAGAGTAATACAGATATATAGGAAGATGGAAAGACGTACATAGAGGAAGACAGATGAGATGACGGACATAGAGGAAGATAAAGAGGAAGACAGATATATAGGAAGACGGACATTGATTACAAAAATAGAAGAAGACAGACATAGGGAAAGATAGATATATGGGAAGGCGGACATAGAGGAAGATAGATACAAAAGAAGATAGATATATAGGAAGACGTGCATAGATTACAAAAATAGAGGAAGACAGATATAGAGTTATACTGACCTAGAAGATTACAAGCATAGAGGAAAATGAACGTCGACAAAGACTGACATAGAGGAAGACAGGCATAAAGGACAACTGACAGAGAGGGAAATAGATACAGTGGAAGATATTCATAGAGGAGGAGATATTTTGAGGAGGAGAGACTTACAGGAAAATTATACACATATATCGTCTCACAAATATTCGAAACAAACATATACGTTTCATTCTTTTTGATGTCTAAATCTAGAAATCTATAATGATTATTCATGATCCATAACTTTTAGTGATAACGATATTAACAGATAAGCGTCATCTATATGCACGTGGACTGATTTCTATTTATCCACCATTCTTACAATTCTTTCTGTTAGAAGAAAGATTAAATGATAACGGGCCATAAAAGATTTGACAATGTTTTCTTATTCTGACCACATCAAATACTTTGGATTAGACGTGAGTTTAAATTGATATTTTACGCTTACTGGTCGCCTATATAAGATTTAGCTGGCTAAATCCCTATCAGAACGAGTAAGGACATGATTTCTATACTTAATTACCTCATATTAGCAAATATATGTTTTTGATCTTACCATATATGAACAACTTTGTCATAATAACAACAAAGATGAGGACAATAGTCTATACGTAAATAATGCATGCAATGATAAATTCTCAAAGCAGAAATTAAAGCAGAAAATGTACCATGCCTTATTGGATGATCCACAAACAAAGCGTGTTGTTCAAAAATAAATTTAATCCTTTGAGTCCTGATCACCGTTTTACCGGTGGTAAAGAAAAATGGCGTAATGCGCAGCCACCGGTTAAACGGTGGGTAAACACTAGTAAACGTTTTTTATATCTACCATGAAACATTACATACCAATTATTTACGAATTTTGACTCAGAACCTCAGGCAGAAAAGTTAAAATTGTTCAGGAACGCAGAAATCAAAAGGTTAACTCGATAACTATAATAGAAGAAGATTAAAATTAGAAATAATATTTTGAGAGGAAATGCAACTATCTCAGCCACCATGCAAGGGTGTGTATTTTATTTAATAATTTTCGTTACATGATAGGTATGACATATTATTTGATAAGTCATTTACTGGTGCTTATCATGGAAGACTAATAATGAATTTCTTTTCTTTTTTTCTGGCTCTTTATCAAGTATGCAATCTTCTAATTGTGGTACATTGTTTACAGATTTTAGGACAATTTTGAAGCTCATAACATGTTTCCTCCCAACGTAACTAAGCGAACATGTGTCAGCGTTTGAAATATTTTTCTCTCGTTATACAAAATAAAAACCATAGTAAATGCTGATGACATAACAGATTTATTATGAATATTCAGGAGAAAATAAGAGCCAGACGCCATCATTTAAGTCACAACGGGGATCTGTGAAGGAATCAGTTCTCCTTTGTTTCTGGTGGGATTTTAGGGAAAATTAATTAATATGAAATTGTGTTTCCCTGACAAAATTTTCTGTGCAGAGAAAATACGAGAAATTGGGGAGTTTGCTTCAGGCGCTGAAAAAAGAAAAAAGTTTTTTTTTTTGTTTTTTTCCTGAGTAATGAGTTCCTTGGTGAATTTGTAGAATGACACACACGCTCTCATGTTTAAAAAACAATGCAAAGTAAGGCAATAAATAAAGTTGGGTAAGTTCTTCCACATGAGGTGAAAGCTTTTATTCAGTGTTGGTCGAATAAAAAAGATTAAACGCAATTGCTTATGCGAAATGCATTAATTATTTTTATTTGTGTTAAACGTGAGCTCATCAAAAAAGAATAATGTTCTGGGAAAACGTCATGTCTTCATCATGGGGAGATATGCCAGAATTGTTTTGTATACAAACACTCACAGACACACTCATAAAATAATAATAATAACAATTATAGACAATCCTAACACTCTCTTTGTATTAATGTCCTCTTTGGAACTATCCCTACCAATTAACAAATGATATGTTATATATATATATATATATATATATATATATATATATATATATATATATATATATATCGTTATCCACAGAACAACCGTTTACAGCTCATCAGTGTCGCTAGATGTCCAGTTGCGTCTTGTTAGAATCCAAACCCGGCTGAATTGGCGTCAGTCGAAAAATGTACCCCTAAGCCGTTGGCGCACGACAGGGATGAAGGTAATTGTAAGCGTATTTATGTTTTTAGATAAGCACGCCAGTGACTGAGAGAACTTGATTCATTTTATCGAAGAGAACTGTATTAGTAGCAGTAATAGCCACTGTTTACAAACTCACTCTTTCTGCCCAGTGTGTTATTACATAGGATAGAAATCCAAAATTACCTCATTCAAATAGCTATTTCGACCCACAAAAATTGTAGGCCTTATCAAATCAGAGATCTGAAGAAATAAAATGGAAGCTTAAATATTTAAACATTTACAGAATAAAAGAAAAAGATTTTTTTATAAAATTTCTCATGTGTTCGTATAATGTTTTCCTTTTCAGATCAAAGTATATAAAAATTTTCTGAATGTTTTCCAAGCGCTTTTGTCTATACTTTAAGCATTATCAAGGATGAATTTTATTTTATTTTTGACCGAATATATGCAGTCTTTTATATATGTATCAAGAAAATTCGGAAATTATAATTTATGCCATGAAAAACAATATTTGAAGACATGAGAAATTATGTAAAAAACTCAATCATCACATCTTGTCAATCATTTTCAACGAAACTTGCATAAAAGAAGGATTGCTGTCCAAATGCTGTAGAATGATTGGGTTGGAATGCCGATCCACTGAGAACTGTTCAAGCGACTATATTTTTATTCCACAGAAAATGAGAATGAAACACGAAAAAATCCTAAAAAATTGAAATTCAAACAGACTTATGAAACGAAGACAGAAATCTATACTCAGTATGAGTAAACAAAAAAACTTTTATATAATTCATTTTACAGTTCGGGCAAATCACGGAATAGGTATAAGAGATTATATATATTGAAACAATAACGGAATACTTAGAAAGTTGTATGAAATGCAAGTGTCTGGAGCTGGATAGATGGTACACAAATTGTTCTTAAAAGTGGTAACGACATCAGCATTGAGACATTGCTACAAATAAAACTGATGATGGATTTTTCATTTTATCACTATAGAAAATTGAGTAAAAATGTTCCGCGAACTATCTGTCAGTCTTTTCAAAAAGAAACGGATAAAAGCTTCTCTATGAAAAAAAAGTTTTCGGTTTTGTACGATATCAACCACCGCTAATTCGGGAGCTTCTGAAATGCATTACCACAAGATTTAAATCGCTCTCCATCAGATTAAAGGTAAGATGCCGTAAATATTTCCAGACACTAAACCTGGACTGGTACCCACTGCCAAAAAAATTACTCGCGCGGCTCTTTTAATTCACAGATACGGAATCCTGTTCTCTCTCTCGCGCGCGCTTTCTCTCTCTCTGTATATATATATATATATATATATATATATATATATATATATATATATATATATATATATATATATATATGTATATAAAGGCTTAAACACTAATATTCCATAGACTTAATTTATTTCATTGGAATCGTAAATATGATCCAATTCATCAGACCTACAAATTCAAAAAGAAAACAGAAAA
This sequence comes from Acanthosepion lycidas, assembly GCA_963932145.1. Lineage (NCBI taxonomy): Eukaryota > Metazoa > Mollusca > Cephalopoda > Sepiida > Sepiidae > Acanthosepion > Acanthosepion lycidas. The sequence goes on along the minus strand of OZ010579.1, from coordinate 132,010,949 downwards.
AAGAACTTCGGAAATAAAAAATAGAATTTAGAGAGAGTGTAATTATGAGGGTGTGGGACGAATGTTAGAGCTAAAGAGAGGGGTAACAGGTAACAGACGGGAGAAAGTGGGAGGTTAAAACTTAACAGAGAGTTGTTTTAGGGAGGTGAGTTGAAGACGGTTTAAATATGAATGTTGTCGGATGTCTAATACATTAAAGATGTAACCGGAAAGGATACATTTTGTGGTGACATACACACACAATAGACGATATAATCTTAAAGATCAGAAGATGAGAGAGGGAGAGGAAAAGGAAAGAAAAGAAAAAGGGTGGGGGAGAGATGGGGCGGGGGGGACTAAAGCTGAAGGGCATTTATAAAAGGGCCGCTGTGTAATTAAGAAAATTTGACAAAATTAATATCGACTAAAGGTTACAAATCAAATATAAACATATAAAAAATAAATATAACGATTATCTAATCTAGCAAGGGCCTATATATTTATTTTCAAAAACACATGCGTATACACAATAACACATACACATACATATACCCATGTACATGCATACACAAACAAATATATATATATATATATATATATATATATATATAATATATATTCTTATATACATATACATACATACACATACATACACGCTCGTCTTCTGCTTTCATGTATACATAAGTTTAGTAAATGTAAACGAGACGACAAATATTTTTGTATACATCGGCATAATAATTTAACTAGACGAAAAATTTGATCATTCATTGATTTCCATAGACACCAAGTGCCCCATCTTCTTTGTATTAAATGCCACCACAAATGTATCCATACCTTCCTCTGTCTGCTTTTTTTAATTTACGTTAACGAATCGAAAGTCAACTTATACAATTGACAATAGTTTGAATTCGTCTAAATATCACTCCTTAAAACCGTTATTTTCTCTCTTTAAAATTGTATTCCTCACCCTCACACGAGCTTCTTGTCTGTTTCTCTGTCTTTCATTCCACCTCTCTCTAGATCTTTCATATATACAGTAGCGTCCAAAACTAAGGAACAACATTTTAATACCTAATATTTGTTAGAAATAACAACTGTGAAAAGCTGAAATTTTGACAACTGGTAGTCGTTATCATTCATAATAACATACTAAAATTTGAATCATTTGCAAAGGATAGATATTCTTTTTCTATCCTTTGCAAATGATTCAAATTTTAGTATATTATTATGAATGATAACGACTACCAGGCCTTCTACTTTATATGTTTGTGTAATCACCTAAGCCTAAACATCGAAAGGAAGAAACGTGTCACACGATGTCAATTCTACATTTAGTCATATATATATATATATATATATATATATATATATATAATTATTTATTTAAAAATGGGGACCGTGGTCGTTATGTCACTCATGCTAACGCAAACATAGATGCATGTCCGTACACTCATTGTGGTACACAGACACACATACACACTCGCTCGTCCCCTGGTCATAAACATATGTGGACAGTATGGGATTTGACATATGCATGTATATGTGTGCTGTTGTCTATATATATACGCATTTTAAAAAAAATAATCAGTTTGTCTGATGATCGCATAAGCGTGAAACCCAGGGTGGCAAACTCACATCAATCCAACCAAATATGTTATCTCTATCTCTGATATTGAGCGCTTTTTAATAAGTACCGCGCATATAATATATAAATAATATATATATATATATATATATATATATATATATATATATATATATATATATATATATATATATATAATTCAACGTCGTCACTTGATAAGACACCGAGGGTGTTGAAACAAAATGGCTATTTTTGTAGTGATTTTATAACATATTTATGTTATAATTTTTTTTCAAATATATAATTATATATATATATATATATATATATATATATATATATATATATATATATATATATATATATACATATATATATACATATATATATATTTATATTTATGTACACACACTTTTCACACACACCCACACACACATATACACACACACATATATATTTATGTATTTATATATATATATATATATATATATATATATGTGTGTGTGTGTGTGTGTGTGTATGTATGTATATATATATAAGTGCAGCAATAAGTAGCTGTCTAACCATGACAGAAAACATGTATTTTTTCTTCATTGTCACCTGCACATATTGTACCTGTAAGCCTGTGGATTTATTAATTAAAGCTCTTGTATATAAAATCCTCTGTTACACTCATTGCCTCCTACTTTCTCTGTTTCCCATTCTTTCTTTGAAGGTTAAGCCGTACGCGATTCATGCGATGCAACACCATAGGTCTGAATCGAATTTGAAGCCATTCAAAATCCTTTCAATCAAAAGAAGTCGATCTATGGTGACATCAATATGTACTATAGTTACCCCATTAGAGACGAAATTAATCTCTGCCCTCGGTGTCAAATCCGAATGTCAAAATACCCTGATTCCCCAGAACTTATATGCATATTCACTAATTGTAGAATCGGAACTCAGTGTCAGTCGGTCTGCGTACAAATGAACAGCAATTCAAGCCAAATGATGTATTATGAGTATTTATAGATATAAACAAAATTGTGCAGCAATGTGTGTGAAACATTTCCGGATCAGTTATTGATGACATTTCTTTTTGAATTTTAGTCATAGATTCGTGGGTTTTTTCTTTCAACTTTCTTCCCGATTTTTTATGATACAAAAAAGCAATAAATCGATAAATCATAAAGGTTATTCCATAAAAATGTTTTTAATCAAAAATCATAATTACTAACTTTTTAAAAACTTATCGACTAACGACAGACGTTTCATATTTACTACTGGAGATCTCTGACATTAACCTTCTTCTCATGGCAGAATAATGACCGTTGTTAGAAACGGAATTCATTTTCACTGCACGAGTAATTACTGAAAAAGACTAATCTTAAATAATGTTTGAATTTATGAAAAATTCAATACATGTGTTAACAGCATTTTAATCTTTTCCGAGGAAATTAAAAACTTTATTTGTTTTTATTTCTTTCATCATATTTTTATTGTTCATCTAAAACCACCATTCCATTTTACATGAAATCTCTGACAAGTGTTTGTAAAACAAGAGATTTAATTAAGAAATAGCATTAAAAATCTCCTTCAAACTTTCGAAATTTTATTGAAAATTCAATATGCTATTGACATGAATAACAAATGCTAATTCTGCTAACATTCACAGAAGGAATTGATGTGTTTCCGTCGATCTGTCAAGCAAAGTGCGTTTTGGAAGAAATTATGTCTTAACTTGAAGAATCATTAATATAACATGATTAATTCTAACAACATGACTCAATCTTTTAGCTGGTTAGTTTGTTACCATGATATTTTGGTCAATGTATTCAATGAATATGCTATTCAATATCTTATTCAGTAAATGAGACAGTCGTTTAGTACAGTAGGTTATTTCGAAATCTATGGTCATTGGTCTACAATATGGAAGCACCCGGTGGCTATTTCGTTTGGTTTCTTATGTTTTACGGCTTATCAACCACAATAGTTTGTTTAATGTCGACAAGATTTTTTTTTACTAATATTATATTTTGTCAAAAATCTATTTTTGGGAATATTTTTTTCCTTCAAATATGTATTGTTGGTAATAATCTTTTTCAAAAAAATGTATTGCTGGTAGTATTTTTTCCTCGAAAGTGTATTGCTGCTAATATTTTTTTTTCCAAAAATGTATTGCTGGTAAGATCTTTTTACAAAGATGTATTGCTGCTAATATTTTCTTTTTCAAAAATGTGTTGCCGGTAATAGTTTTTTTTTTTTCAAAAATTTATTGCTGATAATAATTTTTTTACAAAGTATTTCAGATATTAAGACCCATTTTTACACTTTCATAGTGTTTTTACCCCAGTTTCGGGGTTAACTATTTGCCCATAGCTGGGATCCTAACAGTTGCTGCCACCCCGGGTTAGAGTGGATGCAACAATTAAGTGGTGGTTCCACGCTCCTCAAAAGCTCCTGATCAAAGACCTTGCTACTGGACGTAGTTTATCGTCTTACCCAGGATGCGGAGATCTTCATACGCTGGACGACTAACGGCTATATTCTCTCGAATGTCATTACAGGCCACCATACTAAACGAACCTTTCTCTATACACGTGTATATTTTTTGAATATTGGGAAATTGCGTTTCTAAATCATTTTGAAGCAATAATATTAATTTTCGTACGAATCAGAGTAATATATGTTCATAAGCGAAACTTTTAAGTGTCCGATGTAATTTCATTTTTAATGTTGACGTTTCGTGAATATACACACCCGAGACTTTAGAACTCTTTCGGTTTAGTCACTGGATCTAACCAACGCCTTTATCCAGTGGGTCATGTGTCCTCATGTGAGTTCAATACCAGACAGCTGTGAAGCAAAAGACATGGAGAGTTGAGTTAAAGGTAAGTAACTTAGATATCCGTAAGAGGCATGGCAAGTGGAACGATCACCCCCGGTGAATGAAATAAAGGGTTCGGTTCGAAATTCCAATCACCTGAAGAAGGTACAACTGCCGTAAGAATTCCAATTACCTGAAGAGCGTACAACTGCCGAAACGTTGTCAATGAAGATGAGGATAACTGTCCGAATAGTGTAAATAATAAAATGAAAAATTCACACTGACAAATATATCTGGTTATGATTCTTTTATTGTATTTGAAGGCAACTATACAAATTTAACTATGCAAAATAAATGAAATATATATATATATATATATATATATATATATATATATATATATATATATATATATATATATATATATATATATAATATGTATGTGTGTGTGTGTGTGACAAAAAGAATTTATAGGCAGAACCGATACAATTTTTCATGTAAGATATAAAATAAATGCAAAAGCAGAGTTTTTTAGTTTGATGACTATGTGTTGGCTGGATTAACAACGTATGTTTCTATTTGTATGCAACAAAAAGAAAATAGTTCCTTTTCTTTCGTATTTAATAATTGTATTTGTTCATTTCTCTCATTGTATCTTTTACTCATGGATTAGGTTGTTTTTTGTTTTTTGTTTTGTTTTTTTTTTTGTTTTTTTTGTTTCTTATTTCAAATAACTTTCAAAAACCTCCATTACTTTCAGTCTCTCTCTCTCTCTCTCTCTCTCTCTCTCTTTCTCTCTCTCTCTTCGTCTTAATACTTCTCCTCATTTCTGTTGTTTCATTCCTTTCTGTAATTGTTCCTCTTTACTCTTTCGCTTTCAGTTACTTTTTCTTTTTTTTTCTTTTTCTTCTTTTACGATCTTTGTATTTGTTTTGGTTTTCTTCTCGCACTTTCAGAGTTTTTTTTTTACACTTTTCTTTCTTTCTTTCTTTCTTTTTTCTTTCTTTCTATTTCATTTGTATTTTATTACTTGTTCTTTCTATCTTCAATTTCATTCATTCTTCATTATTTATTTCCAATTTCCCATTCAATTTTTTATTTCGTTCCTTTTCATTTCATATTTTTCTCTTCTTTTCTCTCTCAAATTCCTTTTCTTATGAGTATATACACAAACACACACACACACACACACATATATATATATATATATATATATATATATATATATATGTATATATATATATATATATATATATATATATATATATATATATATATATATATATATATATATATATATGTCTGGGTGTGTGTGTGCATGCACGCGTGAATGTTTGTGTGAGTGTGTGTGTATAGCGCTAAAGTTAAGTCCTACATTTCCAATCTTTACATCAACCAAGAATTATAAACGATATTTGTGTTTCACACGCTCTCTATCTATCTATCTATCTATCTATCTATCTACATAATATATATATATATGTGTGTGTGTGTAATTCCAAGAATAAACATAATATAGTCCTAAGAAAGTATTTCTCATTAAATTACCCATCATCAGTCAGAAGATATGTAGAGATTCTATCCCACATTCCCAATATCTATCTATCTAGCTAGCTAGCTAGTTCGGTCGTTATATATATATATATATATATATATATATATATATATATATATATATATATATATATATATATATATATATATGTGTGTGTGTGTGTGTGTGTGTGTGTGTGTAAATATTTGTGTATATATATATATGTGTGTGTGTGTGTAAATATTTGTATATATATATATATATATATATATGTGTGTGTAAATATATATATATATATATATATATATATATATATATATATATATATATATATATATATATATATATAATGGGCATAGATTTTCTTAATTACTAATTATTTTGTTACATGTTACTAGTTGTGAAATACCCAATAAATGCCCACGTAATTCACAATGTCTTGTGGGATTAAACAGCGCGTGGGTTGGAAATTAAGATTAACTTGATAGCTTCTTCTGGACATGTCCTTAGAGAGTAAGGCCATATTTCGTTCTCTGGTTGGTTAGTTGGAATGCTGAATAAGTAAAAGTTAAGCCAATAAACAGTCAGATTATATTTAGCACTAACTTCACCTTGGCACCTTGGCACCTGGTAGTTTTGGAAACGTGTTGAAAGGATATTATTTGATGATAATTGACCAACTCTATTTTCCTTTATTGTTTCATGTTGCATTCAGTTTTTACATAAAGTTATAGACAATTTATTAGGTTGCGAGCGGCATTGCTAGATTTCTTTTGCAGAAGAGACAGGAAAAACATATTTGATTTTCCAAGTGTTTCTTCTCTTGGTTTCAGTACAAACAGAAAAAAATTCCTTGACATTATCAAACACAGTTCTACGAATGGCAGCTACTGTATTAGAAAGTTATGTATGTGTTTTATTCTTCCAATTCCTACATGTGAATATACTTTTATAATAAGATAAATAAAATGTAGGAAATACTTATCATTGAACATGTTTCACTGTTATTAAAGCTTCATCAGAGAATAAAATAGGCAGAAGAGGAAAGTGAGCAATTCTGGTATTTTTTTTATTTTTGTGCTGTTTGATTTTTCTTGGTTAATCTCGTTTTACGCGCATTGAATTTGTTAAACAACGTTCGGGATTCACGGAGAAACGAAGTGCCCATTGCAGGAAATTAACAGATTCAAAGTCTAGCTTAAATACCGCAAATAATGCTTTATGCATATAAATGTATAATAATTATAGTGTGTCTTCTTTGAATTCAGATGATTTATATTCATATGGGCGCGTGTTTGATGGTATGTGTGTGAGTGAGTGTATGTTTTCTAGGCATTACGCACAAGCATAAGTTACAAGGACATCAGTAGATTTATTCAGCAAATGCAGGAAGCTAATCCTAAGTCAACTAGAAAAGCTACTAATATTCATTATGTGCGGGAAAAGTGTTAACAATATGTGCAGGTGACACCACAGAAACACCTCGGCAAGATAATAAAAGGAAGCCATAAGTAAGAACGAAAATTAAATTCTAATTGAATAATGTAGAGTCGTTAGCAAGTCGGACAGGATGTGAGTTACAAATGGAAGATGCCAGAATGAGGCTTAAACAGGAATTTAACTAAAATGTGTTTAAAACAGACCGATGATAAATATGAAAGCGAAATCTGAATTCACACTTGAATAGCGAAAGTGTATTTCCAAAACTAAACCAAGTATTAAGACACAGAAAACATTTAACTAGAAGCAAAGAAAAGAGTTCTGAACCGCTGTGTAATATCAGTCCTCTTATACGCCAGTGAATGTTTGACAGTTTTCTCAGAGATAAACGTATGACAATGGAAATGTGATTCTGCAGAAGGATGATGAGAATACCGTGAGAGGGAACTGAGTTGGATTTCTTTCTGAAAAATGCGAACAAAAAGGAAGCCTGTATTCAAAATCGAAAAGAGAGTTGAGATTTTTTAACATACGTATAATGGAGAAAAAAGGAAATGGAGTATATGAAAGTCAAATGACAAACTGACGGCAAAGAAAGCAAAGGAAAACAGCGAATAACTTGTGTAAATGGATATCAGAAAATGTAAGGAAATGTAAGAGGGGAGCAAACATTGCTTACAAAGAATTTGTGGGGAGCCATCATCATTCACGTCTTTTTCTGAGTCGGGTAATTTGTGGGGAGCCATCATCATTCACGTCTTTTTCTGAGTCGGGTAATTTGTGGGGAGCCATTATCATTCACGTCTTTTTCTGAGTCGGGTAATTTGTGGGGAGCCATCATCATTCACGTCTTTTTCTGAGTCGGGTAATTTGCGGGGAGCCATCATCATTCACGTCTTTTTCTGAGTCGGGTAATTTGCGGGGAGCCATCATCATTCACGTCTTTTTCTGAGTCGGGTAATATACAACATAGAAGAAAAAACAGAAGTATTTCATGACTTCAATTTCATCACAATCGAAATTTCATCCTAAAAATATCGATGCACCCCCCCTCTAGTTTTCCGAATGTATTACTTGCCTTTTAGATTCAGTGGGCGATTTCAGAATCAAGAATATTTGGTATATTTATAGTACCACCTAAATAAATGAACCTTTCTTGTGTAGAAAAAACGGCCAACTTTCTTTACACTGACTGTCGTCCATTCACTATGAGTAGGATACAGTGGGGTTGCAGCCTCAGAAAAAATTTAGCCATTATTTTCATATTAGGTTGGTGCAAAAATAATGTCATTTTCTCACATAGTAACATATGCGAGAAAACAACATTATTTTTGCACCAACCTTATATATAAACGAAAGAAACACATATAATGAAAATTTATGTATAAACTTGATAAAATCCTAAACGAAATATGTTTTACTTATAAATTATTACAGTTCAATCTTGATTCATACATTTAACAATGAAATCCATTCTTCTTGCTTTACTTTCAGCGAAAATGTGAAGAGTTTTTTTTCCTTGATCCCTGAATGATTGTTGAGGAAATTTTCCTCCAATGAAAGCATTGCAAGTGCATTTATTCTTTTCACTGTTGAAAAGCAACGTTCTGGCTCTGATGTAGTCATAAGAATTATCAAGAGGATTTTTACCAGTTTCTGTTTTCAAACATAGATTTTAGTAGCACAATTAATTTGCAGTATTTATGCATATCGGATCTACAATAGAATACTTTTCGTTCTGTTTCAAGATTTTCTTTTCCAATCATTGGATATGATTTAATGTCAGTACTATCGCTTCTGTAGGTAGTTCATTCTTAAAACTAGTGAAGCTTTTATTGTTGAACAATTTACCAGCTATTAAGTGTTTAGTGGAAGAATATCTGCCCATTATATCAACACATAAGTAGTCACACACTTGCTTTGCTTCTGCCATGAGTGTTTTAATAAGGATTCTCACCGGACTTCAAGTTTTTTAATTCGAAAATAGCATTGTTGATATTGATTATATATTCATTGTCTTTAATCACAATAATTTTTTCGAAATTGCATTTGGTTGTAAATTACTTCAACATGAGGCATGATGACAAAATCTCTAAACAAAAGATGAAGTTATCATCATTCAGTTATTGTAAAATTCCTGTTGCTTCGGCAAAGGTATGATCAGCATTTAATGTTGACTTCATTTCAGTAAGGTGGCTTTGTAAAGGTTGCAAATCTTCATGAACTCTGTCGACGGTCTGTATGTTAAAGTTCCACATTGTAGAGGATGGACGTGAAATGCTGATGTGCATATGCTTCTTGAGAATGGTTACACGTTGTGGTGATCTTAGGAAGAATGCTAGAATATCCAAAATGTTCTTGCATTCCGTGTGATCCTTGCTGCATTTCTCAACATTAAATTGATATGCATAACTGTGAATGAAATGTGCACTACTGTAAACCGCTTTTATTTTTGCTTGAACTCATTCTTTTTTGTTTTTTCTTGACATTTGTACCATCAAATGTCTGAGCTAACAGTTGTCTCTTTCCTTGAAGGATTATGCCTAATTGTTATAGAATACGTTTTGATATGCCATGTGCAGTTTGATTTTCTGGAATAAAGAATCCTGAAAAACGCTCCTCTATTCCTTCATTCAACATGTACCGTAGGACAATGACCATTTGAGTGTGTTCCGAATTATATGTGGTCATCAGCCATGATAGTTATAAATAAAGCTTCTATAATTTCTGTCCTTATCTTCTTATGGTATATGTTTAGTAGGTAGTCAAGCATCACATTCTGAATGGTCTTAGAAAAAGCTTTGAAAACTGTACTGGTTTCTAAGTGATTATTTAAAACTGGATCTAATTTAGATGCAAAAATTAATAATTCTCTAAATATCTGTGTATTTACTGAAACTTATTCTTCACCATGTACATGTGAGGGAGTTTCAAGTTTACATCAAACAAATATAGTCTATTATTTTGGATAAGACTTCACGGTTCTATGTAACCTGCAAGTTATGCTCACTGAGTGAAAGTCTGTATGCCTCATTGAGTTTGTCCTTAAAAGTTACATTTCCCAAAAGTGACAGGGAAACCAAAAAGCTTCGTTGACTTCTGAGGTTTGTCAGAGTTTTAGTTAATTCCATTTATATTTCTAAAACCATCTCCTCTCGACACTACATCAACTCCAAACAGCAAAGACGGGAAGCAAAATAACGCCCTTTTCGTTTTCCGGCCGGAGAGTCAAATTTTCTGTTATTACCATTCAGAATGAAAACTACGAACATACCTCTTTTTGCTGCTTATTTCTTGCTGACATATTTGAATATCAGGAATAGAACGGCCTCTTAACTGTAACTCTCCTATGGAAAGACAACGGTGAAAAGCTGTTGAAGATCACTTAATGTCACACAACTTATTTCGTGAGGCTTCAAGGAGGTAATAGTTAAATTATTAATATTTTCTATACAATAAAACAACCGAAAAAAAACAAAGAATTAAACAGAATAGCCGGAAGCCTGGTAGTCATCTACTGTTTATTACATTTATGAATATGGTACACGTTTTTTAAACACAACATTCATTGAGTCAAAAAATAAACACTACATTACACTCGAACAACAGGGTCAACACTGAGTGAGCGACGGTGCTCTTTCTAACCAGCATAGTTTCTTTCTTCGGACATTCCTAGACGAAGTCATTTATTTTTTTAAATTTTCGCTTACTTTCGTCTTCAATACTTTCATTGATATAACTACGCCTGGGAATTAAACATTTTCTTTGTTTACAAATATCATTCATTTTTCCAAAGTGGACACCGGAAAAGTAATAAAGCTATTTTTCTGTAGGAAATATCATTAATATTATTATTATTTATTTGTTTTCATTTGCTGATTTATCATCGAAGTCTTTCATTTGGGACCAAATGTAAGGAAATGTTTTGCTTGGGGGGGGGGTCGTCGAGGATATTTTTTATAATATCTGAATTGTACTTATTAACACTAAAGATGGATTCCCTCGAGTTTACTTATTTTTTTATTATGAGTCTTCTTAATCCTTCTTAAAATTCTCAGTAATTCTCGTGAGGAATTATTCCAATTTATCTGACAGGGAAATTTACTTAACATCTATAAAGTATCGCGGTAATACGCCATGTAAAAGGAAAGATCTCTCTATATCTTTCTTTCTTTTGCTTTCACTGACTGGGGATGCTTTACGTAGAAAACGAAAAGGCCTATTACTAAATTTCATCAAATAATTTGACGCTCTCTTGCACACATACACACACACACACACACACACATATATATATATGTGTGTGTGTGTGTGTGTTTTATTTCATTTTTTCTTAGCTTTATATATATATATTTGTTAACACACAAGTTTATTTTTCTCTCTGTTTCTGTTATGTTGTTCAATTCTATCTTGATCTTCAAACATAAACCATTCTATTTCTCTGTCTATATTTCTGAGATGAGATATCTTAATTACTTACATTATTTACATTTTTCGGACAGTTGTCCTCATCTTTATTGCTATATTCACGTCGTTTCGGCCGTTGTACGCCCCGGTCCCTTTCAGGTGATGGCAGTGTATAAAAGGGTTAGTTGAATCCAGTGACTTGATCTAAAGAGTTGTAAGTTCAATACCTGGCTACTGTAGTGGTTAACAGAGACATGTAGAGTTGAGTTAAAGCGAGTTAACTCAGGCATCCGGAAGAGTCATAAAGCGTGTTACTAGTACGAATTACCCCGATGCACGAAATAAAATGTTCAGTTCGAAATTCTAATCTCCTGAAGAAGGCAAGTGCGTACAACGGCCGAAACGTCGTGAATATGGCAATAAAGATGAGGACAACATTTCGTTTTGTTACTAGATTCGACCCAGTGCATTATAATGATTTGTACAGGCATTGGCTAACACCCAATTAAGAATGAGTTAAAATTTCTATAGTATATAATGACAAAAGAGGGTTTGGAAAATTTGACACTCACATGACCCATTGAAAGCAAAACCGACGAAGGAAAGCAGCAAATAATGCAAGTAACAGCCTTAGGTGAGTGGCTGCAGGAAATATTTGAAATTACAAAGGACAGAAAATTGTGGAGAGGCATGATCGCCCACGCCCTGAAGAGACAAGGGCACACTGAAGAGGAAGAAGAATTTTTCTTCCTAGTTGTTTCCTGAATTCAATTCTAGTTTCGTAAAATGATTTTGACGTCCTTTATTTTATTTCTCTTTCTCCTTTGTTTAGTTGAATATCATGTTTGAATGTTTGCCTTTCATTCTTCAATGTAGTTCTTGATTCAATTCAAACTAATAACCTTTGAAAATCATTAATTTTATTCGTTGTAGATATCTTCCAACTCATATTTGTGTGACTGTATATGCAAGTGTCAGTTGGACCGTTCCTATTCTCCCCAGCTGTCTTAGATTAGGTAGAGACATTCACAATCTGCCTTGAAATTATAAGTATAAAACAGGCTTACAAGTTTTCTCCTCTTCCTGTCTATTCTTTGCACTACGTCAATTAATACCATTAAATGATTATATAAACATAAGTGTTAATAACCTTAAACTTATTTACATTTATTTTCTCGTTATTTTCTTTCTAATTTATATATCTTTAACTTTCTCCAAGTTTATATTTTTATTCGTTTTGAAATTTCCTTTAATTAATATTGACACTTCTGTTGCTAGAACATTTTTCTCGTTCTTTCTTGGTCATAATAGCGAATATGTTTAGTCAGTAGATTAGGAGATTTAATAGATTCTAGATTTTATTGGTTTTGGGATTACTTCTGCGAAGTTTCTCGCTTAGGTTAGTTAAATTAAACTCATTTACTTAAATTGCTTTGTCTGCTCTCCGAAAAACTATGTATTTATCATATCTTATTTTACCCAAATGTCGCCGTCTCGTCCACTTTATTCATATTGCTTCAACTATTCCTTGTTTTCATTTCCTATACATATTCCTTATTGCTATCGATCTTCTCGTTTCTTAGTTGACATTCTATTTTCTTGCATATTATTTATTAGTCATTCAGTTTCATAAGTATTCAGTCTATCAGAATTCTGACATTTCTTTTATTCTTAAATCCTAATCATCAATTCGAATTAATTATTGAGGTCATTTTAAATATGTATTTATTTAATTATATTCTTTTCATGATGATGTCAATATTTTCGCTTCCTCACCATATCCTATTTTTTTATTGGTAACTCTGTATTTTAGAAGATTGTTAAAAAAAACTCAGCAATCTGACGTGTGCGATGGGTAAATTGTCACCATTTTATATTTTTAAAATGTTTTTGATTTCGTCGACTGTACAGTATATTAGTGTCAGTTGGAGACCATCTGTGAGAAAAAGAGCATCATGACACTATTTACTCTGCCAGGAATTTGGAAACGGCATGCTGTACTGCTTGGCATTTTTGACGGAATCTCCAATAAGAACATTCCAGAGTGATTGTATGTCAATTTGAGAACAGTATGGAGGAATAGGAAAGAATTGGATGATATATCCAGGTAACATTTCGAGTGATCACTAGTGAATGGCGATGATATGCCTCCACTATCTTCCTACAGGGCCTCAAGCGAATCACAGATGTTTACATCAAGTGCCTTGAGGAGGAGGTAGTGCTACACTAGGTCAAGAGAGTGGCGGCTGGAAGATCCGACAGAACTCTGCACCATGACACACAAGCAGTAGAACACAATCATAGTTGTCAGACAATGATTCGTTTGTAACAAAAGAGTTGAAAGGTAAAAAAACAATTCATCACCCAGAGAGAGAATGTATTGGACGGCTCTGTTCAAAATATAGCAGCAATATTGCAATATTTTTGGTCTGATGTTTCTTTTTTAGATATAGAGAAAAGCAGGCAAGCCTTTATAATTTCTGGGGCAGTCGGTTATTTCTGAAGATTCTTTACCGGTTGATCGTATATCCAGGATTTAGTTGAGCTCTTGCGTTAGTTTGGGTCCCAAATTATCAATGTAGTAGGTGTCACAGTCATTATTGCTTTTATTTTTGGCGGTTATAAATGTATTAATAATTGGGGTGATTATAAATTGCTTTAGTGTTTTTCGTTTACCTACATCAACAAGCATCTGAAGAAGGCTGAAATCTAAAGCGGCCGAAACGTTGTAAAAGTAACATCAAATGTATTAGGTTGGTGCAAAAATAATTTCGTTTTCTAACATATGTTACTATGTGAGAAAACGAAATTATTTTTGCACCAACCTAATAAATACTATAGTGCAAACGTAAATAATGATTTTCGCGTTTTTCGCCTGAAGTATAGTCGATTCAAACATTATCTTAATCCTTAGCGTCATATTTTTTTGATATCTTAAACACTTTTATATTAAATAACGATGTTATAATTATTATCATGATTAACATCAGCAGCAGCATTATCATTATCTAGATATGTTTGCGTGAATTTAAAAATATCCATTGATTAAAGAAGTTACATTTTAAATTAATTGAAAAAATCTGATTGGACACTAATGAGGCTGTCAATAAATTAACATTGAAAAAAATGTTTTCTAATTTTATATGCAATTATTCAAATCAACAACTGACGGCAAATTACTTTTACACATTTCGTTTTACTTGTTTCTTAGAAAACGTATCTGTCATAAAATCCTTTCTTTGACGCGCTGAGTTTCCGCTTCATTATAAATTTTGCCTTGCTTTGATCAGATTCGAATGTAGTCGCTTTTAATTGGTGAAGTTATTTGCATTTTTTTCGCTTCGTTTCAAATGTTATTTTCTATACGTGATCGAGATACATATTATTGGAGCAGGTTTATTATTGTCCTTAAACCTGACGACTGTGTTTTATTACGTTTAATATTTTAATGAAGACAGCAAACGTGTTAAGAGATGTAAAAGAGGCAAAAACAGTGAAAATCTAGAAAGACATTGAAAAGGTAGATTTTGAATAAAGCAAAAAAAACAAAAAAAAACAATAGAAAGACAAATATTATTTACTGGATGAAAATATTTTCTTCATGGTCATATATTTAGTTTCAGCAAACTATTCTACACACGTGACGATTATGAAAATATGTCGCCCAACATTCCAACATATAATGATTTAAAGATTGTTCTGGACGTAAATAAAAGTAGATCGAAATTTGTCAGTTATAGACTCCAGCTCCGATGTCACTGATGGTCTAGTGTGGACAAATAAAATAATCTTGTCTCGTCTACGCTGCATATGGAAAAGACTGTCACTTGAAGCTGAAAGTACTTTCAAAATTGAACGAAAATAGAGCCACCACAAAACCACTGCGCAAAAACAATGAATACATATACGATGATGTTGTATAAGTGGAAGACAAACAAGAAACATAAAATAAACTATACGGAACGGTCAGTGTTGACACACCAAATATAAGTATTTCTTCTGAACAATGCTGCGGACGTAGTACGGTCTGCTACTGTTGATTTTTTTTTTTGACTCAGTTGCCTCTGATGAACATTTCTTTCCATTGTGGAAGTGCTGAACCTCTTATAGGTGAGTAAGAATATTCATTTGAAGACTATTTTCAGTAATGAAGAACTTTCGACATGTCATAACTCAAATGCGTAGCAAATTTTATATATATATATATAAATATATATATATATATATATATATATATATATATATATATATATATATATATATATATATATATATATATATATATGTGAAGATATTGTAGAAAATAGGAAAGAAACTGGTTTGGTAAATAATCCAAAGTTCCTTAGTATTTTTATAATTATTTTTAAAAAATAGTGCTCGATACGAAAGTAGAGCATAAATATAATTATTTATTTAAAAATATGATTCCAACACGCTACATACATTTCTGAAATTTACCTGAAAGAAAAAAATAGGACACCTAAAGTAAAATGGAAAATCATTAACAGGACTAGAACTTGCAAAACTTGGGATGACCCATGCCCTTTGTGCCTCCATGAGAAACTACACATTATTAAGCTTCTAAACAATAAAAACCTATTAAACAACAGGCAAGAATTAACGGTTTTCTGCCGACACAACCGAATTTACGCTCTGAATAACTAGCTAAAAACACGCATACAATAAAATAAATTTTAAAATCCATAGCCCATATAGATAGTTTTAATTACCTACAAAAATTGATAACCCTTTATGAAGTCGTCAAATAACAAACGTTACGGCCTTTTCATATACATAAATCCCTTTCAGAAAGAGATATAATAAAAGAATAAAATAAAAATAAATAAATAAATCTCCGTAGACGCTCAAGCCAGACGATGCGAAAACTTCCTCCGTCGTAAATTTAGCCACCCCCACCTTACCGTGACCCGACATCTATGAAAGTAACTCTATACTGATACAAATTATTAACACCCCACCCCTGCCGATTCTAAACAATCCGCCCTTGATGTTACCATGGAAATTTTTGATTTCAATTCTGACCATACTATTAAAACTCGTAAATTTCAGAAATAAGTCATTCCCAAAAAATTTCGCTTGAAGATGGAACAGAGCCTACTTTAACTCAAGTTAATTCAAATATTATTTTGAAGTTTTCGGCTCTTGTTTTGAAACATGAGACCTCTTATGTAGCGTGTTGGAATCATATTTTTAAATAAATAATTATATATATATATATATATATATATATATATATATAAAATTTGCTATGCATTTGAGTTATGACATGATTTTTAAAAACTGTTACCCCCCCACCACCACCAAGAAATTTTTAAAAAGGTATGTAAGTATAGTAGTAATATGAATTTCTGCAATCTTCTAGAAATTCCTTCTAGAAATTTATGAAACCCTGTAGTTCTTTTTGTAATTTTCTAAAAGTTTATGAAACCATTTAGATCTTTTTGTAATTTTCTAGAAATGGATGCAAAATTCTAAAACATTATGAAAACGTCTAGAAATTGTTAAAGTCTTCGAAAATTTCTAGACATTTATGATATGCATTGGTACTTAGTTTTTTTTATTTAGATAAAGAGAATGGCAAAAGTCTGTTGTTGTCGGGATCAAATATTTTTTTTCAGATTATATATGTTTTTTTGAAATTGCTGAAAGAACTCCTAGTATTCATTTTTAACCTAGAATTTCTCATAAAAGTAATTCTACCACTGATAGAAAAAGGAAGATCTGAACGATGTCATAAGATTTGAAGAATCACATGAGAAAAGAAGAAATAATCCACAAGAAAAATTCCGGGAAAATTAAAGCAGGATAACACTCTATAATTCAAATTGTTTATCGCCATCTTTTACTTAGTGTATGCATCAAAAGAAGAAAAGTACGTATAAAGGAAATTGTTAAAAATAACAATTTTATTGCAAAAGATATTAAATGTCTGAAATTTATCATCTCAAATCAAAGAAGCAAAGCTGAATACTTATGATGAATGTGTGAAATAAGAAAAACATGTTCCATTGACTGACATTTTAGACATAACAGAAAAAATGTTGAATGGCTGTGTTGTGAGTAGAGACTGTTGTAGCATCTTCAAATCAAAGGGCATGGTGGATATACAATTGTAAAGAGCACAAGTTCGAAATCTATTGATCTATCCAAAAGAAAAAATACCTTGGAGCGAACTTCAACAACTGTAACAACAGCTTTACTTCAACATCCGAATTAGTGATTCAATTGGAGATTGAATATAAACCGTCGAAATGTTCTGAAGAACACTATACAAGAAAAAGAAAGAAGTATAGCAAAACCAAAACAGCAACCAAATTAGTATCATCCTCAAACTTATCAACCAGCAAAGAAGCAAATATTTTTCACCCGTTATCTCAAAAACGGATTGACTTTGAGACAACTTCTCAACCTGGTATTTACAAACCCACTATTAATGAAACTATTAAACTTAAAGAAGAAATTAAGCATGCACTACACTTAGCAAATTGGTCATTGCATTTTGAAGGGAAAAGAATTGATGGCCAAGAATTAGAGAAATCCAGTTAGAAGAATGACATCTACCAGACGGAAAAGCTGTTCTTGATTAATAAAATTTATAGAAGAGCTTAAAGATTATTAATGCGGACACTACAAATGTGAACAATGGAAACCGGAATGCGATTGTCATTCAATTAGAAAGAATATTTGCCCGAAAGAAAGTGGAAGCACCAAAATTCAACTTCATACTTTTGACTGATTTCATTGCGTAATAATGGATGACGAACTGGGGGGAAACAACGCATCGTCCAATATCAAATATCCGTAAAAATGTAAATGGCTACAAACAGCTCAAGACGAGTTTCAAGAATGGTAAATAGGTTACTGCAACAGAAAGATGGCGTGATGATATAAAATTTCAATTTCAGTTAACTCGATTTTTCCGCTTTTTCGAAGAAACTATAAGATTTCTTAAAGTGAACTTTCAAAGAAGGAACGAACTTAATCAAGATGGAATTCTAGAGCTATAGCAGCTCTTTTGACATTTATTCTTCTACCAGAGAAAAGATAGTCGCTGCTTGAAATTTGTAGACTCATCTCTTACAGATGGTCAGACCATTGAATTACTGACCAAATCTAGAAAGCAGATGATCATCAGAAGATATGTAGAACATTGCAGGCCCATAAAAAGAATTAATCTGTGTGAAAAATCTTTCGAATCCATAACCTGTAAGACTGAAAATTCAAATTATCTGGGAAGTGTTTTACCAGAAGATTTGAATTGCGACACCGAAATCCTACGGTGCATTGGAGAAGCGGAAATGTTTATCAAAAGCTAAGTAAAGTATTATGACACAAGATCTCGTAAGAAACAAAGCAATAACTATGATATATTACTAGTCTTCCCATATAGTAGAGATGAAGAAGAAAAAATAATATTGTGATTCTAGAGGGGGATGCTGAGATTACAATGGACTGAACATGTAAGTAACGAGGAAATTTTTAAGGAAAATGGAAACCAAAAGGGCGCTGATACGTATTTAGAATCAAAAAGATACATTTGATATTTCTGGAACACATAATGAGGAAAAAGGATTTGGAAGATTTGGCATTAAGTGAACGTATGGCAGGCAAGAGAAAATGAGCGAAATGGCGTATCACATATCTATGTAACATTATTAAATGGATTACATGGATTTGGAGCAATAGTAAAAAGATATTTTGCTAACAGTTATAAAGATAGGAAAGCCATGACGCTGACAACTTGAAAGGACAAGGTAAATAGAAGATGAATCATCCTATAACGTTTTGACGATTGCAAAATCAGTTATGCTGGTTATTTTTTTTATAAACGATACAATAAATGCTGTATAAAATTTTACTGGTGCGATTTTTACCAGCAAAGATTTTCACTGCTGTTTTTGAAGTGAAAAATAACTCACTGCTAATAGTTAACTACATATATTCTTTCTTTTTATATCAAGTTTTTTTTTTTTTTCTGAAAACACCATTTTCTCTGATCCACCCATGGCACCATCAACTTGAGGATATTTATTTTGCGTCTTCAAAGCTCAACACGTTTTTTTTTTATTCCGTATGTTTGTTTTTTTTTTACCAGAATCTTGAGACATCATCCGATCGATCGCACTTAGTGTATAAAATGAAGAATACTGAAGAAAATAATATGGATAATGGCTAGGGTGGTGATGCTGATGACAGCAGTAATCGATACCATCAAATAAGCTTTATTGATTAAGTCTGTATATTACTTCTCTTTATATCGTTACAAAAGGGCGACACTTTGGTTATTCCGATTAAAATCACAAAAAAGTCAAGCATTTCATTCGAACAATCAAGAATGAAGAATAATCTTTGGATTTTCGGATATGATAGACAGATAGATAGATAGAGATATTAATGCATACATACATACATATATATATATATATATATATATATATATATATATATATATATATGTACAAGCATATATATATACATATATATATGTACACATATATATATATATATATATATATATATATATATATATATATATATATATATATATAGGCACTAGTTTATTAATACCAAAGTACATGTGCCTGATTACGCAAGTTAGTATATATATATATATGTGTGTGTGTGTTTGCGTGTGTGTGTGTGTGTGTGTGTGTGTGTGTGTGTGTGTGTGTGTGTGTGTGTGTGAGCGTATTCGTATTTACGCGCGTTCAGGAAGTACACGTGTGCGTATTCATGGGCGTATAAATACAGAAATATGCGGATAAATTCATCAATAAAAAATCAAAATTGAATTATAAATCAAACCTCCTTCAATTAATAATTATAATATCACGAATTAAAATAAGAAAACAAAATAATACCTAGTGAATATATATATATATATATATATATATATATATATATATATATATTAGATAGAAAAAGACCAAGTTTATAAGGCATTTTTTAAAAGAAAAAGCTACAAAAAGAAAACAACCGGTTTCGTCCCAGTACTTATGAAGTATATTTTTCTGGGAATAGAAAATATATAAAAGCGTGTAAATTAAAAATTGAAATTGAGTTTGTTAGAATGACATTTTCTAAAAAAGGAGATACTTTGGATATTTTAGACTCCGTTATCCAAGAAGTCAACAATAAATTTCATAGGGTTAAGCCGCATTTTGTTGATAAATGCCCAGTTTATCTGCGTCTTCCCTATATTGGTACAGAGGGTGAGAGTCTGTCTAGACGAATTTCACGTTTGATCAATAGATGTTATTTTTCGGCGAATGTTCGGGTAATATTTGTTAGCCGTCCTGTTTTCTCTTCCATTCGTAAGGACGTTCTCTCCCCACCAATCATGTTAATTCAGTGATTTATCAATATAAGTGTAGTTGCGGACTTGACTACATAGGGAGGCCATCCCAGCGTTTGGATTCGAGAATAAAGCAACATCTGCCCAACAGGATTTTGAATCCGTCTGCCAGGAAGAGCCAACTAACCAATAGTTCTGGCTCTGCTATTGGTGAGCATGTAATAAATAGTAGGAAATGTGTAGTTAATTTTAGTGTGAACCATTTTTTGATCTTATCTAGGTCCCTCACCACATTTCACCTCAAGGTTGTAGAGTCCTTGTATATCAGGTACCGTGGGCCTTCCCTTTGTAAACAGAGGGAATGCTTACTGGGTCTGAATGTTATTGGAATCTAGTTTCTTGAAATTAATTTTTTTTTCTCTTCCATTCCATTCCATTGTTAATTTAATTTACACGCTTTTATAAATTTTCTATTCCCAGAAAAATAAACTTGATAAGTCCTGGGACGAAACCGCTTGGTTTTGTTTTGTTTTTTTTTTTGTTTTTTGTTATTTTTAGCTTTTTCTTTTAAAAAAATTGGTCTTTTCCTAGCTATTATTAAATTCTGTACTTGGAAGATGCACCCTGATATTGGGAAGAAATTTCAAAGAAAATAAGTCATTTTCATACAACAACACATTCAACATGCGTCCCTCATATCGTTTATATTAACCACCTGTCCGATTTTGTTTGTATGGCAATTACTTACTAGCCGAGAGCAACAAGGCACCCGCCGCTGTTACTAAACAGAATATGTTTAAGCTTGTGGCTCGGCTCTAGGAAGGTTTATAATCTTAGAAATACTTGTAACAGATAAGTACTGAGCTAACATCATATCAAAAAGCCGAGTAAGATAAATAGCTAACATTATAGTGCAATAAAGCAACATACAAATCCATGTCCCTATCAATCGATCCAATTAGGTGATAGTGCAAGCTTACTTGGGCCTGAGCATTGCCTTACACACGTACTTTTTAGGGTATTTTTTAGGAAAATATTGCATCTCATGAGCCGGAAAATACGGTCGGTATTAGTATCATATATGCACATATATATATATATATATATATATATATATATATATATATATATATATATATATATATATATATATATATATATATAATGCAATACAACTTGCGTAGCAAAAAAAATAAATTAAAATAAAAACAATTAGAAGACCCAAAAATTAAAATTGTCATAGAAAATATGCGTCCTCCGACATGAATGGAACCTGTATCCTATACCGAACCGTCATATAGCCTTATATAATCATATATTTTCTATGACAATTTCACGGATATTCAGGCCGGTGAATGTTGTTAATACTGTTTATTATAAACAGAGTATTTACTTATATATTTCTGTCTATAAAAAGAATGTATAAATATAAAAAATATCTTAAAATAACTGTCGGTCTTTGTTCATTTCCTAATATATATATATATATATATATATATATATATATATATATATATATATATATATTATTAGGAATATTTTATTAATATTTATATTTTTTTATTTTTTTCAGTTTTTCCTCCTCACTTATTTTTTTCATCACATCATATTCTAACTACGGCACATCTTTCTACACTTGACCAACAATTGGTCCGGCAATTTTTACTACAGCTTGCTACACGTGAGACCTCTTTCCCTATCCGCAACCTATAACTCTCTTCATCTATTTTTACAATCCCACCTCCCCCGGACTAAAACTAGTAATAACGCTTTTACACCGATTAAAATTTTAATAAAATGTTTCGTACATCGAGGAATCAGACAGAGCTCGGGCTTTTGCTAATAATACGATTTCCACTGGAAAACACACCATCTACAAAAACATATGTCGATTAGTAATTCGCATTTCTCTGTTTATTCCTCGGTCGGTGGGTGAAGGACACAGGCGTGTCTGAAAATTCCGAATTTAAACCTTTCTCTCCGTGCTTCATTTGCGTTAGATGGTTAATAATTGATATTAATATATGTTTATCGTATAGATTATATTGATACTCTTTCGATTGTTATTGTTTTATTAAGTAACATATATATTTTACACACACATACACTCACACTTATATATATATATATATATATATATATATATATATATATATATATATATATATATATATATATATATATATATAACAGAAACAAACACACACGCCAAAACAGTTAATTATAATAGTCTCCATATGTATAAAATAACTACACAATATTTTTTAAAATGTATTTTTGGATTGGTTCGCTGTTACGTGCAAAAATTGTTTTTAACATTCCCAACTTATGTGTTTTCTTTTACTCTAAAAGCTCGCTCTCTTCAAAACGGAATATTATAATGATGCAATCTACAGAGTGACATCTTCTGCAAATTTTTAGGGAAATGCAAAATTAGTTTCAGTGTTTATTGTACTCATAATGGCTTCTGCAAACTTTCAAATATAGTACGTGTGTTAGAAACCTGAGGAGAAATAAAATAGTAAGAAAATGGATGGAAAATATATTCTAAATGATCATATCCATGTTCCTTCAAGACGTCGGTGACCATGGCTCTCCACAATTTCCTACACTTTGCATTTCTAATATGTTTTGTCTATTTTTATAGCTTATAATCCCTGTTCTGCCCTTCATTTGCTGAAGCTCGCTAATTAATGTCTACGTTGCTTTCCTTTGTCCCTCTGTCCTGTGGGTTCCACATTTTCAAAGCTTCTCTAGAACCATACATCTGTTTCTTCAAGTCGCTTCTTTATCTGTGAGGAGATTGTTCAGCATTCACTGCCATAGGTGGAATGTTTTTACGAAATTATTACGTATGCTCAGTACTTTTTTCTTTGTTTCTAACGAAATTTTCATGTGTCTTAATAGTTTGCTTAGCTTTTGGAAGGCATATTTCGAATTTCAGTTTCGAACTTCCCGTCCACTATTGAAACACTTCCGAGATATTTAAATTTTTTGTACTTGTATGATTTTTCTTTATATAATTTGGGATTTGCATGTTGGGCTCTTCCTTTTGCTAACAACCGCGCATTCTTTTTTTTTTCTTCTCTCTTTCCTTTACTACTTTTAATAAGAGCTGCTATTGTTTTCTTTCTGTGTCTAATATCAACACTGCGTCGTCTCCATATCTAATGCTGTTAATATTGTGGCCACTATTAATGAATCTTGTTATAACTTGTAATTATCTCAGACTCGCCTCATTGTATGGGTTGAAAAAGTTCGGTCAGAAGACACTTGTCTTTTCTTACCGAAACTGCTTACTGAAAACCACAAAAATGAATTATTATCTTCTCAAAGAGCATAGAGAAAACGTTTCCGTTGAGGAAGCCATTTTGAAGAAAATTTTGTCAAGAAAAAGAATAGAGTCTCCCTCATTTCAAACCTAAACGAAAATACCGGAAGAATCTATTTCTTTCTAGATTTGTTAGGGAACCAAACGAAATAGATCATCCGAATTGCCGGAACAAAATAATTCCGACCGTAGTGATCACAGTCGATTATTATTGATGATTATTAAGGCCTGGTACAATAATCGTATATTATAGACACTCTAAATTTACATAAAAATAAAACCGTAAGCACATTAGATATGATGAATAAAAAAACACACACACACACACACACACACACACATATATATATATATATATATATATATATATATATATATATATATATATACAATAAAATCGAAAATTACATCATATAGGTAATAGGGGTAGTTGAATAAGACAGACGAATTTTTCGTCGGTTGAAATAAACCTTATCCACATAGGAGGTAATTTGTGATTTTATTGTGTACTATTTATTTGCTTTGTTATAATAAATGCATTCAGATCATTTGGTTTTAATAATTTATATTACTAGGAAACCACTTGGATAATATACCAACGGATTTATTACCTTTAAAATATATATATATATATATATATATATATATATATATATATATATATATATATATATATATATATATAAACGATAAACTTTTGGATTTTTTTTCTTTGGACTTGGAGGTTGAATACTGGACGATTGTTTTCGCCTTGGTATAATTTTCTTAGTTCTTTCTTTTTTTATTCCACTTTTTTCCTCGTGTACCGATTTGTTCTACTGCAAGTCGAGCTATTCAAGGTATTTCCAAGCGAGTACCAATATATATATATATATATATATATATATATATATATATATATATCTCAGGACAACTCTAAAATAAAATACCCTATTTTATTACATTCTTCAATGCCGATAGGAGAGGATAAGCCAATAAAGAATGATTCTTGTATTCCCAATAACTAAGACTTTCTTCTGAGCACCAGGGTGATAAAATTTCCTCAGTTATGAAAGTGCACCCGAAGAAGAGGAGGGGCCACTGAAAACCTCCATGGGAATAATTGGATCCGTTACGAAGACAAAACATTTGATATGAATAGTTAGACGCTGTGTAAGGAGTGACGGCAGCGATGTATGTGGCGTTTACGATAGAATGCTGAACATTTTACCGACTGATCAAGAAGTCCTTCCCAAACTGATTGATCATATGTTCAGATTTTGGGAAGCGGTGTGATCCAATAATATTTCAGTTAACTCTCTTTATATACTGATAGGATAATCAAATGGAATTTGACTTAATGAAAAACTGATAGATTATAGTGCATGATCCCATATGCATATGGTTATGCCAGCCCCTACATCGTAGCTACCAACCATCGCAGAGTGTCTAGTCTACCCTTCTATTGCCGGGGTGGGGGGGGGAATTCATAAAATTCAATATACATATATATATATATATATATATATGTATGTATTGAAGAATAGACATGTAGGTGAGCGTGTACATAGAAACATACAAATATTTAGAGTTTAGCAATTATCAGAATTCGAATTCTCCTGTGTTCGATAATCACCTGTGTCTCCGTTCACATGGCTTCTCTCCCTCCAACCGGCACAAATAAAAAACTACGGCAGTTTAAATATCTGTGAATAGACAGTAAATAAATTCTAAAGAAATGACCGGGTTAATTGCAATCCCCATATCATTTGACTCGCAGCCGATAGACTTGGTAACAAATGTAACGGACTCCGAGTTTTCAAAGACCCCTTATTAAATACTTTCAACCTGTTTGGTGAAATTCGCTCTTATGATCTCATACTGTTAACGTTTACTAGTCGGAGAGAGCAGAATCATTTCAGGTAGTATTGTATCAAAACCATTAGTAGATAACTTCGATTATCGCCAGGTTCACACTTTTTTTAAGTCCATTGAACAGGAGTAGATTTTTATCTCTTGTTTCCTGTTTAGAATTTGGTTTCTAGTTCCTTCTAAAGTATTTTAATTTCCTTTCATGCCCAGTGACCTTGCGCGTTTTAGTGGCATTATCACCTTGCTTGGGGTGAAATTATAAAACAAAACTCTACACAAATAACGTCCTGGGTATGACGGTAAACTACATCCGCGTCCTGGGTATGACGGTAAACTACATCCGCGTCCTGGGTATGGCGATAAACTGCATCCAACAGCAAGGTCTCAGATAATGTTTTCAGAAAAATAATGTTGCCAGCTCTAATTTTTTGAAACAAAAATGTTGCCAGCTCTAAGTTTTTGAAACAATAATGTTGCCAGCTATACATTTTTTATTCCATACAAAATAGACATTTAAAATTCATATAAACTGTATTTGGCATTAAATAACCCACAGTGGTTGATATGCCATAAAACCTAAACAAACAAACAAACAAATCTACACAAATATCTCCGTAGAATTATTTACTTTTTTACTGTGTTTATTTATTGCGTTGTCAGAAGGGCACCTCGACGTGGTGT
>OZ010579.1:131921516-131979016 GCA_963932145.1 Acanthosepion lycidas | reverse complement strand
TTTACTATAACGTGGAATGAATATTGGTCTTCATAAGAAGAAAGTATCTTTGCGTATCCGGTCGGTTGAAATCGAATCGTTTAAAATGAATTATACCAGAGAAGCAAACTCTTGATTATAACAACGTCCTCAACAAAATGAAAAGAGAACTAAAAAAAAAGAAAACTGGAATTATTAACAGATTGATCGTAATTATCTATCAGGTTAACTTTAAGCCACATACAAGCTTGACAAGGACTGTTCACTCCTCCGTGGAGCTGAACAGAGTCTAAAGCGTCAATATATCTCTATATTTCTAAGATGACGTATTATGTATATTATTTACATTATTCGGACTAATGTATTCATCTTTGTCGCTATATTTATTACAACGTTTCAGCCGTTGTACGCTCCGGCCTTCTTCATGTGGTTGGAATGTCAAACTGAACACTTTATTTCGCTCACTGGGGTAGACTGTTCTAGTTCCACATGCCATGTTTAATGGATGACAGTTATCAGCTATCGCCTGTTAATTTCCCTCTGAAAGTTCTCCACTGCCTTAACCGGGTATTGAACTCACACTGTTTGGGTCCTGTCACTGGAACTAACCAATGCCTTTATCCACTGTGCCTTGAGGACATCTGTGTATGAATTTCTGGGTATTATAAACCTAATGTCTTCAGCAACCATTTTTATCAGTGCACATATAGAAATTTTTGCTGTTATCATTACGTGTTTTTACCAGAGCTCATATTGCAGCTCTGTTGTTATTATCGCTTTTCTCTGGCACTCCTTGTTCCCATATTGTATTCAGGACAATTTTGTGGCCTAGCTTATGTGCTGATTCCTTAAGTTTACGAATTTTCTAATGGTGTTCCTTGTCTAGGATCTCAAACGAAACGTTGTAATAAATATGGCGACAAAGATGAGACCATTAGTCCGAATAATGTAAATAATGTCTAAATCATCATTATAATATTTATTTTGCTCCTTATAGAATTATGTGTTTGAAAATAAATCTGATTCTCGTGAGGTACCTATGCATAAACTACTTAGGGTTTTCTTCGTTGGGAAATATTAAAATATTTGAGGAAAATAAAATCACAAAGTAACTCGTAGCAAGTACGAGGCAATGTCTGGAACATTTCACGAGATAGTGTATATTTTCACTCTTGGTACAAAATGCGATATAAGTAACATCAATGAAAAAGAATTCTGGTGGCACAAACTGGCAACATTTATCAAACAATTTATATTTTTTTAAATGCATGACGATATGTTTGTCTGCTTAGCGTCTTCTTATTCTGTCAAAAAAGGAATACAAGGAAATACATAGAGAATCCGATGAAGGTGCTCAAAATACGAGAGCAGCTCACAAGATATTACATCACTTTTCAGATCACACATTTAACGATGATGGAAAATGGATAATTCCTACAGTCAGTTGGTTGATTATTTTGTTTTACGGCTTATCAAAACTTCATGGGTCATTTAAAGCCGAGACATTCTTATATTCAATGAAAAATAACTTTATTTTTTTTATCTTGAGTTTTTTCTCAATCATATGATAAGAAGTATTTATTTACTAAGTAGTTAATAACCTTAAACAAACATTATCAAAAAATAAATCATCTTCATCCCCAAAGAAGCTTTTTTCGAAGCCAATGACTTATTATCATTTGTCATAGAATAATGATATTTTTAGTTAGTAGAGACCCCTTTGATTTCAAAACAGTGAAGATTATTTTTTTCATTTCCTTTTCTACTTTTTAATTTTTTTCGTATTTTTTAAAAAAATCAACCGGAACATTGGTATTCATTTATTATGAAGCCAAAATTAACAGGTTCCTTCTAAATGAAGCTTAAATGTATTTTGCATCATACAATTTAGTAATATTGCAAGAACTGAATAATAATTACCCTCTCTATAACAAATATCAAAGACTCTGTTAATCACAGTTGAGACTATTAGACCCATTACATACTACAGAGCTAAAACTGGGAAATCTCTTTTTAAAAACGATACATATTTATTTTTAATAAAATAATTGCAGTAATTCTTTTTAGCTGTATTATATTTATTTAATATCTCAAAACATTTGGTCAGTGCAAGAAACGATAGCGAAGGAGGAGATTTTGGGTTAAAAACCCAAGTGCGGTCGAAAAGACAAGAAGGGAAAAGATTATTTCGATTTTATAAGCAGACTTGCAGAAGGGAAAAAGAGATAAAAGAAAAGGGTGAATGAATAAAGTCTCAGTCAAGTAACCTCTGTCGCTCGTTAGATTCTAGTCGACCACTGGTGAATTTCTCGTTGCTAGATGCGAAGGAATAAGCCACTTGAACACGATCAGGGAAACGCTTTTTCTTGTTTAGGCTGAAGGTTGAGGAATCGAGGGCGTCTAAGATCAACACATCTGGAGGCGGAAGGTCCTGGAGTCGATTGTCGAAGTCATGCTTTGATAACATGAATTGGTATTTCAGTACAACGGGGAAATTGAGAAGTAGTTTCTTGTTTCCGGCTCAGGCTCTGCGCACGCGCGTGTGTGTCTGTGTGTGTACGAAACTTATTACGAATTTCTGTTCGTGCAGGTCTACCTAAACGTTCATTTTACTTTATAATTATTTATTTGTTTGTTTAATTAGTCTAATTAGCAGAAAATATATATGATGTAGACTCTTTAGAAATGAAAAAAGGTGGGAGCTTTACCAACATTTTATTTACAGTTAAATTTGCACTAAAAATTGTTAAAAGGCCGAACATTTTTAAAGGGTTGATTTATGCTTATTTTTGCTTTAAATACAAATAAAGCTACACTATTTACATTATTCGGACTATTGTCGTCATCTTTGTCGCCGGAACAAGGTATTGAACACACACTCTTTGGGTCCAGTCACTGGATCTAACTAACGCCTTTATCCACTATGACATGTGTCCTTGAGGTGGATAAAAGTGTTAGTTAGATCCAGTGACAGGACCCAAAGAATTTGATTTCAATTCCTTTTTAAGGCGGTGGAGACATTTGAGAGGGGAATTAACAGGAGATAATTGACATTCATTAGACATGGCAAGTGGAACTAGAACAGTCTACCCCAATGAGTGTAATAAAGGGTTCAGTTCGACATTCCAACCATCTGAAGAACGCCGGAGCGTACAACGGCCGAAACGTTGTGATAAACATATCGACAAAGATGAGGATGATAGTCCGAATAATGTAAATAGTGTACATATTACTTCATCTCAGAAATATAGATAGATAAATAAAACTGTTGAAAAATAAAGAAAAATAGAAATAAAATTAGATTCAGAAATTTAATACTTTTTACAATGCGATATTTTTTGAGGGATTACACGCACAATAATGTTACATCTTTTTTGCACAAAGTTGTCGCAGTTTTTGGCCCTTTGTTTTTTTCGGAAGTAAACTTGAATGTACAGATCTCTCTTCGGCTTGTTCTTCCAGATTTATTTACAAGCAAATAATACGCTAAATGATGCAAGCTTATGTATTCTAGTAAATAATAAATTACAGTATCCTAGGGTTAGTAATTCGTCAACTTCACTTGAATCATGAATGATGACCCTAACTTTAGAGAAAGTTTAAATATTCAATTGATGATGTTCGCTGATCTCCAAAGAAACATCATTTGATGATGACCCCGTTTAAGTATTAAACTATGAAAAAAAATTGATATTACCTCAAAACAGGTAACATTTTACATTGTGTTTGTAATAAGATACGTCTGCCAAGATTGCGTTTAAAATGGACAAGACAGATGAGAATTTAAAACCTGCTAGCTGGGGAAAATAAACCCAAATTTATCAGTTTTTTTATTTTTTTTTTTTTTCGAACAAATGGCTGAATTTTCTCGGCACTGTACACTACGGATTCATTAAATAAAAATAAGAATCAGATAAAAATTTCATATAGAAACTATTTTATGTTTATGAAAACATGTCAATTCATACCTGAAAAATACCGCTGCAAAAGAGGGGAGTGCAAGCCTAGAAGGAATTCAACATTCAAAAGCAAATGATGAGATATTTCAAGTTGTTGGTAATTAACTGTAATTACTAAAATGTTTAAATTTAATTTTCTTTTCTTTTTTCTTTTATAAATACAAAAACAATTCAAGAAAATTTTCAAATGTCAGGAACAGTTTTCTATACGGGTAGTGAATTCGATTTAAGTGAAATCAAATAAACAGAATTCTGTGTCATTTTAAAATAGTCTCGTTCTGGAATAAACTGTAACTTTTATTCTTGAAGATAACCACTATCGGTGTGCCTATTTTTAACTTTCTCATTCCAGAAGTAAATCGACGGAGCATACAAAAGAATATGTAGCTGATGGTGAAAGCAAGAAAAAAAAAGTCTTGGATCGGTAAACGAGATATCTCGTCACTAACTAATTTATACTTACTGAACCGAATCTGTCTTTGGTTAATAGATATTTTTTTTTAGCTTACAGAAACGATTATACTATGAATTTATTCTGAGGGATATATTACATTATTTAAAGAAGGAATAGTCTAGAGAGAAATGATAGTTTTCTCATGAGAAAATGCCACTCACTTGATAATTTAAACTCTGCTGAAGTTATCACAGATATGTAACAGAGAGGTAAGCCAAAGAAATCTGCATTTGAAAAAGATGCCTAACGTAGAGTGTCCAAATTTGAAGAAATAATTAATGTTCACACACACAGATATATATATATATATATATATATATATATATATATATATATATATATATATATATATACAGAGAGAGTGTGTGTGCGTATGTGTCTGGCTCTATGTCTGTGTATGTTTTGATGGGTTTGGATGTAAGTAATTCCTACATTTTTCACGGCATATACATGTCTGCGTGGTATAGTATGTATCCACCTACAAACAACACAACACACACACCAACAAACACACAGAGACACACAGACACACACATATATATATATATATATATATATAAATATACGCACACACACACACATATATACACACACACACACACATATATATATATATATATATATATGTATGCATTTATGTGTGTGCGTGTCTCTATGTGCGTCTGTGTGTGCTGGTATATATGTTTATTGATCGTTGTATAAATTGACTCGAACATGTTTTCCGTGGTCAGATGAGATGTGTCAAGCATTTGATCGAATCATAGCACCGCGGGGATACATCGCGTGCTAGACCCGAAATGGTCAGGCTTGTTCACATCAACTTCCGGTCATTTATCGACAGCTGAAGATGGAGGAGAAAATGAGCGCCCTAGGCCAAAATGTCGGCATGTTTGAACAAGGTTGGATTTTCTAGAAGCACAGGGTAATTTTATTTTTTCTGTGTAAACGTGTTCGTGTCGATTTCTATATGTGCCTGATAATGTTTATGTGCGTGTGAATGTCTGTATGGCAGTTCTGTCCGAAGAAATGTGGAATAAGTATCAAGAAAAAACATGAAGTAGAGAAAGTGAGAACGAATAAATAAACTGAAGAATGAAAACTTGAGGAAAACGAATGAACGAGTAAAGAAGGAAAGAAATAAAAACAGAAAATGAAGAATAACGTTTAAATGGAAACAGATGAATGAACAAAGAAAGAAAGAAAAACTGAACAGCCATGAAAGAAAAAAGAAAGAAAATAAAACTAATCAACAAAATGAATGAAAGTAAAAAAGCATTGAATAAAAGAAAATATAGAAAAAAAATATTTATATGGAAACGAATGAAGGAACAAAGAAAGAAAGAAAATTATGAAAAAGCACTTAAATGAAAATGAATGAACGAAAAAAGATGGAAGGAAGTGTGAAGGAAAGAAAGAAAACGAAGAGAAATAATTGACATGAAAAAGAAAGAATAATATAAAAATATCTGCTTTCCTTCATTCATTTATTTATGAAGGAAAGAAATGAATGAAATGAAAAAGCAAGATATAATTCAGCAAAAATGGATTGAAAATGAATAAAATAAAGAAGGATAAATTGAATTAATAGGCAAAAAAAGAAAAGAAAGAACACTAAGGAACCAAAAATAATGCCAAAATGAAAAAATTGATTTAGTATAAAAATTGAAAAGTATAAATTAATTGTAACGCTTGGTATATATTCTTTCTTTCTTTCTTTCTTTCTTTCTTTTCTTTCTTTCTTTCTTTCTTTGTCCGATTTTGCTTAGCGTTAATTTATTCTTGGAGGACAATGATGTCTTCTCATTTCAACAAATAATATTTCTGTGACGTCACCCCGGGTCGCCTGCCTGACCGCGCCCGCCGTGCTATTCTGGTCACGGCACCAGTTGTGACGTCACCCCTGCCTCTCTGCCCCCGTCGTACTATCCCGTGACGACCAATGTGACTTGGTATTAGTCGCGGCACCAAATGTGACGTTCTAACCCTTGGCTGATTCGGATGGGAATCTGGTTAGATTCGGTATCAGCTTTGTCGTTCTCAGGTCGCCTCCAACGTCTGGTTACCGAAGTAACTCCTTTGACTTCTAGTCTAACCTACCCACGTTGTGATTTGATTTTAGGTAGACGAAATCAATGAGTCCCCGAGACGCAATGCAAGCCGAATCCAAGGAAAGGTGACATCGCACAAGTATATGTAAAAGAAAATAAAGTAACAACTCGAAAAGTCCAAATGTGTTAAAAAAGATTAACAAATATTTTTATATCTGGTTGCTGAATACAGGACTGCGTCTTTCTCCCAAACCGCTAATATGGATTCGTGACACTTTGTGTTTGTTAGGCGTGTCTTAATATCTTAAGTTGTTTTTCAATAACTGGCTTTTGGTATCTTCAGGTGATATTCGTAAAACTTGTTTTGGTGGTGTGAGTCTAAGTCGTTCTTCAAAAATAAATTGTTCTTGGTTAGAAGTCGAAGTTGGGATGCGTGGATCTTCAGTCAGCTTCCTGTGAGGCTGATCTCAACTCTGTCTGCGTCTGCCAAACTGCAACTAACTCTGTGTGTGTCTAACTGCTCTGGAGACATTCGGTTATATGGACGCCGACCAAAACCGGGTGTGGGCTTGTCGTGGTTTGAGATCCTCGATAATTCTAAATCCACAATAAGGATTTTCTTTTTTTCGGACGGGAAAAATTTATTATTTTCCATTTTTGGAAGTCCATTACTTTCTGCGCTAGTAGGGTTCTTAAGGGATTCGTCCTCCCAAATTCCTCCTTTCTCATATTGTTATCTCACACCATCCCCTCAGAGGGCGTCAACAGTTTTCCCTTGTTTCTCATAGTGGTATATCACACCAATCCCCTCAGAGGTGTCAACAGGTTTCCCCTCCTTCTTCAAATGATTACCTTCGCCCACCGCTCACGCCACCATTCAGCTAATGAACGCCCAGCATCGTGGGTGTGCTTAGACTAGCCTCAGTTTAAAAGTAT
Organism: Acanthosepion lycidas; assembly: GCA_963932145.1. NCBI lineage: Eukaryota > Metazoa > Mollusca > Cephalopoda > Sepiida > Sepiidae > Acanthosepion > Acanthosepion lycidas. The sequence goes on along the minus strand of OZ010579.1, from coordinate 131,971,640 downwards.
CGCTCAAAGGAAAAAAAAATTATCTTTTTTTCTTTCTTTTCTTTCTCTTCCCGACACCAAACCTCTACGACTCGTAGTATGGTCCTTAATCTCTATCTTATCTCTATCTATGTCACCTGGACTTTATCAAGGATATTTTCGTCAGCGTCAAATGGGTGGTTATCTGGACGCCTTCGCATTCTGTAGCCAATTATCCATTCCGGTAACAAACTTTTATCATGTCCAGGTCTGGACAATAAAACAGGTGTTTTTCCCAAAACCACATGATATCTCCGAAGGATAGTTAATGGTTTATTCTTTTCCTCTCTCTTTTCTCTTCCTTTCTTTTTTTCTTTGGCGGTGGTCTTCAGCAAATGATTTTCTTGGTCAGTGCATGACATGATTACCATTATCTCTTAGCATCCTGTTTTGTAGGCCACTTGACCAATTTGAAATTTTCATTATTTCCATGGGCAGATGGCTATCTTTTATTCGCCGCCTCGTAACATACATTAATTCGACAGACCCGAGATCTAACGAACCTCCTATCTTCTGCGAGAGAAAAAAACATACTTTTTCTTTTCGCAAACGAAAACAAATCTTCACCACTTTTCTTCGTCAAAAAAATAACATCGCTCAGTATGTCTTTTCGTGATAGCTTCTTATCGCCTTAATTATTTCAGCTTCTTCTCGCCTTAATTATTTCTCGATTTTCATTTTCAAGCAACCGCTAAATAGTGTCACATTTAGAAAAATTATAATAGTATAGAAAACATAAATTCTGACTTTAAGTTATCCCCGTTTCATATATATTTTCTATGATTATTCTATAAGTTATCCCGACTTCATATATATTTTCTATATTTATTCTATAAGTTATCCTCACTTCATATATATTTCTATGATAATCTTATAAGTTATCCCCGCTTTATATATATTTTCTATGATTATTCTAGGTTAATTTTGTTTCAAATACATGTTCTGGTTCATATGTGTGAGGATAATGTAGCAAATTATGCCAAAACTAACAAGGGAAAAGCGACAAGTGAAAATATTTTTTGCCAGAAATTGGACAAAGTATAGCATATAATGGCAACATCAAAAAAATAAAGAAGTTTAAAGATCTGGGAAGTATTTTAACAAAGGCTATAAAATGTGAAACTGAAGGCGCATATAATGGTAAATGATGTCTCCCAGAACCTAATCAAAGTAATAAAAACAAGAAGATTTCATTATAAACTAAAATAATTGCTATTATGTAATATAAATATTCTTATATGGGGGTGAATGCTGGACAATATGATCACAGATAGATAGAAACTGGACGTTAGATTAATGCCTTTCTACCGAGAATATCATGGACGTGCCGTTGACCAACGAAGATGTCTTCATGAAAACGCATACAATGAAAAACATCACTAAGAACTACAAGGGATAGAAACTCGTGGGGAGCCATGATTGTAGACGTCCTGAAAGAGAGAGAACACGGCGCATAGAAGGATAAATGAAATAAAAGTGAAGAAAACCATCAACAGACAAAAAAAAAGTAAAAAAAAGTTTGAAAGAAAGAAAGGAAACGTGAAAGGAAAAAAATGAAAGAACATTTAATGAAGAGGAATGGTAAAAGCAGGAAATAAAATAAAATCGATGAATTGGGGAGACTCAAGTAAAAATGTCTGATCTGATAAAATGTCGTACAAAGCAAAGAAGTAAATAATTTGAACAAACCAAGAAAACAGTGGAAACATTGAGCTGAAAAATTAACGCTACGCAAATCGGACAAGAAAGAAAGAAAGAAAGAAAAAGAATGTAAAAGCAAAAAAGAAAGAAAGAAAAAAATAAAGAAAGAAAAATACGAAAGAACGAAAGAAAGAAAAAAAGAAAGAAAAAGAAAGAAAAAAGAAACTGTTTCAGCCTTAGTCTTACTATTTAAGCTGGGGTGTCTAAAACAAGAAAAACTAAAAAAAAATTAATAAATCTGCAATAAATACAGCCAGTGTGTGCCAGCCTGTTTGCGTGTGCAACGTGTGGTTCCGGCCTGTCTGTGTGTGCAACGTGTGGTGCCGGCCTGTCTGTGTGTGCAGCGTGTGCCGGTCTGTTTGTGTGTGCGAGTGAAATGTTTGCAGAATGTGTAATCAAAGATAAATGACAACGTGATTAAGGTGCATTTAGAAGAAGAATTGATCTACATTAAAATCTACAGAGCCACTTGAGTATCCGAGACGATGAAAGGGAAATATTCTTTTTAAAAGTATTTAACAAACAATTTCTTCAATGTTTACGAGAAAGAGAAACATCTGCTTTCGTTTCGCTCTCAAAACAGCTACTTTAACAAACTTCCATTGTGACCAACACAAATCCGTCACACACACACACACACACACACACACACATATATATATATATATATATATATATATATATATATATATATATATATATCCGTATATTTCGGCAGCATGTTTTCATTGAGACATGTTTCGTTGATAATTTAGAAATTTTAGTTTAGGATCCGTTCATATTCTCCAATAAACTTTTTGGTGTTGTTATTGAAGGACGAGAGAAAACCACTGCTCCGAGTACTTTCGACAAGGCAAGCGAAAAGATTTTATTTGGCAATAAGTATGTTAAAAAACTTTGTAAATTTCCTTACTTTTACAAAATTTTGAAATTTTAGAGCCATATATAATAATCAGGCTAACTGAAAAATCCATGTAAATATGACCAAATGTCTACTAAAGAAAAATGAGGGATTTTTGAAGTATTGTAATTAATATATATATTATTTTAGTTTGGGATTATTTTATGTATTTTATATATATAATAGGTTATGGATCTAGCATTGGTTTGGGAATGAGTTAATATTAAAAGATTAATTGGAATCGGGGCGCAGATTTATATTTAGATAGGATTGGATAGAAGCAGTCTCAAACATTTTCCCTCAAATTACGTAACTTTCTCTTTTAATAGGCAATGGTTTTCTCTTTCTCTCTGCCTCCATCCTTCACTCTCTCTCTCTCTCTCTCTCTCGTTTTCTTTACCTATCTCTCTATACATTTATAGGTTTTCTCTCCACACACACACACAGACACGCACACTTACACCCACACATATATATATACTATAAAAGACTCAAACACTAATAATCCATGGTTACAATTTATTACATTGGAATCGTAATCACTATCCAATGAATTGGAGCTTTTTATATTGTATTATATTATATTCTTGTTTTGTTGTGGACATTGACCTCTACCTCGATTCTATCCTCTTAGAAATATACATATTTACATTATTTTCTTCATCTTTGTCGCCATATGTATTAGAACATTTCGACCGTTGTACGCTCCAGCCTTCTTCAGTTGGTTGGAATGTCGAACTGAACCCTTTATTTCACTCACTGAGGTAGTCCTCGAGGACACATGGCATAGCAGATAAAGGCTTTGGTTAGATCCAGTGAAAGGACCCAAGGAATGTGAGTTCAATACCCGGTTAAGGCAGTGGAGAACTTTCAGAGGGAAAATTAGCAGGAGATAACTGATAACTGAGATCCATTAAACATGACACGTGGAACAAGAACAGTCTACCCCAACTTACAGTGATTGAAATGGTGGGTTCAATTCGACAATCCAAACATCTGAAGAAGCGTTGTAATAAAGATGGCGATAAAGATGAGGACAATAGTTCAAATAATGTAAATAGTGTACAACTAAAATGAATTAAAATAGATAGATAGATAGATAGATAGATAGATAGATAGATAGTGTTGTGGTAGGATCCACCTAATTTGCATAGTGGAGTACCGACCATATAAATATGGTTGGTACTGGGAAGAGAGGGAAGGAATCAAGAGATTCAACCAGAGACTCTGCCCGACTGCGACTCAGTCAACACATTCTCCAGGAACGCTCTTCCCAGGAATATACAAAAGACTATATGTAAATATTGTGTACACTTTCTTGTTTCAATACATTTTGTTCTAAGTACATTTTGTGTTGCATTATTATTCCATGCATTACTCAAGTTTCAACAGATAGATAGATAGATAGATAGATAGATAGATAGATAGATATGAACAGACTGAGATAGATAGATAGATAGATAGATAGATAGATAGATAGATAGATAGATATGAGAACTAAAATAGATGCCGAATTGGAAATAAAACACGTTTAATTTGCTATAAAAGACAATAAATCTTCAAACTGAAAACGAATTATTTGCTAGCTGCAGACATTCCAAATGTGCAAATATTTACAGAAAAGATATTTCAGATCATTCATAGATTTAGTTTGTTTGGAACTGCTGTTTACTCAAATATTTGTCTCGATGGCATTTGTAAATGAAGTTGTCAAACATTCATATCTCTTACATTAAAATCCTCTTCTTGAAGGACGCATTTACTAATATCCTAAATGGCGCTTGAGGACAACGTAAGAACCCATTGGTAGCTATAGTTTAATTGTTGCGTCAAACTCGAAGGGAGAAAAATGGTAGCCAATTACGGTTCAGTGAACGATTGAATACCATCCTGACTTTATAAGCATATAAAATATGTCATATGCGCTTTTTAGTGTGTATACGTGTTTGAGTTGCTACACTTTTTCTTCTTAAGCAATGGAATTAATACCACTAAATCCAAATCAAAATTATTTTGAAAGAAAAACTTGGCCTCCCGTGACGATTCTATCATTTATTTCATTTACTATAAGGCAAATGGTTTCTACAGCCGAGACCTGCCAGGTTGGTTACGGTAAATCATTTACTTAGAACAAAATTGAATTACCTATTTACGTAAAGTAAATCTTTCGCTGAATCTTCTATGAATCTATAGCCAGATTGGCTGTCTACACTTCGGTCACGGAAACCAGCCTTACAGGACGAGGTTTGGATTACCTATTTAACTGAGGTAAATCTCGAGATTAGACTTCTATAGATGTATATCCAAAGTCGGCCACTATAATTTCGGACACCGAGACCAGCCTGACATACAGGGTTTGAATTCACTGTGTGACAATAATCGTTGAAAAAGAGTTAGTGATCAAACGATGTGATATTGAAGGTCTTGTTATATCTTATCTCACTGGACAGGTCCGTTCAAATATCAAATTCCAAGGACGTTTCGTAACATAGTTTACCTGTATTATATTTTGTATAAATATTTTCATGACCACTTGGAGAATTTTATTTCACTAGAAACTAATTTTCGATATTTCTAATATCTGATTGTATTTCCTAAAATACATCACTGATCCTTGGTTTGGAAACTGGTGGGAGAGTGAATTATTTCTTTTTATGCATTCAAGTTGAAACAACTTTAATGATGAAGTACTGAATGTTGCTGATTTCCTTGATTTATCTGGAGAAATAATACGAAATTATCCGTCAGTATCTGTCTAGATTTAGGGGATGAGGTAATATGTACATTATTTACATTATTTGAATCTCTGTTGTCATGTTTATTATAACGTGTACGCTTCAAGTGGTTGGAAAGTCAAACTGAACCCTTTATTTCGCTCACTGGGGCAGACTGTTCTAGTTCCATGTGCCATGTTTAATGGATGTCAGTTATCAGTTATCTTCTGTTAATTTCCCTCTGAAAGTTCTCCACTGCCTTAACCGGGTATTGAACTCACACTCTTTGGGTCCTGTCACGGACCTAACCAACGCCTTTATCCACTGTTCCATGTGTCCTTGAGGACATCTGGGTATGAATTTCAGGGTATTATGAATCTAATGTCTTCAGCAATCATTTTTACCAGATCTCATATTGCAACTTTTGTTGTTATTATCGCTTTTCTCTGGGACTCCTTATTAATAGTTTCCATATTGTATTCATTTCTATGCTTGGTCGATTCAGGTGATTTTTGTGGAAATAAAGGGTTAAGTGCGACATTCCAACCGCCTGAAGAAGGCCGGAGCGTACAAAGGCCGAAACGTTGTAATAAACAAAGACGTGGACAATAATCCGAATAATGGAAATTATCCGTGTATTCAGGAAATATCATTAATTTGGTATCTTATTACAAGATTGAAAGTGGGTCAGTTTAATCTTTTTCTCTCAACGATCATATTAGTCTAGATGCAACATCGTTGGAATTTTCTCATTATTTCGGTTTTGGGAAATCTTCGGTGCCAACGATTGATCTTGATTGTCTTCCAATGGGAGTAATGTTGCCTTCAAAGATGACACTAATCTTATAATAATGAGAAATAGCAAGAAGATTGAGAACATGTCTTATAAGCTCTTGATTCGTCTGCTAACCATGATCTTGAGTTGTAAAATATTCCGCTGGACGGTGCATTTAACAGTTATTCCTCTGTATGTGACTTCATTTGCTGTGCATAAAGTTTATCCTATCACTTAATGTGATTGATCCCTTAATATGAATTTCATAGATGAATTGTCATATCCTGCTATGGGAACAGAAAACACTGTTGATTAGAATTAACAATAAGGATACTGCAAATGAGAAACCTTGACAAAGAATGCAGTGTAAATGGAAATAGTATTAATAATGCAGAGTGCTAAAGGTTAAAAAATGGAAGGCATTTAGAAACGGTCCGAAATTTGAAACTCGGTATTATATGCTCGAACCTGCGGAGGCTCTGTCGATGGGATTCAGGCATCTACAGATGGAAAAAAAAACGAACTACATACGTGGACTACCAACCACTTTAAGCTCGACCTTATTTCAGATTACGTTCGTGGAGGTGTGCAGTTAAACATATATTGGGTTTTCGTTAGGCTCCGTGCAGTCTTTGCTTCAAATTATATTGTAAATTATTTTGTTTCCTATGAGGTTTAAAAATATTTTTTTGAATATAAGGTAGCTATTTTTTGTCGAAAAGTGTGGCAATATTGGATTCACAGCAAAACTAAGAGAAGAATTGATTTTTCATTTGTGATCCGGACGCCGAAGGGATTGCAACGGATTCCACATAGCTTTCCGGCCTGGGACGAGTGAGAAATGTGTGTCCTGTACTACTACCAGCAAGCTGTTCTTATTTCCTCATCGCACTCATTCATCTGCACGTAATATATCTAAAATAAATACACACACACACACACACTGATCTTCTTGCACCTCATACCTCGTATTCGACGGGAGAGTCGAGTATATATATATATATATATATATATATATATATATAAAGAGAGTTATGTAGAGAGACAAAGGGAGAGAACATATGTGTGGTATTTAGGGATTGGGAAAAATTTGAACGATGGCTGAGTTCTTTTGCAGAATGGAATCATAATGTCTGCTAAATATATAATCGATTGGGCTATTGCATTTCCAACCGTATATCGGTAGTGGAATAAATAATCCGGTCCTAATCATGATGAGTACGCCGTTCCACTGGAATGCAATATCCACTGAGTCATGAGTTTAGGTTGAAAATATAAAAACTTGGGAAAAGTCGAGATTGAAGGAGAAAGGATCCAGAAGAATATACTTGTCATCAATGTTAATCGCCAGTTTTAAAAGAATTAAAATAAGACAGACTGGAATTATAATATTACAAATTCCAGAACGGGACAATGATTGCTTACTGTTGAACATGACATTTATATCTTGATCTCCATAGTTGTACACGTTTCCACTGGCAACATTTCCTGGTATTGTTAGACAAAATTGTGCTACCCTCGGTTGGTAGCAGTCATGTTCAAGGAAATTAAAGCATTTGCGCCGTGGTTATATGGAAATATTGTTCAACCGTTGATTAATTATTCTTTATCATCCAAATATATTTTCTGACTTTGTTACACGCGCACAAACACGCTAGAGGAAAAAATGTTATTAAAGAATTAGGCTTAAAGACACAATCTAATGCTCTCAACTTGGGTAGTCGCAAATAATATTGGAACTTCTGGTACAACCATACTAATTAACAGGTCCGTTTTCTTTGATAAAAAAATCTATTGTTACGTATCTTTTAGAATCTACAAACACTCGGATCCTAGCTGTTCAAGAAGAGAAAAAATCATGAACTTCGTTTACCACAGGGGATACAAACTATTGAATACCAATCGCATAGATTTTATAAGTACCTACTTGAGATTACTCCAATAAAACTTTTACAGAGCAAGAAGCTGGCTCATGTCCAATATATATATATATATATATATATATATATATATATATATATATTGTTTCTAATCTGACGGTGAGTTCTGAAAACTTCAATTATCATCATCAGAACCGCTCCGACTTGAATGCATGCATTTGAATTCAGGGTGATTCAGCCTAGTTTGCTAGGAGGGCTAGAAATCTCTGTTGCAGACGCTTTTCTCTTTGTTAAACACCTCCATAGAGAAACCGTGATTTATACTGCAACTGTGCTGGGCGAACCTTAGTTACACCTGAAATAATCATTTTTGCAATTAACGTGAAATATGTTGAACCATTATTGATCATTTTTATTTATAAAATCTCAACTCTATCCTAAGTTATCAATCAAAATAATTTTCTATATGTATTTCAGGTTAATCTCATCGTCTTTTCTTTTTCTTTTACCCTCATATCAAAATGTGCGTTCAGAATAAACTGCTAACCTTCTACGAGACGGTAAGCATTGAGTTTTAGCTAAGGATAACCAAGCGTTGCGAAGGTAAGTTATGACGGTAGAATAAGGGCGTCTCGCAGAAATATGACACAAGGACATTGTGTGTGGGACCGTTGTGAAAGTAATAGAAACTTTCTGGTTAGCAAGGCGTGGCATTTAGCCTGCTAAGCAGATCAGATTACAGCACTGATATTACCGCTGAGACTAAGATCTATTATTCTTATATTTCAACGGGAAATAATTTAAATTATATCTTTTAGCATTGAACACTGAAATTCAAAGGCGCATTAGGATAGCCAAAGATGAATTCCAAGATAAGCAGAATATTAAGAAACAGAAAAAAATCGTTAGAAACAAATGAAAGAGTCCTGAACTGTTATGAGATATCTATCTTCCTAAATGGCAATGAATGCCAAACAAACTTCTCAAAGATGAAGAAATGTGGTTCTACAGAAGGATGCTGAGGATATCATAGACAGAATATGCGAGCGACGACGAAGCTTTAGATAAAATGGAAACAAAATGGAAACTTATATTTGACATCAGGAAGAGACAGTTGAAATTTCTAGGGCTCATTATGAGAAAAGAGAGCTTGAAAAATCAGATAATCTCAGGGCAGTCAGAATTTTAGAGAGAAAACGGAAAATAACACATGACATACTTAGTGAGCTTAAGTAAATGGATGGTGAAACAATGTTTAGGAGCAATAATAAAAGAAAGAATATTTATCACGAGGAACGAAGGACAGGAAATTATGGAGAGCCATGACACCCGACCTCCTGAAGGGACACAGCACATAGATAAGAAAAAGTTATTTGTTGTAGTTCATCATATGTACGATAGCCGATAAACTTTATGTTGGTACAAGGACCTTGCATTCAGCTATGCCTGGCGCACAAGCAACAACAGCAGAAAAGCCTGTCTCCCCGGCTCTTTTAGCGCTACGGCTAAAGAATATGCGAATATCAATGCTATTCAAAGAATTTTCATATGCGGCATCGGTCTGTATCGAGAATTCTTGGATCTCTGCCCACAGAATAACAATCCTCTTCTGATGGAGGCGCAGCAACTATTATGGCTATACAGGCCTACAAGCGAGTGACAATCTCGTTTGCAGCGTATGCTCTCCGCCAATGTCACCTGTGTTTCTTTTTTCTTCGTTCTAGTCCTTGCTGTAAATCGCGTCTCCCAATGTCCATGTCCATCGTCTTGGTGTCCCTTTTGCAGATGGTTCTGAAACAGAGATGAGGTAGCCCTCATAAGCTTTTGCCGGTTGCACTTTCTCCAAGATCATAAAACCTAAGTTTTCACAATAGAATATGGTGCAAGTATATTTGCGCCTGCGATCTACGTTGCGAAGCAACAAAATTTATATATTGCTACCGAACTTTTGCATTCGTCATGCAATAAAGCTTTCCAGCTAAATTTCATCTTCAAAATTTTATCTAAAATGTCAATCGTTATCTATCGTCTTCTTAACTCCTGTTTTTTTATTATCCTCGCTCCTTAAGAATGTTTCTTTTTTTATATACTTTCACGCTCATTAACACCTTATGCCTTAGTGACTTTACTGCCTTGCTTGGGGGGAAATAATTAAAACAAATTACCATCTTTTTGCTGTACTTTTCTGTCCTATGATGGTTTTGCTTTTATTTATTTTATCCAATCTGTTCTTCTCAACCTTTTCTTCCTTTCTCACAGCCTCGTTCACCCATTCTTTATCGTCTCCATTCTGATTGCAACTATTTTTATTTGCGATAGTAGTAATTATCATAAACCAACTAAAATAAAGTAGTTCGATCTCGTTGAAAATTACAAACGTGAGTCAGGTGAGTTATCACAGTGGTCAGAATAATTAAAGAAATGCCAACAAAATAGTTACTAGTCGGAATAATTGATGAAATAAAGATGGTAACACATCGCAGAACGAAATCAGAAAGACACAAGAACTCCATAGCAGAAGTCGAATCATAAAAGATGATATTTGTTCGAATAATTCATATATAGAATATTGATAATTCTTCATCATATTATGACAGATTAATTCCTCGAAGGCTGCGAAATTCTTCCTTTCTAGGCGTAAATTATTGTTTCTTTAACCCCGGGAGGTCTACTGAATTATGAAATTTATTCCCTTTAATACTTGCCTCTAAAATAATACTGGAAGCTTACCAAACACGAATAATATAAGGTAATTTTATAAATGGCGTCTGGTAGTCATCTAGAGATTCCCAAATGTAACATGATTCAGACAATTACAAATTCAGATTTGAGATATTTTGAATTACCGAAGGAAAAATTAAGCAATCAAGAATATGAATAAAAGTGTTTAGTGTTATTCAGTGATAAAGAAAGCGTAAATGGTTCAGAGAAATGACGATGTATATCTCGACTGAAATCAGCACTGACTAACACCAAGTAATCAGTATATTGAGCCGATCTAACTTGGAGATATTCAAGTTTCATGGCGTATAATGAACGACAGCAAAACCCAAAGACATTATAACAAGCAATTGATTGCGAAAATCAACAAATGCAAAATACTAAAACATTTTTTTGAATAGAACAAAACGGTAGATCATTACTCTTTGAGTAACTGAGACTTTAATTATCATTATTATACAATAATTTTATCACGCTGTAAGATAATATGAAAGATTTGACTAACTGCATTTAGTTAAAATCTGGTCATAAGTTCAATCCACTTGTCAAGTAAACCCACTTGTTCATTAAGAAAAAAAAATGATATGACTGAATTGAGACAAAATGTCTCCTGATTTGAACAATGAATGTGATTAATTTACTTTCTTAATTTAATTAAATAATTTTCGATTATAAATGTTCAGGTTAACAGAAACATGTGAAAAAGGATAGAATAGAAGATTTTACTGAAACTGTGTATGTGTAACTGCAAAGATTATTCCGTATATTAAGGGCAACAACTCTTCACTTAAATATCATTTCATGAAATTGAACTTATGATGAGTAACACCTGGCATTGTATAAGTTGTTTGATGCTGAGTGGAAGCTTGTAAGGAAATTTGCCGAAATTGTGAGTAGCGCTCTTTCATCCATAGTTGGTCATCTTCAAGAGAAGAAAGCAAAGCCGAGACATAGGCATTAGATAAATCTTTTTGCTGTTCATGGGTTTTAGCATTACATGATTAAAATGACTTTACATTTCAAAACTAAAATTTCTAATTGTACTTTTTTTTCTATTTTTATTGGTAGAATACAGTTGTATTGTTCGTCATAATATGTTGGCAATTAAAAGGTGCCGTGGACATGTGTTAAATGTCTATATACGGAATATTGCATGGACAGGTGACATGATGATCTTAACGAGAAAAATGTTGTAACGCAATGATCATTTATTATGTTGCCTTTAAATGTTTGAAGAATTTACTAATCAGGGAAGCAAGAAATCGGTAGGTAGTTTCGCAAGTGGAAAGTGCGAGGAAAACATATTGTTAGAGTAGAAATGGTGATTACTTCTCTCTATTTCACAGAGATCGAGTTGCTAATCTATTAGCAGGATTAAATCGGGGCTTCAGGGATAAAAGCTCATGCTTGTAGAACAAACAAAGGGAAGTCATGACTCGTTGCTGAGAAAGGGACTAAAGACCAGATGCCGGGTCATGATTGATGCTATTACACAACCTTCTCTGAAATTTTGTCACCAATGCTTACTTTAATTACGTATCTAAAACGTAAATAATGTCATTTCTAAGCAATTTGAATTATAATCCGGAATTATTACTCTACAGCCTTGTGCAATTTGGTTTTCGATTTTTGAGTAACGCATTACTGATTTTATCGTTATATAGTAGTTATAGCTATTTTTACGTCCAATTTTTGGAGTGGATGTTGCAGTCAGTTCTAACGATTGTTTTGGATGGATTGGTTTGTTTATATGTTTTTTCATTTTGTATTATTTATTCTTTTCGGTTTTTGATGTTTTATTAACGTATTAAAAAATGGGGTGGATTTTCTTAGGTCGTAAAAGACTTACGACCTAAGAAAATCCACCCCATTTTTTTAAGTCTCGGAAGATGATGAAGGCTATTTATTCGTTGAATGTTTAGATTGCTTACCGTAGAGTATTCTGTTATTTTGTGGGTGGGGGCCACTTTTTAATTTATTTATTTATTCCAATTTATTATTTATACTTGTTTTAGCTCATTTGCACTTATTTATATTAGATCTAACGGTTATTTTAGCGGATACTATTTGTTATTTTGTTCATTTATTTATTTATTTATTTGGATTAATTTTTATTTGTGTTTATTTCTTTAATTTTTTTTTTTTGTATATTTTCGTTACCGTATTTAGTTTTCGATTTTTGAGTAGATTTTGCAAGATGTGAGTCACTTGAATTCCACAGTGAATCTCCAACTTCAAGATATCGACCAACTGCCCCGCACGGTCAGATGTGGCACAAACCAAAATTTACGTGTATACCGCATATAAAACGAGGTCGAGCAGCTGTTTCCTGAGTCTGTGTCCCTTGACATAGCCTTTTCTGGGGATCCTCTCTGCCCAGAGGCAGAGTGTTGACCAGCACAGCTGGAGACGAATCTCCTACTGCATACCAACATACAATATTTACTACTATATTTATGTGATTGGGAACATACCCATTATCTCCCATAGACATGCTACAACAGAATCAAAAGGAAACATTGAAAGAAGCAAGTAAAACTAAACAGGCGAAAAGAAACGAATTTTAACGAATGAAATTAAAACAGAAGAAAAAAAGGGAAGAATTAAAAATTAATAAAACAAAAGAATTTTAAAAAAAAAAAAGGCGGAAGAAAATCTAATGCAAGAAATGAAGAAGTAGACAGCAGTAGAAATACAATGAAGTAAAAATTAAAAGAAAATGAAACAGAAGTAGAACGAGAGAAAGAAAACGATATAAAACGAAAATATTAGAAATAATCAGAAAATAAAAAATAAAATAAGAAAAACATAATAAAGGAAAGCAAGGAGAAAAATAAAAAAAGTGTTAAAAAAATAAAACAAATCCAAAGAAAAAGAAAATAAAAAATTTGTAAAAAATACGAAATAAAGAAAACGAGCGAAAGAAAGATTAAAGAATTCAAAACTCTGAAAGAAAATATAAAATATGTTAAAGAAACGAGAAAAGAAACAGTAAATAAAGAAGCAACTTGAATCAATTCATGAGAGGAACATATACAAAAAAAAAGAAGAAAAAAACAAGAGCAAATCCAAGAGTGGTTTGCTGAAGCCTTTCTTCGTCATTTTTCTTTTCATATTTTCGTTAATGTCTTCCGCTTTGCCAATGTTTTTACTAAAGAAGCCGTAGTTCGTGTTGCAAGTTTGAAGTAATTTTGTTCTCGGTTCGAAGGTCCTGGTGTCAAACTTAGCCTGAAGTCAAGATGAACTTGACAGAATGACTAATATTGAAAAGTCTATGTTTACGTCTCATACATATTCGGTTATATTTACGAAAAGATGAGAAAGTGTTGGGAGTTTTCTAAAAAGTTGCGAAAAAGTAAGTTTACATCACTAATGCGAAATTATAGAAATAGATATGAAAAGTGGAAACGATGATTAATATATTACGTAAGTAAAACTGGAACAGGCAAATTTTAATAGGGGAACAGAGAGAAATCTACAAATAAATGTATTAAGGAAAAATAATTGTTGGTTTTTCTCAATATACAGGGTGTCGAGAAAAATTGACATCATTTCGCAGGCCAATAATTTTGTCAATTCTTGTTGAAATAACCTCAAATGTTCACAGAATGTTCAGAAACAGATAAAGATTTTATATTTAATGGACGAAATCAGTATGAGAATGAGAATCTGCCAGAGAGATGGATCGAAGGTGGTGGAGATGAAGACAGTTTTCTGATAAAATGCTGCCGCGGTCACCGGAGCTGTCACCCTGGAATATCTTTTTTATGGGTATATTTGAAGGGACTGGTGTATGTCCCCCACCTCATCCTGGTAGCATTGATGATCTCAAGCAGAGAATCACTGCCGCACTCGATAATGCTACTGGAAACATGCTACAGCGTATTTGGCAAGAGCATAACTACCGACTTGATGTGTGGCACACATATTGAACACTTATGAAATCGTCTCCATAATAAACTTATGGTGTTCAACACCTAAACTGTTCACTTTCATTGATCTAGACTTTGTAGTTTTCAAGACAATTGCTTTTAAAATGATGTCAAATTATTTGGGACACCCTGTATATCGTTCGCTACGCCTATGAGACACATACATAAAAAGAAATTTCGGTCAAAAATATTATAAAATTTTTCTAAGATACTTCATGGCAATCAGTGGAGAAGGACAAACGCATTTATCCCCGTCAGTCACCCCTATAGACATCAATATATATATATATATATATATATATATATATATATATATATATATATATATAACACTAAAACTCTAATAGTTTGTGTGTGATACTATTTGTTGTTACCACGGTAAAGGATTGTAAAATAATTTTATGGACAAAAGGAGCGAATTACTGAAAAAATTTGAAACAAGAAGGGTTAATACATGGAATCCGTTCGGAAAGATTGCCGATTTAATTTATATATAGACTACACCTAGAATTGGTGTCTCGAGTGTTTGAACAATAGGAAATGACCCAGACTTAAAGGGCAATGAAAATTGACGTGTTCTACGCAGCTGAAAATACATGCTTTAAAGCGAAAACCTCATTTTCGTAAACAACTAATTTGGTGTTGATTTCTCTTGATCGAAATTTGAGTTGAAATACCAAGAGTGGGTAGATAAGCCATCGACGCTCACTGAGGAGATTTAGTGAGAGGTAATAATATGAGCAAGTTGGAGAAGGGAATTTCCCAGAATTATGAAGTAAGCTGACAACAAAGGGAATTTTCCTAAATCCCTCTACGCGCTGTTCTTCCCGCCAGTTTGAGCGAATGTCAGTAAATACGAATGTGCGAAGCGAATTCGTCAGACTGAGACGGAGACCAGATATGGAGACAGGGACAGAGACAAGAGCAAGATGGTAGAGAGTTTGTCCCAGCCACCGGTCGTGATATACCCCAGGTGATTGCCTGCCGAAGAGAACACCTCGACTTCAGCCGTTGGCCTAACTTTACCAAAACAGCAAAGAAACTTTACCAGGAACAATATCCCTTCCGATTTAAGCGCTGGTTGGGCTGATACTTAATTAAATGCGAACTCTGGTATAATCAATTATTGTACGAAGGACTGATATAAAAACAGTAATTACTTTTTGTTCAATTTATTCGTGTGTTATTTTTTCCTATACGTCTTTGCCCTGCTTGGATCAGCGCAACATGAAGACACCTATGACTCTTCGATCTTGGCCTCCTTATGATCAAAACTAAGTTACATCGTGGGATAGGGCAGGTCTGAGATCGAAGTGATATCCATCGCTGTTTTGGAATTCTTGGACGACCTGGGTGGGTGTTGTACGTTTACATATGTATGTCTGTATGCTTGTTTCAAAGATACATTTCAAACAATAAATAATATCTCCGTCGAGTGCAAAGGCAAATTTCATCAACAACAGACAAGTGGTTCTTGAGCGAGGGCCATTTTCCTGTTCTTACGAAATTTTTCATAGGCAATTCAGAATTCGTTTTCGATACATATTCTTATATCGATCCGCTTATATAAACAGACACTTGCATGTTATATTTCATGTGTGTGAAAAATAATCAACATTATTAAATAAATTTAAATATGCATAACACAACGTATATTTATACAATTCATTAGATTACATTAGAACGATTTTTAATAAACAACTATTTGAAAAGTGAACAGACTATATGTGTCACATGATAGATACACGATGGTTTTACTCTCGTTACTTATTTTAAAATAAACTCAAGGAAGAAACTGGTTTGTATAATAAAAAAAAATACTTTTATTTTGAAAAATACTACACATCTTTTAAATTATGATATATATTCCGGCTATTATGTATGTGAAAAATAACAAATATTCATAATACATTAAACAACATTATTAAGTAAAACTTAAATACGCATAACACAACGTATAGTTATTAGACTGCATTAAAACATTTTCTAAACAAATATTTCGGGCGTTTGGGAAGTATTTGATAACTGAAGTGTCTATATGGGGGTGACATTGTAAAATAATCTGTATGGCTGGAAAATTTTGTCAGTTGACTTGATGTTAAAAGAATAGATAGATGGACGCTGGTTTGCAGCCGGTATGGATTTTTAAATACATCTGAAGAACCAATACATATAATAAAAATAAAATTATTATTTAAAAAAATTATATGGAAAAGCAAAACAAGCAAAAAGGAGACTTTATTTTATTTCAATAAATATGAATCTCCCTAGGCTGTTTGTTTGTGTTTGTTTCTTTCTAGAATGACCTTCACCTTTAAAATTAAATAATATCATAAACACTAAAATTGATATAAAATTGTTATCCTGGTGCTGCTACTACTTGAATGGAAAGGCCTTTGGTATAATATCAGTTTGTAATTCCATTCCCAAAACAGTAAACTTATTCCTGAAGGGCAATGTTTGCATTAAAGAGATATGTTTCAAGTTAAAGAGACGTTATAAACCTAGAAAAATGATAGGCCGCTTATATCATTCTTGTATTGGTAATTTATTGCTAGTTCCTAAATGTCTGTTGTTAATGCCTATCATTGAATTTCCTGCTGGTTTTCATTAAGAAAATATATGAATTATTAAAAAAATGTATTGGTTTTAATATCAGATTAACAATTTCAATATGATGAGTTTTTGTCACTTTTAATGTTCTTCTGTATCAAATAATACATATTTTTCATAAATTGTGAAAAACTTTCCTTTTAATAAGTTATTCTTGCGTTTGATATAAATTGTATTGTATAATATGAGTAATGATAAAAATTTCAATAACTTGTCTTGCAAATTAAATTAGGTATAATTTATGATAAATTCGTGATTTTATAAAAGTAGTTTAAAATGGAGCACAAAACCTAATTTATGTAGCACACACTGAGGATCAAACTCGCAACGCAATCAGAATTGTTCTAGCATAATATATATATATATATATATATATATATATATTAGTGAATATACATAATATTCCACGTCGATAGCTCTGGTTTATAACACCTGAAGAAAAATGTATATATACGTATGCGCATGATTTATTTTTATTGTACCCATATCACTTTACACTAACAATTAATAAACATAAAATCATTTAATTTAACGTATATAAAGGTGAAAATAATCTCTGCAAATAATGTTCTCTGTAACTCTGTGACACTGGTATTAGTTGAAAGAAATATGACACCATCGTTAAAGTGGTAGTTTGGAATTATGAAAAAATGTCTTATTGTGGAAACCCCGTATAGAATTGGAGCATTGGAAGTACTGAAAACGTTAAAGAAGAAAACGTTAAAGTAGAAAACATGAATTGCAATATGAAACGAAGGAAAATAATAGAGATTTACTTTTCTTTCTTATAAACTTAAACGAAATAAAAAATTTTATGGATACGAAAGCTGAAATGTAAAACAGTAGAAGATATTTTATTGCCGATTTGAAATACATAACTTTGATTTGATAAAAAACGGCAGATTGTCGCAGGAATTATTTAGGTCGTATTGAAATTCGGCAAAGAGGAATTTTTGCAGTCGACTATGTTGTTATTTGGAGATTATTTGATTGCCGAGAACCGAATTTAAGTAAAACCAAAAATGTATTCAAAAGAAAATACCGAATTGAATGTGGTGTCCAGAATATCGTATTTGGAGGGATGTAGGTAATCTGGAGTACGTTTTGAAAATGTACAAAGAACTATTTCACTCGGGTGTGGCGAATCAACAAACAAGAGACGGTAAATTACTGTTTGAAAAGAGGAATGATATTTTTTTTAAACAGTGTCCATTATTGTGAAATACTAGACCGCTTCGTTTAGGTTCAGTATAATGTCTCCAGGGCTGGAGAAAATAATTAATTGATGAACAAGTAATGAGTTTTGAGAATAATTGAGAGTTAGGCGAGATGCTTATAAATCGAACGTACTAACAATATATCTTGACTACCAAGAAAATTTTGAATGCATTTTTGGTATTTTCTTTATAACGTACTGTCTCTTGGAATACAAAATTGTTAAGATGCTTAAAAAGTGGTAATTATTTGAGGAGAGATCAGAGGTAAGTGGTAGTCGTAACAAAATCTCTTATTCCAATTTTTACTAAACTTCTGTAAACCTCCTTCTGCAATTCTGATTGATAATCTTTATATAAAATAAAATAATTTCAGATGAGTTGCAGGAAAATCTATACTCTGGATAAATTGATATTTTATCAATAATACAAATAATTTGAAGAAAATGAAAAATTATAATAATAAAAATGAAAATTTATTCAGGAGGTTAAAATCTTTTGTAATATATGCGAAGACCAAAATGAAATTCTATAATTGCCAGCCATTAAATAGTTGCTGAATAGGAGAAAATGAAAATATTATGGGGATGTGTCCCTGACAAGAATTATCTTGCGCCAAACAGGTTACAGTGTTCTGTATACTCATCTATACATACATACTTAAAAAAAAAAGCTTAAAAAATAAAGTTTAAAAAATACAGTTGAAAAACTGATACAGAATTTATCCATTTCAATGTTTCAGTCAGACAAAATGCACATGGCATGGATTAGGGGAGGGTGGAAGGTAATTGTCTTAAAGACTATTTTCCATGGGAGCTCGTTTTGCATTTTATTGTTCATTAATTATTTGCTTTGTAATAATAAATACATTGAGCTCTTTTTGTGGATCACTTAATATTTTATATTACTAGGATGCACTTAGATTATATACCAACGGATTTGTTACCTTTCGTATATATATATATATATATATATATATATGTGTGTGTGTGTGTGTGTGTGTGTGTGTGTGTGTGTGTGTGTGTGTGTACTTGGATAGACGGAACTCTTGGGGAACCGTCAATCACTGTGCAAGCATGAAATCATAAACCATCGTGACTCAGGATTTGAGTGTGTTTGACTTGTTCAGATTGCTAATCATGCTAGATAACACACTGTATCTCAGAAACTCTAAGTTCTGCTCAGAAACTTTTTGACTAGAATTTCAAGCATCTCGATATATGCGTGCAGCATTAGCATTTTGGGAATCATATTTATTTTTAAAGTTAATTTTACAGAATGATGCAAACCTTCTATTGATGTGCCGGAATAATTGTCCAGCTTTATGTCGTAAGAACTAGAGCTAGTGTTTCACTCAATTCAATTGGTTATTTTGAAAGCTGTAGTTATATGCAAAGAGAAATATTTCACGGATTGTGACACAGGTCAAATTATTATTAACAATGTGAAGCCCGGACTTTTACGTAAGAATACATCTATTGACGTCCTCTTGTTAAACTGCAGTGAATGGATAAGAATCGAACAGAACTTGCATTTTCACGATGAACAGTTGATATTTAAATGAAGCGCCTTGCTTTGAATGTCTATTAGCACTAAAGTTTATTCTAGATCTCAAAGAGAACTCATATATGGGATACATCGCTGAAGATGAATGAATATATTAAAATAATAAGTTCATTATACCAATTCAAAATTCCCTACTATTCTATAATGTTGCAAGAATCAAATCAGACAAAAGAACAGTACTGCCCAAACCTCATATCACAGCCTTGACAGACTTCAAAACTCTCTACGACGATGTGTAGATGATGATTTTACATACTATTTGGTTATTGATAATACTTAGTATGGTCGCATCCTGATAGTATTTCCATTTTCTACTATTCAGTAACTATTTAATGCCTGGAAATAGTAGAATCACCATTTTTTTCTTGACATAACTTCGAAAATTTTAGACCTTCTGAATAAATATTACATTTTTTTTTCCATTTTCTTCTATTTATGTATAGTATTGATAAAATGCCAATTGGTCCAGAGCATAGATTGTCACGTAACTCATCTTCGGAATATATTTTAGAAAATGTAAAAACAGATTATCAATAAGCATCGCGGAAGCAAGTCTACAGAAATATAGTAAAATTTAGGAAATTTAAACCAATCTCTGAAAATACTTAATGATAAAAAAATAAATATAGGGATTTTCTACCATTTAATTTACTGGTAAAAATCCCTTAAGATCTTTTAAAAAATTTTATCTATAGATAGATATTCAATCAAGTTTGTTTAATTAAATATTTCAGCTTGTACATGGTAGTAACATATATGATTTTGTTGAAGTATATTTCTGTACATGAAGACCGTAAAATTCAAAATATGTATCCGTCATGCAAGGGAGGTACTTAAGTGATTTGTTGGGAGTATATTTTTATAGGTTTGAAAGATATTTAATTGCTGTCTTTTTAATGATTATAATTTAGTATTTTTAGTAACTTTAAACATTTATGTAGCATGTCTCAGTAACGCGACGATAAACAGCAGCAAAGTTTGGATGAATCAACTGCTTTCGGTTTTGAAAGTCAACCTAATACAGCCGGGCTGCTCCGCGTCCATTAAAATTCGCGCGGCCATTTGTTAAAATCATATCTGCCTGCTCAAGATATGAATATCCTTTCATTGTTAATCGGATCATTTCTCACTAATACACAAATGACAAACATAAATTAATAACTATAAAACGTAGGATTTTCGAACATATTTTAATGGAATTTGCCCTTGTTTTTGTGGGAGGAACAGATCCCAGGATTCGTGACCAGAACAGTGTGATTTCTCTTCACACTTCCCAGCACAAGTGAACTTTATTATATTAACATCATCAAAATATGCGTGTTTTTTTTTTTTTTAAATCAATTTGACCTTCAATCAGTTGTTAGCTGGAAGAAAAAATGGCTTGTGAACTTTAAATCTCCAAAATGAAATTGCAGTTATTTTTAGTCATTTAGTGAACAAGTTTCCGGTCTAGCATGATGGCTAAATCACCACCCCTAGGAGGGCAATTCATTTTGCCTTCACGGAAATAGCGATAGATTACCGAAAGGTTTGCTACGCTCCGTCTATTGGAAAGGGTCTATTGTAGCATGTAAAATCATCCCTCAAACAGGAGACTTTTGAACTCTTTCAAGGCTGTAAGATGGGATTGGGCAGCTCCATTCTTTCGTTTGATAGGAACTCTTGTAACGATGGTAGCATAGCAACAAAGAACGTATTATTTTAATAGCATCTTCAGCGATGTGTCCTATGAGTTCCCCTTCAGATGGCGAATAAACTTTAGCGCTAACAGATATTCAAAGTAAGACGCTTCATTTAAATATCGACTGTTCATCGGGAATGGTGACAATTTAAGTTCTACTAGATGTTCATCCTTTCACTGCAGGTTAACGAGAGAAAGCCAATAGATTTGCTCTTACATAACAATCCGGACTTTAATCTGTTAATAAGAATTAGTCCTGCGTCAAAATCAGTGAAATATAACTTTCAAAATAACATTCAAAGTAACCATTTGAATACGGCGAAATACTAGCTCTCGTTCTTACGGCATAACACTAGACAATTATTTCTACATATTAATGTAAGCTTTGCATCGTTCACTAGGATTACTTGAAAGGTATATATGATTTAAAAGAATTAATAGACGTGCAAGCTTGGATAATAATCCATAATTTCTTTTCGTTGTTTTCATTAAATATAAAAATGAACTAATCCTATTATAACAAGAGAGAGCAATTTAAGAGAAAGATTTGTTTTCTGCGTTAGACATTATTATATCCCTGATATAATAACACTGTATTTCACAGACGGAACGGAATGCTTACAAGAAAATGACAATGACAAACATCCTTTGAACTCAGAGAGACTTTTATACCACAAAGACATGCACAAAACTATATATACATATATACACATGTCCCACGTAGAGAAAAAACATATATATATATATCTACACGCAAATATTTAGTTTAAGGATAAACAAAAAGAATGTTTTTTACATATAATATGGAGATACTCCTGTGTCTGCAGTTGTCATGTTTATGGCCCCAGATTCAAACGGACCTGATTCATCTAAGTCCCAGCTAAGAACATATTCCACGAACAGGAACCAGCAAGTCTTGGGTTTTCCCAAATTGAGAACTACTAGCTGGAGTTTATTTCTGTATCTGGGGAAGATATTTTTCCAAAGGACAATGAATTCGAAATCTGCTTTAGGAGGCAGATTTAACCTCGAACCGTGTCAGGTGGAGTGGGCTAAAAAAAGCAATCTACATATATATACAAATATTCTAAACAATAAACCCTATAAATGATATGTAAGTAAAATACAATTGCGATATTTGTAATTATTTCCCATTATGATAATTTTGTGTTATTGGATTATTTTTGTTACTAAATGATGTTTTTTTTTTTATGGTGGTTTCTTTATGACAAGCCATTTTATTAACGGAAATAGTAAAGTTGCTTAAACCAAACGTCTAAGGTATTCTTTCTGTCTAAGAATTATTTCTGAGATGAGGTAATATATACAATATTTACATTATTCGGACTATGAAATTTCCAATGATGTTGGAAAGTTTGTAAACTTAAAGAATCAGCACATATGCTAGGCCACAAAAATCTCCTGAGCCGACCAAGCATATAAATGAATACAATATGGGAACTAGTAATAAAGAGTGCTACAGAAAACAAATAAAAACAAGAAATATTGCAATATGAGCTCTGGTAAAAACATGATGTGATAACAGCTACAATTGCAAAATGAGCACTGGTAAAAATGGTTGCTGAAAACATTAGTTTTATAATATCCAGAAATTCATACACAGATGTCCTCAGGAAACATGGCACAGTGGATAAAGGCGTTGGTTAGATCCAGTGAGAGGACCCCAAAAAGTTTCAGTTCAATACTTGGTAAAGGGAGCGGAGAACTTGGAGAAGAGAAATAACAGGAGATGACTAATAATTGACATCCACCAGACATGGCACGTGGAACTAGAACAGTCGACCCAGTGAGCGAAATAAAGGGTTCATTTCAACCACCTGAAGAAGGCCGGAGCGTGCAACGCCCGTAACGCTCCGACAAATATGGCGACAAAGATGAGAATGATTGTCCGAATAATGTAAATAATGTAAGGAATTCTTATTTTTCTATGAACTGTGTCCCTAAGTGTGGGATCAACTCTCTCCAATACTTATAATCCTTTGTGGCTTAATAATATGAGTTTTGTATGGTGTCTCCTAATCTCTGTTGTATCAACCATTATACAAGCTCTTTAATTTGATTTTAGTCACTTTACTTTGTCTCTTATGTCCCGTGAGTGTCAAATTCTTCAAGCCGACTTTCTCCAAGCTCATTATTTGTTTACAAATTTCAGTTGGCTCTTTCTTATTCTAAGTATAAGTGTACTTTTTTGTTTCATTATCCTTAAAACCTTCCTCTTTGCTCACATGTTCAGTCCATGGGATCCTCTGTATCCTTCTGATGAACCACATTTTGGTTGCCTCAAGTTTCTTCTTCCTCTACCAAGAGATTATAGAACCGATTCTGATTATATAGCAGTTCAATAATATTTCCTTTGTTTCTAAGGAATTCTCATTTTTCTTAATACTTTGCTTATCTCTTGGAAGGCATTTTTCCTATTCCATCGAATTTCAGTATTGCATTTTCTATCTTCTGTTAAAAAAAACTTCCTGTGTTTTTTTACTTGCGTAATGTTGGTGGTCTCCAATTTATAGGTCACATATTAAGCTGCGCCTTTTACTGACAACCATGCAATTAAAGATTAGTCTCTTGTTCTGGCTTTCTTTTAGTATATTCTGTAGGAGTTCTTGTAGATAGAATAAGTCTGCTGAGAAGATACACCATTCCCTTAGACAGATTTCTATTTTTGTGTATTTACTGGATTCATTGTCAATCCGTATGCAGGAAGTTTGCTGTCAGTATATGTTGTAGGTTATTCTAATTTTCTTCCCAAACGTATCAAGCTTACCTGCTCCAACAGTTGACTGAGTCGAAATTTATCAAACGCTTTTGCATAGATTCGAAAACCAATAACCCATAAACAAAAAGTCATTCTTTTTTTCAAATGAAATAAAAATACTGAATATAAAAACAAAAAAAAGTATCAGTGACTTTGATATTTCAAACGGGTAATTCACTCGAACCTTAAATTCTACCCATAGTTATATCTATATTACCATATCTTGTATACCAGGATGCTCACAAGATGGCATTCTCTTCAGGAATATAACATGAAATGTATTAAACTACAGGGGTTGGACAAAATAATTGAAACACTTGTTAAATTTAAAGAAAATTTATTTAATATGGAGTTGGTCCTCCTTTAGCCTCACAGACAGTTTTAATACGTCTAGGAATGGAATCATGTGTCTTCCTTACTTCATACAGAGGAATTTTCAGTCATTCTTCCGTTAAAGCATTCTCCACCTCTTGACACACGACGGTGGAGGATAGCGGTTCCTAACTTATTGCTCCAAAATTCACCTTGAGATTGGGGAGGCCACTCCACGTGTTCTAGCTCACTTTCATGCTCTTCATACCAATTCTTAACCACTCGAGCGGTATGTAATTGAGAATTATCGTCTTGGAAGATGCAGGAATAAAGTCTTGGCCATTGAATGAACATGATCTCCCAAAATGTTCAGGTAATCTTTTCTGTTGATTCTATCATGTAGGACAACTATTTGACTGAGACATTTCCATGATATGCCGGCCCAAACTATCACTGATCCACCTCCATGCTTCACTGTTGGAAGAAAGCAGTCAGGGCTGTAAGCTTCTTTGGGCTGCCTCCACACATAAACTCGCCCTGAAGTTGGGATTTCTGCAGCACTTCAACCACTTCAACCTCTTTTGAATGTTGCGAGTGGAGAGAAGAGGTTTCCTCACAGCGGCTCTTCCATGATATGCAGACTTATAGAGCTCAAGCTGAACGGCTTTAGTAGAAACTGAACTATTCAGATTGTTATTCAACTCAGCAGTCATTTTGGCCGCATTTGTCCGATGATTTTCTTTGGCCACATTGCGTTTCAATGCACGTCAGTCACTGTCAGTAAGTTTGCAAGTCCAGCCCGAATTACTACGGTTGCTAGAGGTCTTGCTCTGTTTCTCGAATTGCATCAGTGTTCTTTATATAGTAGCTCTTGAAAAACAAAGCAGTTCAGCAACCTTAGTGATCGAGTCTCCTGCCTGCGAGCTCCAACAATTTGCTCTTTTTCTAACTCGGAGAGGTCACCCATTTAGCTTAAATTTTAGTAAATTCTAAAAGTTAAAAAGACAAAGACAGTAAATTAGATATATAGCCGTATTTACAATAGATATAACCTGCAATTACAACATTTTAGTTAAAGTTCTTAATATAATAGGTCTTTGAAATATAGGAGTGGATTTTGCAACTGTTCCAATTATTTTGTCAAACCCCTCTATTTCTATCTTTTTAGCTCCGAGATGTATTAACGACAACAACGGAAATCTCGGTGCGTAGGATGACGCACTCTGGTCATCCCGACTATATCATTTTAACCCAGTGACGTGGCAAAACACACACACACACACACACACACACTATTCTAATATTACTATAGTTTTCTTCACATTTGAATCTGTATATTTAAAATTTTCTCTTTCTCTTCTTTTGTGAGCACTATATTGTTCTTTATAAAAATACGTATAAATATCTACTAGGTGTTGAATTCAATTATTTTCAATTTAAATTTATCAATCTCTTCCTACTCCGATTCTAAAACCACCGTATCGTTCAAAATAGACACTTCTGCTTATTCATTGTAAGCAAAGAGAACTGCTAGAATAAATGCCATAAATCAAAAAGATACAAAAAAGGATTTAAATAAAGAAAAAAAATAGAGAAATGTCTAAACCTTCAAAGAATAATATATTTGTACTCATCATTATCGGTGTCTTGGAAGAGTTCCGAAGACAAGTGAAATCAATGGAGTTACTGAAAAAAATTGTGAAGTTCGTCATGTTTATAAAATAATCACCAGAGGGCTGGAGTCTTGATGACACTTGCTGTCACTGATTTCAAATGAAAAGTAATGTACAGAAGCGATGTCAAAATTCAATAAGTCAGGCATAATAATACAATGATTTCACTTTTTTTTTTGTTAAATAGAGTTTCTTTCACGTGTCTTTTTGACCAACGTTCGAATTCACTTAAACGTAAAAACATCCAAAAATGAACATAGAATTATCCTGTCTACATATATTGAAACAACATAATGATTATATCCCAATTTTCTCCAAGTTTGCTAAAAAGTTACATGATTAAAAATAATACAATATATTTATTCCAGAATATCTTGCATGAGAAACTATTGATTATTCACCTTATTTAAATTCGTACTAATATTTCTATCTTTGTTGCTATTATCACAAGGATTTGTTTGATAGTAGTCAGGAGTTCAATCCCTGGCATGAGTTGTAGGAACTTAGTAAAATCCGATCTAGTAATAACATGGCGCTTCTAAATAAGAACGAGATTATCGCAAGACATGATGAGCAGAACGAGAACAATTCACAGCCGTAGATTAAATAATGGCTTCAATTAGATATTCTCTTAAGGTTACTTTGATTGAAGAAGGTAAGAAGGCAGGAGTGTACAACATCTGAAAGTTTCTGATAAGCAATGACGAGAACATCTGTCCCAATATAAATGATAGAATATATTTGGGTAAATTATATAAATGCAATTAATTAAAGAAACTTTGGCTGTACAGTGTAACCCGGATATAAGAGAGCTGTCGGGACCGTAAAAGAAGTCCGGGTTTCTCTTATATCCGGGTTTATCTTATATCTGAGTCTCTCTTATATCCGGATTTGGTCTATTTTGTTTACATTAACAAAGGCTCTAATTTGGGACCAGATAAAAATCTCTCTTATATCCGGGTCTCTTATATCCGGGTTACACTGTATTAGTAAGAGTCGGACTGTTTTAACTTCACACCTGTTGACTTTATTTTGTGGTCATATATTTAAACATTTTCGCTTTTTAAAACAAAAAAATTATTCCAACTATAATGAAAAAGATAAAAGGAAACGCCGCCAGTCATTTTTGATTCAATATTTGTAAAAACCGTCTCGAACGGGCGTGTATTTACTCTCGTTGACGACAAAGGTAACGGCAAAGAAAAGAAGTATTTAAAATCAGTTATGAAATAAGGAATTCTATTGGTAATTTTGAGCTAAAGAAAGAAAAGTTTTCTTTCTTCATAAAAAAACTTTTTTCTGAAAGTATTGAAGAAACATGAATAATGTTTTTTTTTTCTTTTTTCTTTTTTTTTTTTTTTCATTCACCGAACCTGTATGCTCTCTTTGTTTTTATCCAACAATTGCTGTTTGCATGAAGCAGAAAATATGTCTTTTAAAGATGGGTAGGCAAAAGAGAAAATATGGAAGTCGAACAGAGTTGCGTCTTCTATGGAAATTGTTTTAGATTTCAGTTTCTAAGAAAGTAGCTCCAGAGCACATATAATTTCACAGCCAATGATATAGGCATGCAAAATTATTGTTAATGTCAAAAGGCATGATATGAATACAGACATTCTACTACTAATACTACTACAATTACTTCTAATACTACTACTAATAATAATAATATATAACTTTTCTTTCTTTCTTTCTTTCTTTCTACGCGTCAATCTTTCTCTTCATTTAAAGTTTTTTGTTGATTTAATTGTTTGTTTTATTTATCCGTGTTGAGCATTCACCTTTACAAATTTGTATTCTTATTTACTTACTATTCTTATATACTAATGCCCTTTATTGTAATGGTATTTCTAATATCGGCCCTATAAAATCAGCAACATTTATAGGAATGAAATTGCAAAAAATCGATACGAATTATCCAAATCCGGTTACAGACAAAGAATTTATGACAATTTTATGAAACCTTCTAATACCCACAGAGAGAACAGTCAAAGCTAATTGCCCAGATATCACACACTACAAAAAGAAACTGGACTTTCTTCTTGACATGGCAGTACTTGGTGACTGTGCTATAACTTTGTAGATTTAAAAATAGAAAGGAGCATGATGTGGAAGTTTCAAGAATGCGGAACATGAAAACATCAATGATTCTAGTTGTCTTTGAGACCATGGGTTTCTTTGAAAAATGTCCTGGTAAATTCACTGAATGAATTCCTGTTGTCTTACCCTGTCTTAGGAAATTATAAAAAAAATCTAAGAGGTTTATCTACGTAAAATGTTCATACGTTTAAGATTTTTAAATGTGCAGAGAAAAATTATCATGATGTAGTTTGTAAACGTATATCTCTTGTAGGAACTCGGGCGGTAATTAGTATAAAACAGAAAGAAAAGCAAATAATAATAATAATAATAATAATAATAATAATAATATATTACCCACATATTATCTGAGTGTCCAGTCCTTGTTGATATAAAATACATTATTAGACAAGACAGGCTAAGACAATATATTTATTATCATGTCTGCTCGAACCATGATATTGAAATCGCTGATACATGGTGCAAATTTACCAATCCTCCGAGACAGTAAAATTTATGCAAATAGATCAGACATAGCAATCAAAGATTTCAAAAAAGGAATCAGCCAACTAATTGATATGATTTGCCCAAATGTCGAATCTTAAAACTATATTCATACCAGTTGTGTTAGAGGCATTGAGTATGTTAAGGAACATTACTGAAAATAATGTGAGTAAAATTCCTGGACACATCAGCATCTCAACACTACAAAAGATTACTTTGTGCCGAAGAGTACATATCATGCAAAAAAAACCTCCATTGAAAAGAGATATCTCAAATATCTATAGATAACTTTCCTACACTGTCAATGTTTACTTATATACCCTGAAGACACTTCAAATTACTCTCCAACAAGATGACACCATACATAATAATAATAATAATAATAATAATAATAATAATAATAATAATAATAATAATAATAATAATTTGTTCATCTGGCTTCTAATCTTCATTGATTGTTGGTGTGAATATTTAAATGATTTGTGCTGATATCTGATGATGTTATATAGTAAATAACTTGTTCATTACCACAGATTTGCTTGTCTTTAAATAGTTGGCCATATCAACTGGAGGCAGTTCATCTGTTTTCATGAGTGTGAGTAGTAAAGGAGAATAATGCATGGGGATGGAAATAGGATTTTGTTTGAAGGATGAGGCAGCCTAGGCGACTTGGGAGTTATATCAGAATACTTGGAAACCTCTGAGCAAACTAGATTACCCGACCTGAAGGTATTTATTCAACCTGCAAGTTTATTCATTTAATTTACCAAAAATTGTCACCAAACCAGACACATATACTTGTGAAGCCTCTGTTTGCTATAAACATCAGAGTGGTTTCATAATATTTTCAATGCACAAGAAGGCGTAATCTCCACCACATTTCACCGCCTGTCCCACAGGCATGACGTCGAAACTTATTGCTACTTTGCTGCTGTCTCCATGGTAAATATTAAGATAAGTTTCATGATTTTCTACTAGTTTAGTAATTTACTGCTACGATAAGCCATGCCACTTCCATGGAGTGGATTAATCTTTATTTCCTCCGTATTGGAAATTGGAGAGCCGAGTTCCAATTCCAGTCGGGTTTGATATATTCACTTACACACAAATACCCTTGGTAAATGTATGAATCCAAATCTTTTCACCCAGTTATGGATTAATTAGTAAGACATATATCGGTAAATGATTGTTATCTCCAAAGACAATGATTTCCAAACTAAAAAAATATATTCTCTGGATTTAAATAGGTGTAAAAATCCAATCAATTGCTCTGTTTTTTGGGGGCTTTTTTAAATAGTAAAAAAATCAACAGAGAGAGGTTTGTTCTAAGAAATATGAAACAGACTTCCATGTGGATGCTTTCTTGAACGCTACAATATTAACCTCTTCAACTTAAGTGTTAATCGTGAACGATAATCCCTATACTCCTAATCTTCACTTCCATTTGCCTAGTCTTTTCTTATTATCACACACCGCGCATTCATTATAAGGATTTTAACGGTAACCCGGTACATTGACTGTCTCTAGCAGTTTTTTATTAGTTGAATATCAATATAAAATAATAATACATTGATATCTGAGGATTCCCAATGCATTTCTGTTAATTTTGTATCAATAAAACTTTATGGTAAACTGTGTAAATATCTTGCGGTACAAAATGGGAAGGGAAAATGTCCTGCAAAAATAGACTTATTAACTTCCATTTACTTCACACAAAATGCATCTTGTCTTTCAAATTTGTAGAAACTTATAAATTGACTGCAAACTAACTGAAGACAATATTGTCTTTATGTCCCTTGGCTTTGATTCTTTTAAGAAAAGATTCAAACTTTAGTTCATCAGGTCCAGTCAATATATTGCGATATTCATCACTACAAATTAATGGCGAGAAATCAATTTTTCTGCACTTCTTTTGCCTACATTAAATGTTTTCTTTATGATTTTAACCTAAACTTTTCATACTACTTGCTTTCTTTTCTTTAGGAAAAGTTCATAAAATTCTGCATCTTTTTTAACTCTTTTCAGAAAGCTTCTTCGATTTGTTTTGCTTGCATTTTAATACATTTTTTCTTTTTATGCGATACCAAAACTTTTTTTGTTTTAACCAAAATTGCATCCTGGAGAATGTCGATTTAATCTCTATCTATAAAAGGCAGGATATGTGTGTGTGTGTGTGTGTGTGTGTGTGTGTAACGAATGCACGGCTGCAATTTTCGACGGATTTGCACCAAAATTTACATGCACATGCTCCAAGTTAGCGGAAAGGCCAAGACCGACTTTGCATTTCCCAACTCCCATCGATAGTGGAAATAATCGATTTGTTCATGCTTCAACGGCAGTTTTCATGTAGTTTGCGGCTATTTTGTACTGGCCAGAGTGAGAACCTATAGCTGACTGCCACGAATAGGCAGGAAGATTCTACTGGCCGGCGTGAGAGCTGACACGAATGTTAACTAGCATGCTAGCATGTAAAAATAAAATCGATAGCTGCATTCGTCACAAGTGGGAAAAAATTTAAATCTGCATGGCACTTTACTTCAGTTGGCTCATTCGCTTGCTTAACCTCAACGTGAGTCTGATTCCGCAGAACTGGCTTGGGTGTGAAAATGTATTTGCTTTTAACAATCTTTTTTCATTCGGTTTTTCCAGTTACGAGTCCTTTTTTAAAGCTGATCGTTTTGTGTTTCTTTTTTGTTTGGTTTTTTTTTCGTAACAGATTTAATGTTTAGTATAGAGCTTCGAAAAAATTCGCAGGCAAGAAGTAAGGTATGTAGCAACTGGAGTGCACTCTTTTAAATGCAAGAAAGCGCAAAAATATTTTAAGTCAAGCGATAGCGATTGCTGTATGAGTCGTACGATTTTTTGACTCAAGCACGGGCAACGCCAGTCCATGCTGCTAGTAATAAATAAAAACAGAAATATAATTTATTCATAAAATAGATGAATTAAACACAGCATGATGTACGAATTCCCTACAAGTAATTGATGAGAGATATCTTTCATTTTATCGCTTGCCCTTATTAAATAAGCATTTCAACCCAAGCAAGGCGGAAGTGTCACTGGTTCGCAGGGTCTTACATAGAGTGAAAGTGAGAGAAAATACTCTGTATAGGGAAATGAGGAAAAAAATGAACGGGGTTCAAGACATCAGAATATGGCGACTGATATTGCATTTAAATATTTGAAGATTGTAGCTATCAGCAATTAAATGGAAGAAAGTTCCACAGGCGGGAAATTAGAGAAAAGAATCTGTTGGAGTAGAACTTGCGGTTACATTTAATTATTCGCCCAGTAAAAGGGTTGGGATCTAGATGCCAGTTTAGTAGCCCGTGTAAATTTATGTAGTCGTGAAAAAAAAGCTCGACACAGAAGTTGCCATTAAAATATTTGTAGAAAATACAGAATTAAGCCAGATCTCTTCTGTGAGAAAGTGACTGGAGTCGAAATGTCAATTCAAGATCGATTACCCTTTGCCGTCATCCTCGAGATGAACAGCTGGGGCACCAGATCAGAGGTGGCAAAAGTACTCAATGTACGGACGAATTGTAGCTATGTAGGATGGATTCTGACTAGAAAAACCTTCTGGCACTACGCAGTGAGCACAACATTTCTTGCAGCAGATTTACCTATTGATTCAACTCATTCGCTAGCGTGAGGCAAAGAAAGCGCAGTGAGACACTCTCTTCAAGTCTAGCATCAACCATGCTAATGGCGAACAGAAAATTATCTTTGGGGTGGCTAAATGAGAGCAATTTCTTTTTGGCGGTATTAAAATTTACACGTCATTTCCATACCCCAGTTAACCTCTCATTGGGGGGCCTTTTTTGAGAGTAGCTGCCAGTTTGACTCTGTCAGTGCTGCTGCGTTTACTATTGAGACAGGAGTAAATAGTAATGTAATCTGCAAAATGCTTACTTGAGTGTTGATGGCAACAGAAAGAGCCCTGGAGGTATGGGCAAATAGTAAACCCCCAAACACTATGAAAATATAAAAAAAATATATTTTAATATCAGCCATACATTTTTTTTCAAAAGAAAGTATATTACATGCAAAACGTTTTTGAAAAAAAATTATTACCAGCACTAAAAATGTTGTTGACATTAAATAATACATTGAAGTGGATATGCCATAAAACAAAACAAACTAAACAAAACAAAAAAGAAAACAAATTTCTGTCTTGCTATCTAATTATACAAGCTGACTAGTGTAGTTATTCGCTACTTTTTCTGTCTCACTTGATTTCCTGTGAGTGTCAAATTCAGTAAACTTTTTTGCTCATTGTGTGCAATGGAAATTTTAATTGTGTTGTTATTATTTTATATATGTGTTCTTTTTACTTATATTATTTCTAAAATACTCGTTACTCACATGTTTAGCCGACAGGATTCCTATCATCCTTCCGTAGAACCATATTGCGGTTGGCGCAAGTTTCTTCCTCCTTTGTGAAAAGATTGTCCAGTATTTCAATAGAACAGATGTGTAATCTTTCTTTTGTTCCTAATAAAATATGTTGCTTATCATTAGTAAAATTTACAATTCCACTATTCCAATTCTCACTCGGAATTGGTTGTCGCATTTATCACAGTTAAAACACTTACTAGATATTTAAATTGCAATAATTGTTTGATATTTATGTCTCCAATACTTTGACTTTCATTTTTCTCTCTTGGAGTTCTCCTTTTGCTGCCAACCGTACATTCTCTCTTCTTACGAAGACTTTGCTATTAGGTTGGTGCAAAAATAATATCGGTTTTTGACGTATTCTTTAACGTCAAAAACCGACATTATTTTGCAACAACCTCATATTTAAACTTTACGTCTTGCTTTCCTTTATGATGTTCTGTAAGTGTTGTTGAAGTAACTCTTTTTCTCTGCTATCGGTAGAGTGTGATCTGCAAATATTTTG
The DNA here is from genome assembly GCA_963932145.1 of Acanthosepion lycidas. NCBI lineage: Eukaryota > Metazoa > Mollusca > Cephalopoda > Sepiida > Sepiidae > Acanthosepion > Acanthosepion lycidas. Next base: position 131,937,671 of record OZ010579.1, on the reverse strand, counting down.
CTACGATTATGGCCACCTACAAAGAATCCTGGTAGAATTTCTAATTCTCTCATCATCACCTCACTGTATCTATCTCATTCAGTTCATATCTATCTATCTATCTATCTATCTTTCTCATTCTGTTCCTATCTATCTATCTATCTATCTATCTATCTATCTATCTATATATATATATATATATATATATATATATATATATATGTTTGTCTGTCCATATCTATCTCGTTCAGTTCATATCTATCTATCTATCTATCTATCTATCTATCTATCTATCTATCTTTCTCATTCTGTTCCTATCTATCTATCTATCTATATATATATATATATATATATATATATATATATATATATATATATATATATATAATTCAGTTCATATCTAACTAGCTAGCTAGCTATCTTAGTCTGTTCATATCTATTTCTATCTCATTTAGTTCATATTTATCTATCTATCTATCTATCTATATATATATATATATATATATATATATATATATATATATATATATATATATATGTTTGTCTGTCCATATCTATCTCGTTCAGTTCATATCTATCTATCTATCTATCTATCTCAGTCTGTTCATATCTAGCATTCAAATATTTGTGTCGTAATTAATCACGTGCTTATACAATAAAGGAATTCCTACTTTTGCATTTGTATTGCATTGTTTTATGTCACTCTGAGCATATATATCGAATCCCATGTTCCCGTTTCTTCAGTTAAACAACAGTGTTATTCTTTCATTTGTGGTCTAATCCTGCTTCACTCTCTATTCATCAGAATTCGGAAGTTGTTTTATGTGATTTAATAAAATGATTTTCCGTTGGAGTTCGTATTCGTTTGCATCTGGCTTCTTCGGCACCTCTCAAAAATAGATACACTTTGGTCTTTCTGTATATCACTACATGCTTATATTTCATTTATTATGTCTGTAAATTTCTCAATATCCAAATGATTTTAAACTGCCAAAATCCCTATTGCAATTCCATTTAGATCTTCTACTCTGTTCCTGTTCAATTTGACCATTGCTGATTTCCCTTCAAACATTAATATACCCGGCCCTTTCATGTTTTTGTCTACCGCAGATTTTCCAATTTCGAAGTAGATGAATTCTTCTTTTCGTCGCGAAATAGTTTTCATTTGTTTATTATTTTTTAGTAACTGAAACATTTGTGATTGCAACTGAAAAATTTCTTTTGATAACACGTATATATGAAAGATGTATTGAAACTGCGACTATGTACGAGGTCATTACAGACAATATTGGACCGAACTATTTCAATATGTAATATTTTTCTTATTAATAACGGCTGAAACATCAAGGGGATTGAGTTGGAAATAATCATGATTAAAAACCTATAAGTATTTAGTTGGAAAATTAAATGAAGCGATTAGACAATTATTCTGAACCGGGTCTCCATTAGTTAATAAATGTAAATTGTAATCCTAGGAAATAATATTAGGAGCTGGAATCATTGAAGTAACATCGACGAATTATTTGAACCAAACATCATACATATAAACATCGTTGTAGGAGGCTTTATCGCAAGAATAGAAATTCTTCTTTGCTGATCGTTTCTTTTGTGATGATAGCGTTGATGTTTCCTCGCCACCACCGTGCACGTTCAAGACAAGAAGCTTCCAGTTTCACCAAAACATGCTCGCGTCATCCATTCTCTATCACTGTATTTGCAAGATTTGGTTGAAAGTGAAAGAAAATCAGAGTAGAAGAAAGTGCCGGGAATTGTTTAAGGTGAACTTCAACTTGCCAGGAAATAAACGACACAAATGATTTCATGATCTGTGTCTACGGTGCATAAGCAATGAGATATGCTGAATACAGAAAGAAAGTGCCGGGAATTGTTTAAGGTGAACTTCAATACACTATCGCGAAACGGCAATACACTAGCGCTGAGTTTGAAGGTTCTGTATAGTTGAGCATTTGTAGGCTATTAGCGCTATGATCCTTTACTATAAATTCCCATAAAATCGAGCACTTTCTAATCACGGGTTGATTTTTTTTTTTTTTTTTGTATTTGTTTTTATTTTCCGAACTAATAAAGATTTTTCGGCATTTCTAATCCATCTTGGTTGAAAGGGCTGTGAATTTGATAGCCGTGGGTATAACATATACTCATCATTTAACCTCGTTGTAGCATCTTTCAAAGTGGAAACAGTTGGCGAATACACGATTACGTGAAAATACATGAAACGTTTAATTTCATTTTCTCGATATATATATATATATATATAATATATATATATATATATATATATATATATATATATATATATTGCTCTAACGCTCACCTATATTTACTTATACGGTTTTATGCGCACACACACACACGCATATATCTCTATTTGTGTGTGTGTGTGTGTGTGTGTGTGTGTGTGTGTGTGTGTGTGTGTGTGTGTATAGCAGCAGAAAATTGCTGGTATAACCCGATGAATGGACGGAGATTTCCGCCTGGATGGTGAAGATAACTTCAATCAGAGAAATGATAAACTTTTACTCAGATTAATCTTACATATATATATATATATATATATATATATATATATATATATATATATATATATATATAATTATTTTTAAAAAAATCGATTCGTTCGCTACATAAGAGTTATGTGTCCAAAACGAGAGCCGAAAACCTCAATATAATTATTAAAATAAAATTGAATTAAAATATCAGCCCCTGTTTTATCCTCAAGCGAAAATTTAGGAATAATTAATCTTGAAATTTACGCAACTTTATAAGCATGTTCATTCGCAAAATTAATTACTATGGAAATGGCTGGAGTGACTATTTTGTTAAGGAAACTAAGAGTTAATTTGTATCCACATATCAGTCACGTTTGGAATGAGGTCAAGCCGAGGTACGGTCGGGGTGTCCATTTCAAAGCGAATGATGGCATTCATGTACGCACATCGTCTTTCGACTCTAAGTGCTGACTTCAATATTCACTTTATATATATATATATATATATATATATATATATATATATATATATATATAGGGTGTATCAAAAATCCTTTTACAATCATTTGGGCAGGTTCCTCATAACAAAACAAGGACAAAAGACAATATAAACATATATCTGCAAATCCCTTGTTTTCAGTTATTAATTTTAAAGTTTATGTAGATGTCGCCGTCTTGCCATGTAGACTAGGTTACATTTGTTATTCGTGTCATTTGTGGCTTGTCTGTGTTCAACGTTTGACGTGTGTACTATTGAGTTAACTGAGAAATGTTCCGTTTAACAATGGCGGGATATTCATTTCGTGAGCAGATTAGATAGCATGCACGGCTGTATCAGGTTGTGTTTCCAGAACGAAGGCAGCCGAGTCATCCAAAATTTACTGGTGTTTATATCGTGTTTCTGTGAGAGGATCTGTAGCACCACGAACTATGGATCGAGGAAGACCGACATCTGCTCTTACGAATGACCACGAAGAAACATTCTACAGAATGTGTAGTATTGAATTAACCGAGAAGTGTTCCCTTTAGCAATTAGCAGCATACTCATATCGTGAGCAGGCAGATATGATTTTGCATACAACCGCGCGAATGGTAATGGGGACGAAGTAGCACCGTTGTATCAGATTGCCTTTCCAGACTAAAGGCACCCGATTCATCCAACCTTTACTGCTGTTTATAGTCTCTTTGCTGAGACAGGATACGCTTGTACGGCTGACCACGAAAAACCCATACTAGAGGCCGTTGGAGACGATCTAGGTATCAGCACACGTCAAGTAGCCCTAGTATGTCGTACATCTCATAGTATCGCATGGAGGTTATTTCAACTTTTGAATATCAAAGTTTGCTGGATAGCAAGCACCTGAAAGTTATTATCATAAGCGAGAAGTGCGTAAAAATAGACTGCTAAGAAAGAACTCTTGGTTAGGTTTTATTGACAAATTAGTACTGCACTTAAATTTATAACGTCTAGATAGCACAAAGCAAAGATCAATAGAAGAATTACCTTGAAAATATTTATCAAAATTCAGAGAGAAGCGAAGGTAAAGGGAAGGGAAGGGAAATTGACTAAATCCGGGATGACAGATCAAGACCAATAGCATCGCAAATTATTTTTTGAATTTTATTAAGGATCTCTAAATATATATATCAGGAGTACCGGACGCAAGTGACAGCAATATTCTATGTATGTATCAATGGTATACTTATAAATATTCAAGATATTTGCATTATTTACATTATTCAGACTGTTATCCTCATCTACCTTGCCATATTCACAACTTTTTGACAGTTGTTCGCTCAGATGATTGGAATTTCAAACCGAACCCTTTATTTTGTCCACTAGGGTGGATAGTTCTAGTGGCACGCCACTTCCGGATGTCTCAGTTATTTCCCCTTCAATCAACTCTCCATGTTTTTGGTTCAACACTGCGGCTTCGTATTGTACTCGCCACTCTTTGGGGTTTAATCACTCAATTTAATCAACGTCTTTATCTACTGGGACTTATAAACTGAATGTCTCAGAAACCATTTTTTACAAGTGTTCATATTGATTTTTTTTTAGTTAGTACTAAAATGCATGATACTTCATCCCAGAGATACAGACAGATATGCAAGCTAGAGTCAGATGAGAAAAGTGTCTACCACAACTTAGTGCACCAATTTTCTTAGCAGCTTACCTAGCTGCGGATTCAATAGAAGCTTTCCATTTCATGCCAGCGTAGAACGTTAGCCCTAGAAAGCATAAGGTTTCACTCTAAAGAGGATTAACAGAAAGCATTATTAAGGGAGCGTAAAAATTAACAATTTAACAGCAGATTTTAGCTCCTCTTTAAGATCAGCTACTAATTTGACCCTATCGGACCGATCAGGCATAGTATTAAAACAGAAGTAATTATCCATGTCATCAGGACAGATACCGAATTAACTATGTTTTACATGGAACGTAGGAACAACATTGGTCCACGGATAGACCTTTGCGGACACCTGTATTTATATCAAATGATCTAAAGAAATGGCAGTTCAGGACAACATTCATTTCGCGATTTGTTTAAAAAGACTGAGTCAGTTAAAAAATCTTCACAGAAATACTATAACTTTTCAACTTGTGAAGAATACTGATTATCCCAAACACTGTCGAATAGAGCATGAGCTTTATTATTCTTATCTAAAGCGCGATAAACTCTTTCAACAATAGCGAGAAATTGGCAAAGAAAGCGAATATCATGTTGCTTACATGAAAGGATCCCGAGTGATGATTCACTTGATGATTTTCTTCAAGCAGAAAAGCGGCTAGGCATTTATTGTGAAGTTTAGAGAGATCAGGATCCAGTCCAAGACTACATTTCTTATTAAATATCGCAGGGATAACATCAAGCCTACATGCTCGTCGGGATCCAATTCAGAGATCATAGGAGAAATCAAAGAATAAGTAATATTTAAATCACTCAATAGAGACTCAGTTCTAATTGGAAATTCAGGCAAAGATATTCCAGATGAATCAAAAGTAGAATTTGAAGAGAAATTACAAGCAAACAATTCCATTTTATTAACAGATGTTAACATTTCAAATTGATAGAAGAGGTAGAAATCTTATTCTTATTAAACATACTATTAAATATTACTGTACCGACAGTAGTCACGAAGGCAACATTTGTTTGATGCTATACAGCGCTTCATTTTATCAGCAAAGATGTATCCCTTTCGCTAACAAGTTTACAATTATTACATACAGACACAAATAGGCATCTGTTGTGGTTGAAACTGTCACGCTAGTATAGCCTGAAAAATGTGTGTTTGGGCGATTGAATCACTGAAGATTGTGGTTTTATCTGGTATTATTCAGAAGATAAAAAAGCGTCGATACCGCCCTTAATCCAAGAAGAGACGTTGGACGACCAAAATTTTCCATTTTGATTCTCTCCACATTTTAGTGAGACACTAATCATTTCTCTGCCTTTGCAAAGCACAGCGCATCTTTCATACACACATTAAGAAGCATGTTTTTTTCAGAATTCACCTCAAATTATTTAAGTGTTCAATTGTGGTATAGTCGTCATTCCGAACGCCACGTGATATATTTTTCTCAACATACCGCAGTCTGCCGCATCTACTTCTCAATCTTTGAAATCTATTATTATTATTTCTTTTCATTTTGTTCCGGATCCCAACCAGAGACATAAGATCAGAAATGACTTCATGACATTTTCCACTGATCATTTTTGTAAAATTAAAAACAAATAAAAAACATAGATAATACGTAATGTGTGAACTGAACTTGCGAGTATAATTTGTTGTATTTCTTTAAGGCATGAGCTGCCGAGAATCAATTCAAAGTGTCTATTGGAACCTTCTCCAATCAATTTGATAGCTCCAACTTCAATTATTGATGCCACTTTCTTTTTGATTTTGACTTCAAGATCCTTGTATTTTGATACTTTTTGAAAATCTTCAAAGATACATGACAATCTGCAGAGTCTATTATTATTTTTTTTTTCTTTGATTTCTGGCGTTTACACATTTCTTTCCGGGTCCCGCCCAGGGACCTAAGGTTAGAAATGGCATCATGACACTTTCCACTAACAAAAAAAAAAAAAAAAAATTACATAGATAAAGCCCTTCGTAAAGTGTGGGCTGTGCTTGTCAGAACAATTTTTTGTATCTCCTTGAAGCATGGACTACAAGGAATCCCTTCAATTAGTCTACTGCAATCTTTTCCAACAAGTCCTAGGGCTCCAACTACAATAGGGATTTTTAATGTTCCCATATGTCACATTTTCGAGATTTCTATTTCAAGGTCCTTGTATTTTGACAGATTTTTGAATATCTTCAAAGATACATTGCAGTCAGCAGGGACTGCCATATCAATAAGGAGGCACCGTTTTTGTTTGTGGTCTTTAATAACAATATCTGGGCGGTTGGCCTTGATTGTTCTGTCAGTGCGTATTGTGTAGTCCCATAGAATTGTAACAGGTACTATCTCCGCTATTATTATATTATTATTATTAATCTTATTATTATTATTATCATCATTATTATTATTATTATTATTATTATTATTATTATTAATACTAAAACTACAAACATTATTTTTGGTAAATGTGTTTCTGGGTATCAGCAACAGATAAAGATGTTATTGATTAATAATTTAATGGAAGTGTCTAAAGACAGCTCTCGTCATAGATATAAAATTATATGTACGCACAGACATATTTAAAAAGATAAAAGATGGAAAAGTGTATATGTATTAGGAAGTTAAAGCACTGTGTAGGGCAGACACCCATCTGCATATAACTAAAGAGACAGACTGGTCAATGGAGCATCGAACTCTTGCCAGCTTATCGAAGCTTGCCCGTTCTTTCTGACTGTCCGAGCACGCACATCAGTCAAGCCTGACTGGATCTTGCCTAGCGAAGATCACACTCAACATCCACATCATAGCGATGATCAAAACTTATCAGGTCCATAAATCGATTTATAATCCAACTGAACCAGCCTGAGCCAGTAGAAATGTCGTCTCCATAATTACAGGTATCTGAGTAATTCTCAAATATTGACTTAGAGATTCGAAGAGCGACCGTTTGTCAATCCCATCGGCTGGAGACAGCTGCGTTTCACCATTTTCTTTTATCTAAAAATTAATGAAAATATTGTCAGGAAAACTGAAATTATTTTAATTTTTGGGCATCCATTATTGAATAAAAATATTTTCTTTCGGTTCGGCGATGAACGTAAATATGATTATAATTTATACATGTGTATACTGTTTAAAACCACAATGTAAAGATAGATAGATAGATAGATAGATAGATAGATAGATAGATAGATAGATAGATATGAATATGTTGTAACTTAGAAAGGGTTACTGAAAGAGGAATAATCAAAACGGAGGTTGGAAATGAAATGGTAATCTTTCTAACATCAACAAGATACAATACTCGCCAGCGGCGTGAAGTAGGTAAACATCAGATAGTGCTGGACTACTTGGACAGAATATTACCCTCCCACTTACAGTATTGTGCAACGTATTTATGAGGATTGGGACATACCCAGTAGTGTTAATAGGTACGGTATATAACAGAGGATTACGGCGTAATAAAGATAGAATTATCTATCTATCTATCTATCTATCTATCTATCTATCTATCTATCTATCTATGTGTGTGTATATATATATATATATATATATATATATATATATATATATATATAAATATATACATATATATGTATGTGTGATATATGTATGTGTGAATATATATATGTATGTGTATATATATATATGTATGTGTATATATATATATATGTATGTGTGTATATATATATATGTATGTATGTGTATATATATATGTATGTATGTGCATATATATATATATATGTGTGTGTGTATATATATATATGTATGTATGTGTTTATATATATGTATGTGTATATGTATATGTATGTATATATATATATGTATGTGTGTAAATATATATATGTATGTGTGTATATATATGTATGTGTATAGATATATGTATGTATGCGTGCATATATATATATATGTATGTATGTATGTGTGTATATATATGTGTGTGTATGTATGTGTGTATATATATGTATGTATGTGTGTGAGTATATATATATGTATGTGTGTATATATATGTGTATGTATGTGTATATATATATATATATATATATATATGTATGTGTGTGTGTATATATATATATATATATATATATATATATATATATATATATATATATATATATATATTAATAAAAAGAAAGAACAGTAAGATATATAATCCGGTGTTCTTATAGATATTTTTATTTTTACAAAATAGTGCTCAATGTAAATTTACAGAGCATTAATATTATAAGTTAATAGACTTAAAATATGGTTTTTCGCTACACAGTTCTAACCATGTTTCAAAAATGGAAGCTAAAAGCCCCTAATTTAATTTTGTACTTAAATTAAAGACATATATATATATAGATAGATAGATAGATAGATAGATAGATAGATAGATAGATAGATAATTGCTTGCAATAATGTTCCTTCACGGCTTGTATCCTTTCTACATAATGTTTTATTTATTGTTTGCATCTTTTTTTTTATTCTTCTTTCAATGGCCATGTCTTTTTCACTTCGTAGGCGATCATTGTTTGCCTGCATTCTGCTATTCTAAATATCAAAACCCTATGTATTTGACCTTGTCCTTGGTCGGCCTTTCAATTATTGAAAGTGGCTAACTAAATTACTCGCTGTTTCTCATTGCTTCATTTGCCTTCAATCTAACCTGTGAATGGTAAATTCTTCAAGAACTCTTACCTGATCCTGTGTCCCAGGGATGTTCACCTGTAGCTTGTTGGCGTCAGTTCCTTTCAACTCCAATTTTACTTACGTATTCACAACAGTTCGTTCTATTCCCAATAAGACTGATTTCATCAGTGAAGAGATTGTCCCATATTCACTATGATAAAGGAGTTTGTTTTTAATCTTTCACCATTTTTATGGCAATAACGCCACTAAAATAAAAAAACGGATTGCTGCGTGTGAGAGAATTTTGAGAAAAAGACATTATCAAGGATAGAGGAATTAAAGATCCTGAAGATAAATAGTGATGTAGAATTTAAATTTTGGAAGATGAAAGTTGAATGGAAATCAAAAAGCAGGAAGTGAAGCGAGAAATGTGGTAAAAGAAAATGTTAGCATCGAGCTTTTGGTTACATCGAAGCATTTCAACTTAAGATGCTGAAAACTCGCACACAATCTAGTACCTTGCTGTGATACGCAAAGTCTACGAATCACCCCTTACATCTAGTCACGTAACTCGCCAGCTAAATAATATGATACTTATATTCGAGTTGTCACATGGAAGTCACATGCCAAGTTATTTCGACAATTTCAAATTGTCATCTTCAGAGCGCAATTTGCCCATACATAGGCAAACACTAAAACGAAGTATGCGTAGACCGAAAGATGTTTTTTTTTTAATTATGCTATTTATTGACAGTTGAATATATGTTTCGGAGCATGCGATAGCGCCACGCTTTAGTTCTTGTCGAAATCGATCAAGTGAGAATGTTGTTTGACTTTTGAAAAGTTATAGCTCCACAAAATTTATTGTTATATGTATGTATCTGTTAAATTAAAATGGACTTAGTATAATCCGATTAGTAGAGCAAAAATGTATATAGGTTTAGAAAATGAAATTAAAATCGTGTCACTTCAATCTATTTTATTCTTGAAAATAATCTTCAGTCCAAAGCTTACGTTCAAGATTAAGACAGACTGATGCCAATCGGTCTTGACTCCAATAATCACTCCAAAATTTACAGTCTTTATCATTGATATTAAGTACTTTGATCTCTAAATATTGCATACGTTATATCTATATTTTTATCATATATATATGTGTGTGTGTGTGTGCATGCATGAGTGTGTATGTGTGTTTGTGTGTGTATAATCTATGAGAACATTACGAAAATTACTGATGTTTTGTTGACTTTGATATTTCCTGAAAATATAATACTGAACTTTTGAATGAACCACAGATTTTCGATCCCTTGATTAACAGTTAAATGAGATTAAAAATCAATTTTTCATTGCCTTGAAAATATAAAGCACTTAGGAATTTGACGCTTTCTTGTAATTCGAACGTAGAAAAATCTCCTTAAAACGATTCTCTGAAAATGCCTAATGGTTCCTTATCAGAAGGGAAAAAAACACTTTTTTTACTTGCAGCAAGATTGGGCGATGATATTTCATCAAGAAACCTTCCGGATACCTCAAAGCCTTCTCTTACAATATTTAGCAAAATCTCGGCCTATCACTGTCATCCACATGTATTCGTGGAATTTCGTTGCTCTTGGCAAAGTACTGACTCATACAGGTGCGGAAATAATAATGTCTTATCGGAAGAGACGACAAATTTTAAAATATTGTATAAAATATCTATTAAAAGTTCTTTTAAAATTTGAACAAAGAATAAACTGGGAAGGATTATGATGGAAATCGTCTATTCCAGATATTTTATCCAAGTAACACTTTTGTTGTACTGATGCGAGATAAGTCGACACATTATCTGCATTAAGAAGACAAAGAACTTAAACACAAGTCTTTGGAAATGATCATCAAAGAACACACTAATCTGAGGTATGTGCTCTGAATGCACAAATATTGCTTCAGTTTTGACTGGTCTGATTAGAGCAACGTTTGAGGGTGCGCTTCGGCAAGAAACACTAAAAAGTATTTTGTTCGTAAATTTAGTAGTAATGGAAATATTATTTATGAGGCGGACTTTGCTGTTGAGTTCTTGTAAAAGAATTAACAAATAGTAAGAGATTGTAAAGTATATCTTCATTTCAAACGTACTAATAGATTAAAAAAAATAAAACTGATCTTTTGCCAATACAGTATGAGTTCCCATTGAGCAATCACAGATGTTTCCTATGCGAAATGACCACTTTGCATTGCTAATGAAATGATTGCTTTTTCTAGAATCCTTAATGCCATAGAAAATAATTCGGGAATAATAGTAAAAGCTCTGTGTACAACGGCACCATCCAATAATCCACTCTTGTGCAACCGAAACAAACTATTATAGAAACATGTCAGAAAATCTATCCAACTACTCGTTCTGTATTTTCAAACTCTGCGACAAATTGAGCCATCATGATTCCAAAAACGAAAAGCAGAACAATAAAATAGAAATGATCTGCTTAAAATATTTTACAGCATTTACATTATGCGGACTATTGTCCTCATCTTTGTCGCTATATTTATCACAACGTTTCGGCCGCTGTACGCTCCGGCCTTCTTCAGGTGGTTGGAATTTCGAACTGGACCCTTTATTTTGATCACTGGGGTAGACTGTTCTAGTTCCACGTGCCATGTTTGATGGATGTCAGTTACCAGTTATCTCCTGCTAATTTTCCCTCTGAAAGTTCTCCGCTGCTTTAATCGGATATTGAACTCACATTCTTTGGGTCTGTCACTGGATCTAACCAACGCCAACTGATAACTGAGTAACAGATTTCGGCTCGGATTGAGGAATCTGAGAGCAGAGTTCGATTTCTAGTTGAATTCATTGCATTCACTTACGGGCTGTTACCATTTAAGTTAATATAATACCTTGCGGAAGGTATGAATCCCACTCTTCTCCCGCTGCTATGTTCTATAACCTTGGTTGGCACAAGTGTAGGAGAAGGAAAACTCTGAATTCAAACCACCCTGCAAAGGTTTTGGTCACTGTCAGCCTATCTTATCTAAGACACACTACTTTTATTGCGGTTACTTAATTAATTACGGGATTCGTGATCGTGAAAATGGACGTAAGGTGCCTTATAGGAACGGTCTTCTAGAACGTGAAAGGCATTTTTTAATCAGGTGGGGGCATACTTCCAAATAAAAAAGCATTGAACGGGAATGATTTCAGAAGATAACATTACTGAATCTCCCTGGTTACCGATCTGTTCGTAACTCAGTCGCTTTTGATACTAATTCGATGTATATAGAAAGGTTTGACGAATAATGTTCTACACGCGTAAATTCGTTTCTTAACGTTCTAATAAAGAAACATATAAGTATTGTGAGACTGGAAACTACCTACACAATAGACTCTTCCAGGCCTATATTAAGTAGGCGACATAGCACTGTACAGAGAGTGATAGAGAGTGATAGAAAGTGATAGAGAGTGACAGTGAGAGTTTCGTACGACTATCAGTGTTGGACACTAACTTATAGTAAGCTCTGCTTAAACTATCTCTGTAACCTGTTGTTAATATATTTTTCTTACATCTAATCCGTGTTCCGTGTTTTACTTCTGTGGGGCCAACTTTGGCACCCACATCAGTGGCGACAACGATTCTAGAAACGCACTCACGGCGAAACCTAAATACCTTACCAATCCCACATCTGTGTCTACGAAGAATTCGTCGAAAAATCGCAATACCTTGCCAGTCCCACAACAGTGGCGACAGAGAAGATTCGAGAATTTCGTTCTCACCGTATCAATAGCGACAGTACTCGAAAAATACACAAACTCCACGCGTTCCCACGCGTGTTGAACGTGAAATTAAGCTGTTATTCATACATTAGAGATTTAAAAGCTAAACACCCAGCGTCTATATATATTCCATTATGAAACAGCAGTGACGAGCAGTGATTCGACATCTACGGAATATCAAAGTCTGTCCAATACGAGAAGGATTTCTACACACCCACACACACAGAAAAAATTCAGTTGTTCGTAAAAAAACTGACAACACAAGATCAAGTACTACCATTGTACTCAAGTTTTCGGAAAAAACTATCGAAAATTTTTTTTATGTAACTGAGTTGAACTTGGGCATAAAATTATTCTCCCCTCAAATTCACTGAGGTGAGTTTTCTTTTTTTTGTACCTTTCTAAAAAAAAATATACGTAAGTGTGGTGAAAAATTATTCTATTACGTTAAAATTAACGGAACCACGAAAAAAAAGCTAAACACACGTAATTAGTTTAGTTTAACTATTGTCTGTCCATATTTTTTTCTGTAAAAGAAAAAAAAAGGAACAAAATCTATCAAGATTTTTTTTGTGTACCTCCTCTTAGTACACGTGTTTCAAAGCAACAAAAAAAAAGCGCTGGCATTTTTAAATATGGAAGATTTGCAAAAGGTAGTTGCCCAAATGTTAAAACTAAATTTGGATCAGCAACAAAAATCAGAAGAAAGACAACAACAACTATTTTTGGATTTACATAAACAGCAAATGGAATTCCAAAAAATTACGCTTCAGAATGCTGAAATACAACAGAAACAACTTAACGAATTACTCGTAAATGCAGTAAAAGGCCCAAACTCTGAAAAAGATACAATATTCTCCCAGAGTACAACTTACAATTCAATAGAAACCTTTGAATACGTACCAGAGAACGGCAAAACGTTACAGGCTTTTTACAGGCGCTACGAAGATATTTTCAACGTAGACTGTGAACAATGGCCCAGTAAAAAAAGGTACATCTACTACTGAGAAAACTGGGAACTACAGAACATAGTAGGTTCGTAGACTTCATACTACCCAAGAAAAACGATTGACTTGGATTTTTCAGAGACGATTAAGCTCCTATCGGAATTATTCGTTGGAAATGCCTGAACACAGTCAAAGAAAACCAGCAAGATTTTCTAACGTTTGCAGCATCGGTGAACAAGCTATGTAATGATTTTAAACTAGCCGAACTGACTGCCGATGATTTTAAGTGCTTAATTTTCGCAGAAAGTCTAGTATCAGCAGAAGACGCCAAAGTCAGACGACGGGTACTGACGAAGCTTGAGAACGAACAAGGATTGACTCTCCAAAAACTGGCAGAGGACAGACAAAGAGTAATATCTGTAAAGCGTGACTCAAACACTATCGAGGAATCAGGTGTGACTCAGATTAATAAAATCAGAAGTATGTCTACCACCTATTCCCCTCAAAAAGACAAAAGGCAAATCTCATGTCCTAAATTCCGCAGTAACCAAAAACCAAATAAGTTAAAGAAACCGCTCGGACTGTGTTACCATTGTGGTAAATGGCATTGGATGAAATTCTGTCCAGTTAAGAACAAAAAATATTGCAAAAATTGCAATAAAAGTGGGCATACTTTAACTTCCTGCTGGTACGCCAAAAGAACGAGAAAACCCAAAATTAAAATTAGGCAAGCTCAATCTGACAATATTGTTGATAGGAATTTAAGAAAATATGTAACAGTGGATATTTTCAATAAGTCCATTAAATTCCAGCTTGACTCGGGTTCTGATATTTCAACCATTAACTGGCTAAAATTGAACAAGCCGACCTTATTAAAAACTGTTAAAACAGCAAAATCCGTAACTGGCGAAAATATTAACATTTTAGGCGAGGTAATACTTACAGTAACACTAAATGGAGTTACCAAAAAGCTCAAAGCCTACGTATTAAAAACTTCAGACAACTTATTTGGAACTGATTGGATAGAAAAATTCAATCTTTGGGATTTCCCAATGAGTACATTTTGTCGCAAGATACAAAGTACAACGTCCAATTTGGTAAATCTAAAAAAGGAACTCAAACAACAATTTCCCCAGGTTGTTTTTCTGGCGGCCTTGGGAAATGTACAAAATGATGCTAAGTTCAAGGTGAAGGACGGTGCACAACCGGTATTCAAAGAGAAACGGAATGTCCCTTTCGCTGGTCTAGAGCAAATCAATAAAGAGTTAGATAGACTCGAACAAGCAGGTATTCTGTTAAAAACAGATTTCAGCGAGTGGGCAGCACCTACGGTCTACGTAAAAAAGAAGTCCAATCAAATACGAGTATGCGCAGATTTTTCCACAGGGTTAAAAGATGCCTTGCAAGATCACCACTATCCTCTCCCAAGCACTGAAGAAATTTTCAATAAACTCAATGGTGGAATTTTTTTCTAAAATCGACCTCTTGGACGCATACCTTCAGATAGAAGTGGAAGAAGAAAGTTCCAAATTGCTCTGTATAAACACCCATAAAGGGTTGTACAAATACAACAGGCTGGCTTTTGGAGTAATGGTTTCGCCTGCAATTTTCCAGCAGGTCATGGACGCCATGCTGGGCGATCTTGACTACGCAACAGCCTATTTGGATGATATACTGTCTACCAATAAAACTATAGCAGAGCACCGGAACCATATAATAAACGTATTCGAAAAGATACAAGAATACGGATTTAAGGTTAAGGAGGCAAAGTGTGACTTTTTCTTACCAAAGATTAAATACTTAGGACACATCATAAATAAAGATGGTCGTCGGCCGGATCCAGAAAGAGCCAACGCGATCAGAAACATACCGGCCCCAGATAACGTTCAAGCGTTACAAAGCTTCCTCGGACTAGCTAACTTTTACCAAGGGTTCATTAAGAACATGCAAAATTTGAGAGGGCCTCTCAACCAACTCTTACAAAAAGACAAACCATGGTCATGGACCCCGGAATGTCAAGACGGATTCGAGAAGATCAAAAAAACTCTTACTTCGGACTTCTCCCTCACCCATTACGACCCTAGTCTCGCAAGTGGTGCAAGCTCGTACGGCATCGGTGCTTGCATTCTACATAAACTGCCAGATGGTTCGCGAAAAGCTGTGGCTCAGGCATCAAGATCTCTACTTCCAGCTGAGAAACAATAAATTCCAAGAGGAAAAAGTATTAACA
>OZ010579.1:131731516-131919016 GCA_963932145.1 Acanthosepion lycidas | reverse complement strand
GAAAATCGCATAGCATCTCATGATGTCACAGATGACCACACGAGAGTGATTTGTAGAAGTATGAATCGAAAGCTGTTGGTATAAACCAATGGCTTCTGTTACCAATTATAGACATTTAAGAATATTTGTAGAAATGCCATAATTGATTTTGTTTAGATTGGGTTTCAACTGTTTGATGTATAATGCTTCAAGGATTTTTAGTTTTTGTCTATTGTTTTCATGTCGAAGTATAATTGTGTTTTCGACAAGTATTTTACGGAATTGTGTATACGGACAGGCATGTTGTTTTAGAGGCCTAAAAAAATTTTAGGCATTTAAAACAACATTTTTTAGACATTTAAAATATATACAGTTGTAAATCATCGAGAAACGTTCATGTATCATATATACTTCGAAGATCGTCGAAATACTTTGACAATCTTTCTCTCTCTCCCTCTCTCTCTCCCTCTCTCTCTCTCTCTCACTCTGTATGTCTGTCTCTCTCTCTGATATGACTGACATCGACACCGTTGAGGTGGTTTAAATGGCAAGCGGCCTTCTGAAAAGTATCCGATATTAAGACGTGCAAGTGGCGATTTTACGTACAGTAAGGTACTATTAGGTATTAAGTTCGTAAACACATGCGAAAAATTTAATTTTTATGCAAGACAATCCAGCACAATCGAGACAAGCGATGGGTTCAGAAAGGGCAAGAGATACCGTCGGTTCCAAAACAAGATCGTTTCGGCAAGAAACTCATGTTGTGTGTTTGGTGGAACTTTAAAGGAATCGTGCATTTTGAGTTGGTTCTGATCAACCGAAAGCGCGCTTTGATGCAGCAAGACAATGCCAAGCCACAAACCGCCAAGACGACCAAAGACAAGTTTGAAGAGCTGGACGGCGTTGAGGTTCTGCCACATCCAGCCTACAGTCCTGAATGTGCTCTATCAGATTACGGCCTTTTCCGCTCAATGCAACACTTTCTGAAGGGCCGCCGATTCGACTCGTTTGATGAAGTCGAGGAAGCGTGTCAAGAATTCTTTGATTTGAAGCCGGCTGAATGGTACTTTTACCTGACCCGAAAGCTTGCAGATCGATGGCAGAAAATCTTGGAAAATGATGGTCTTTATTTTGAGGAATAATTTTTGTTTTTTTTGTTATTACTTGGCGAGTAAAATTTCAATTTTTTACAAGTATTTACGATACTTTTGGGACAACCTAATATTTTAACAGACTTAATGATTTCATTTTTAGCTTTAATTACTAGTTACTCAGATTGGGGATTAAGTGACAACATGTCTTCTTAATACACGTGCATATTCCGAACTGATTTCAGTAATACTGTTAACTGGATGGTCTTGAATCTTTTTCGCATATACAGTTGTCTTTTTCCCCATTTCTATAACTTCATGATTTTGCTTCCTCGTCAGTAATGTCGGTGAATTACTTGAAAAAGAAGAACTTTCCTACTGCCTTCTCCACGGTTGTTTTTCTTCTCCAGGAATGCTTATCCTCGAAGATGTGTTTAATCCTACTTACATAACTATAGATGGATGAGGGGCATTAGGGAGATGCTAATGTAGAAACCTTGACTAGAAATCGAATACAACTCGCTTATTCAAATTCTGCGCCGTAATCGTTACACAACTCGCTCAAATGTTTTGTCCGCTTGTAAATTCTAAATATTTATACAAATTACCAATTGCTTTCAGTTTCTTGCGTTGTCTACTGCACCATCAAAATTCATTATATGAACACGACTATTTTGCATTCCAGAGAGTTTTCTGGCATATTTTAATAATGAATCAGTATTCATTCTAATGAATCCTAGTGTTTCTATTAAAACTGGAATAGTCATTCGTCTTAAGGGCCACCTTTTTGCAATTTTTATGTCCAGGTTCAGATAATTTCAAACTTTCTGAAATTATCTTGCTGAGATATTTTGCAATATATGCACCTATGTCTTCTGCAGTCTTTTATTATTTCTTGTCTTTTGGCATCAGTTGATATATATATATATATATATATATATATATATATATATATATATATATATATATATAACTTTGCTTGGACGCTATGATTACCTTCCCAGACCAAAATAAATTACTTAATAAAAGGTCCGAGCTCATCTCAAAAGGCAGACATGATTAGAATTTTTACTACGTTACTTAAAAATCGAAAATGGAAAAAATAAAATAAAATAAAAATAAAAAAATAAAAAACAAGATGACAATAAAATAAGCAAAATAAATTAACCCAAACAAATTACCAAATCACACCTGTTAGAATAGACGAAATAGAATAAAAATTAAAACAAAATCAATGAACCCAAATAAATAAAGTAAATAATAAATAAATTAGCAAACCATTATTATCAAAATATTAGTTAGTCTATAAAAATCTAACCAAAAATCGGACGAAAAAAAATAGCTAAAACTCTTATATAACGATGAAAAATTCTACGTTACTTAAAAATCGAAAACCGAAAAGAGGAAATATACAGTACAAGAAATAAATAACAACATATAAAATAAATTGACCTAAATTTATCCAAATAAATAAATAAAAAAACCGATCCCGATAAACTAAAAAAACAAATAAAGATAATCAATCCAAATAAATACATGAAGTAATAAACAAATTAAAAACTGCCCCCGCCAAAATAAAGTAACCTAGATGAACAGAATCATACCATCAACAGAAAGTATATTCCGTGGGAAAATCCTATCGTTTACATATCTCCAGAAACCATATAGGGTAAGATCCGGAGGACGTGGCGTCCAGTTCACGAATCGTCGACGTCCGTCAAGTAGCGTAGCTCACACTAATATATCTATATCTAAACAGATTTGAGTGTTAGGGTGGAGCACTCATATCATACAGGGTCAAAGCTTTCCTGACCGTTAATTTACAAAATTGATATTGTGTTAGTCATTAAAATATTAGTAGGATCATATTGACAAGTTCTCAGTATCAGTCTATATTTCTGAGATGAGGTATTCCTATTGTCCTCATCTTTGTCGCCATATTTATTTCCACGTTTTGGCCGTTGTACGCTCCGGGCTTCTTCAGGTGATTGGAATGTCGGACTGAAACCTTTATTTCGATCACTGGTGTTAAGGCGGGGCGGTGTAGAACTTGAGGAGAGCGGAATTAACAGGAGACAACTGATAAATGACATCTATTAGACATGGCACGTGGAACTAGAACAGTCTATCCAAGTGAGCGAAATAAAGGGTTCAGTTCGACATTCCAACCACCTGAAGAATGCCGGAGCGTACAACGGCCGAAACGTTGTAATAAATATTGCAATAAAGATGAGGACAATAGTCCGAATAATGTAAATAGTGACAAGTTCTCATATTAAACGACGAGTATTAATTTCACCGTTTCAAATATTAACAAAGAACTTCGCAACTGCTGATGAGTCAAATTTTTCAGGGTTTAAGGCAGGTAATGTGTATTTGATTTCTCATTCACTTTGGTCTTCGAGTTTGTTAAACATTTCATTTTTATTTTTGTCTAAAATATTTGGCGTTTACATTTGGTATTTCTCATCATACTTTATATTGTTTCTATTATTCATGTTTTAACTTTTGACTTTCTTTGATAATTGAATGAATTCTTTTGTTGGATTCATGCTCGTAAACAAGATTTAGCAACTAATCAGTTGTTAATTCACGCTAGCTTTCGAGATCTATGTGTATAGTCTTGTACATGAGTTATAGCTAATTTAATGCGCTACTTCCAGTTACCTTAGGCAAACACTCTCGTTATCTACAGTCGATTGTGCGTGTTATGTATGCCATGATGTCTTCCGAGCCTTTTATTCTTTACAATTTCGCTCATCACACTGAAAATTTAACTAAATCTACTGCTATTCATTCGTTTTGCATTTAATTCACTACTTTATTCTCCTTATTCACCTAAATAATATATTTTTCTAATTTCGTTCTCTCATTCTTGCATGCTGGCTTATTTACATTTTAATTATTTCAATATATTTATAATAATAGGTACCTCCAAAACATACAAAAATAAACGTGATAACTAAAGTTTAAAAATAATTTTAAAAAATGAAAAATCTTTCTTTAAGCTTTTATTTTAGTTTTAATTTCAAGCTGATAGATTAAATGTAATATTTTCAATAAGCAAAATAAGCTACTGCATTTCAGAAACTAATTTAAATTGACTCGAAGGAGATTTGTTTTTTGGCTAAAATAGTTGATTAGCTGCCTTTTCTAGTCGCCTTTCATCGCAATGTAAATCTCTTTATTAAAAGAAATCATCCAAAAATAAAATAAACTTTTCTGAAACATTATTTGGGTAATATTACCTAATTTAAAGTAGAATAAACCTTACTCGAAACAATATTTTAAGTTTAATATCACAAAAATAAACATTTTAACTCGACAGTAGCTGTAATATTTAAGGCGTTTGTGGGTTTAATAGTTTGATGAATGATTGATATTCATCTAATGTTGTTCTATGGCAGAATTAAGGTGAGCGCCTTTTATATATAATGTTTTGAGTACTCAGTAATCTTAAACATTTTATAAAATATTGTCCGTAATCTAATGATTTATTGAATTGTAGATATTTTGGGCTGTTAATTTACTATAGTCTGAGGGATTATGTGGCTAGATGTAAGGGATGATGTGGTCGAAAAATTGTCTGACAGCGATGACTGTGTTCTCTTGCATGTGTGGCATGGTGCATAGTCCTGTTGCTAGACATATGTTCTTCCAGCAGCTACCCACTTGACTTCAAAGCACTTGATGTAGGCCTCATGTAACTCTTTCCGAATATTTGAAACCAAAACACTATGAAAGTATCGGAGCTTCCAATTTCTAGGTATCTTTGAAGACCTATTGTTGTAGTTTTGTAAGTTATTTCGATGTTGAACTAATCATCTGCTTCCTTCGTATCTGCCTACAGAAGATCAACATCGACCTGAGGATGCCGCATGCGATGGCAAGGGAGAATCTTTATCGTTTTGATATAAATTCGATTAATATCAGGTACGGTGCCAGTAAGCATGTTGAAACTGTATTGAACCACAGGGACAGCCAAAATTGTTATGGTTGATATTCTATTTTGTGAATTAAACGAACGCACCTATAATATTATTTTCTTAGTTTCATTTAAGTATGCTCTCCATCGCTGATTAAGCAATGTGCACGCATTTGCCTGGCTCCAGTCACCTAATCTTTGTGACAACATCGAGATCTGTTGAGTATATTTCAGTATTTATTGGTAATTCTCCCTTTCTTGAAAGTTACTTTTGCACATTTATCTAAGCTCAACCTATAGCATCAATGAAATATTTTACATTATTGACGAGACTTCAGTTTCATATACTGTTTCTTTGCTTATCCATACCTCCAGTCAGAGACTATGCCAATATATAAAACTGACTGACTTCCATTTTCAGCAATAAAACCAAGTCTAAAATCTACTTTCGAGAACACTATTATGAAAACGCCATTACACCTCAATACAGACAAGTTTGTAACTTTCTCTTCATAATTGTATGAAAGCATCAGTTAACAACGGTGTAAGCATCTACCTACTATGCTGATTTGGGACATCGGATCCAATCACTTTCTCACAGATGTGATGTGACCTCCCTCTGTCTTTTCTACAAATATTTTCATGGCATCTGCTCTGACGAGCTACTTTCACTGGTTCCCCAACTGCATGAATTTCAGCATCCTATTAGGTTGGCATCTCTGTTCCAACCTTTTACTGTCGAAACAGTTAAATGAAACCGTCTCTTCTATTCGAACAGCTTCTTCTCTCGCACTTGTCGAAAGTGAAATTCCTTTCCTCTTACCTTCTTCCCTCATAATTATAATCTTCAAAACTTTAGATGTAATATCAATCAGCATCTTCTGATGGCTTGATCTTGATCTCTGTCTTTCTCATTATCCTATCATCAAACACCCCTCTTCAAACTTACTTTCAATCGCAGTAACCCCTTGCGTGCTAGTGGAACTAACGCCTTGTTTGGAGTGAAATTCTTAAAAGATTTGACATGAGAAACGTATTCAAATTCATTGAGGTTGGATTAAGGTTCTCTACTTTTCCGATTGTAATATTTTTATTCATATCATATAACACAAAGAATTTAACAAATTTGATTTGGAATTAATATGATCAGAGGTTGCTGCGTCAGCATCGATGAAACGAGTGAATGGATGATAATGTGATTGATTCTCTTTTAATTCACCATTCTGGTTTATTTTAATGTTGGGTCATGATAGAAGTGACGTTGGCCGAATGAGAATTGAACACTAAGAAGAGAAGTTCTGTAACCATTAATCAACGGAAACGCACCAAAATTGGTTCCACTAGCACAACGACCAAAGTATAAAACACTCAGTGAGGTCTAAGCTTATTTTGTTGATAATGATCACCGAATCTAGTATTAATCAATACTACATGGAAATATCTTCGAAACTTTATATTTATTTAGCTATAATAATGTAAAGCGGAATATCCGAAGTAAGAAATAATGATCGAACATTACACGGCTGTGGCTGTGACAGAAACCTGTTAATATATAATCTATAGTTCTTTACAAAGTCAACCAAATTTCAAGTATGTGCTTTAATAAGAGATCTTGGTCATCATTATCTGTTCCATGAACGTGTTTTTTTTTTCCGTAGAATAGCTGCTCAACTTCGACTGTCTTGGTCATGGTCATGTGACCGTTTGTTCTTGTCAGCCTTGGACACCGCCGACTTCAGGAGACGCGCCTTTACAAGCGCAATGCCTGTATGCACAATCATGGAACCCAGTCAACCACTTTTGCTAAATGCTACAAAACGATTCATCAGACCTTTTATAAAAGATCTTCCATACTGAAGCAAAATATAGCTTTTTTAAAAAGTCAGCCATAATCAAAGACTGCGCGTTAATAAGAGATTCTTATGTTTATCATCATCATTAATTCTATGAGAGGATGTGGTCATAAGGTCGCAGCGCAACTGACCACCTAACCGGTTACGCCCACATATCTGGGTTGAAAGCCGGATGGGTATCTATTAATTAAGAAGCTATTGTTGGACAAGTAAAACTAGTGGAGACCATTTTGATGCTTTATAGATTAAATAAAGTTTAAGATTCTTTTTGAGTAAACAAATCCGATGAAAAACATTTTTTATCTTATCTTTCGTACCATTGTTTAATGCGTTTCCTTATCCTTCCCCCGTAAACATTGCAGCTTTGTCTAATCCTTTTCCCCATCTCATTAGAACATACCTAGCGGTTCAGTTAGGTTTTTTTTTCTGTCGTACAATATAAAATGTATTAGTGTAATCTTCGAAATACAGGGCTAGATTTTGTTACAAATATAGTCATTTATATTCTATATATTATAGTCTTATAAGCATTTCTTGGATTTATTTCAATCTGTTTTATTTTTCATTGCATCAAAAATTATTATAGTAGATTCTCAATTTGAAATAAACGTATCGAAACTACCGGGGAATTCATCTTTCTTTATTAAAATTTCTAGAATGCACAGACCGATAGACATAAGTGACAGTGTTTATTAAAGAAAAATAGTGAGTCTAAATCAAATATGGAGTATACACTGTAATATATGATATAAGAAATATTATAGTTTACTCGGTTAGCCATTACTAATGTGTCGTGAGTTCATTTCTCGTTTTCTACCGCATAGTATCATTCAGTCTGTTATGTGTCATGCTTGATTCCACGCTTAGGCGATCATGTATCTTTCGATACATGACTGACGAGGCAGATTTTTCTAGCAGTTGGTTGCCATTTGTTTCTGCAGTAGACGAGTTGCTCTCCAAGGCTATAGAATCTGGTCTATCCTGCTATTTACCCATAGTTGTGGGGAGAAGAAGAGGATCCATACCTGTCCCAAGCGTATTAGCACCTAAGTGAATATAATGGATTTGACTAGAATTCCAACTGGGCTCTCCAATTCCTTAATCCGAGCCGCTATCCCACTGTGCCTCCTATACCATACTCGCATACTATATCCAATACTAAATTACATAGAATTCTGAGATGTCCCTAATCCACCAAAATCTAATATAACTCATACCCACACAAATATGAGTAAATATTTAGATAATTAGATAAACCTTCTGGGACAACAGGTTGGCACTGCGGTTTATGTAAATTACTCTTCTTACTAAAAGCGCTGCAAGATAATTTAGTTTGGTTACAACTGATACTCTAAAATGTGTCTGTTTTAATAAAGGGTAAACACGTATCTAACTGACTACCATATAATGCGTCAGGTGCATTAAAAAGGGACACTTCTGTCGGTAAGACACCAGAATTCGTAAATACTGGTACCGGTATAGAAATGTCTTGTCAGTCACTTGACTTATCAACAACTACATCGTCTAAGAACAGTAAACTTTAAAATAATTCTTAAAATTGAAATTTGGCCAAATTAATAGCCAGTCAGTATCAGACGATCTCAAGGTACATTTAATTTTAGAACAATGTAAACATAAATTTTGATGCTGTCTGTATGCAAGAGGTGTGTCGACTTGTTTGTGACCTCATTGTGCATTTGAGATAGAATTAATTTTGAACTTGCCTGAAGGAGACGACAACTTAGAGTTAGAATTGCAATACGCAAATCATTAGATATTGTAATAGAGAATATCTTAAGTCATAACAACTGATGGCTGCCGTCATAGGTGTTTGTGGCAGCAAAATCATATTGACATCAAGTGATGCCGCAACGGGAAAACGGGTTGTTTTGGTAAAAGAGAAATTCTTCACAGAATGAACCAAACTTTGTGTACGAGAACAAAAATGTGAATTATGCTTCATTTATCATTATGCCTGCTGCTTTTTGATGGTGAGAATGTGTCACCCGTTGAAAGAGGAATCTAAAACAAAAACAGTGAACTCTTATTGATTGTATTTTTATTCACAAACTTATTCCATCCTGAAATCATCGCTAAAGCAATCCACGAAATACAGGATCACATGACATAAGCCTGATAACAATCAAAAGTTTTATTAACTTTATCATCTCGGAATACTGGGCCCGGTAATTTGTGACATACTTTTGGTTATACAACTCTTATTTTGTATCTGATCACAGACTATATATAAGAAAATTTGAAATTAGCAACCACCGAAATAGCTCGCTTCCATTCAGTAAAAAACCACGACAGACACTTAGGTATAACATTGAAGCTGTTAAAAATGAAAGCGTAAGAGCAGAATACTGTGATGAACTAGAGATCAAATTGATCTACCTCAGTCTTGACTGAAATATCATAGAGGAATCAAATAATATAACCATATCTTCGATAGTCGAAGTACGTAAGATTATTCCAAGAAGACCGAGACCGAAATAAATTCTCCTGAAGGATAACCATCCTATTTTGAATAGATTGATACAAGATAGAAACACTATTGGAAAAATGGGAGAATACTAAACGATTGACAAAGGAATTAATAAAAAATGTCCCAAGGAAGCAACATTTCGGAAGAATTCGAAAGCAAATACATAAAGCCAAACAGCATAGAGAGCATTGACAAAAGTGTTGAAATATGAAGAAAAGTGAAAGAGCTTGATGATGTCATACAATCGAAACGGAAACAGAAGAAATATCCTGATCTCCAAAAATCACTTTGATTAAAATTTCCACCCTGATCACACTAAACGGACGATGCCTGCGGAGCATGAGTACACAGCAATATACATCACATTATTACAAGATACGTTTCCAACTTAAACAATAAGGAATCTATGACGTGAAAGTTAAAAAAGGCTATAAAAATAATAAGGCTTCATCTGACATTGTAGCTGAACTTTTGAAAATAGCTTACCTTCTTCTCGAGTTCAATAAACACTTTTCCAATTTCCTGAATGAGTTCTTCACCCAGGAACGCATACCAAACAGCTCGGTTTATTACGCATTAATGCACTATTGAAACAAAAAGATAATATTCAAGATTCACACACAAAGGGAAGTATCCAATTGGATTAATTATGGCGAAAGTACAAATGGATATTTTATTAACTAGCTCTCATCATTTTATGAGTCAGATTATAAATGATGATGGCGCATATGCAATGAAATAATGCCAGGAAATTGCCTACCTCTCCAATAGAAAATTTTATAGCTGATATTTTGACCTCGCAGCAGCACATGACCAAATCCAAAGAGCCTTTCTCATCCATTAGAAAACTTTTTCCAAGTTCTGATTCAAGTGAATGTCTCGATTTGATAGAAAAAATATACCAGTGCAAAAATCATACATATCTGGCGAGTATCCGAAAAAAGAAATATCTCAAATCTCAACAAGAGTACAACGAGAAGGGATAATCTATTTAATCTTTCCCAGAATATTTACAGAGTTGAGAAGATGGGCAATGACCATTTAAGCATTCTATAGAACATACCAAACGAATCTATCAATAAAAAGACGATTCTGCTATCCCTCCCAAGGCCAATGTACTTATGATGACTGTGGTGGTGGTGGTGGTTGGTGACGACGACGACGACAATGATGATGATGATGATGATGATGATGATGATTAATTTAGGTATTGTTAGTTGGGAACAGAAAATCAATATCTTCTCGCAAGAGTTCCAAGAAATATGATTCAATATAAACATTTCCAAAAAAGAAACTATTATCTGGAACTGGAATAGAAGATATGTTAGCACATAACCTGAATCCATCCTAAACACTTCAGAATATGGAATTAGCACACTATTTACATTATTCGGACTATTTTCCTCATCTTTGTCGCCATATTTATTATAACGTTTCGGCCTCTCGGTATCGGTCTATATTTCTGAAATGAGGTATTATGGACATTATTTACATTATTCGATGGCGGTGGTGTTATTATCCGAATAATGTAAATAGGGTACATAATACCTCATCATAGAAATATAGACAGATACTGATAGAATTATCAAATACGAAACACTTCAATCACCTCGATGTATAGATCATCTTCAACGAATTTATTATAGAATATACTGGAATTTAACTTCGGAAAGGCCATATTAGTAATAGTTTTTCAGAAAAGCTTACGTGACTTACATATGGATGTAATGCATGGCGTCAAATGCGCTGAAACTTTCACGGACCAATGGTTAAATGTCTCTTTGAGATAATGAAGTCTGTAGATGTCAGCGAAGATTATATTTCTTCAAAGCTTATGGACCGGCGCTACAGTTTCACTAACATAGAACTATAAAAATAAGAGAAACCGCATGAATGGATAACTTTTAATAGCAGCAACTAAAATGGATAGTACATAAAAATATAAGAATGACAAAATCAAAAGGTTAGGAAGGATCAGTAATGGAAAGAGTGAGAACAGTTAAAACTCATTTTCTAAAATTATTTTTTAGATAAAGATTTTTTAAAAAATAAACGGAATTGAGGCTGGCTGCTCGGTCAATGAATGATGAATTTTGATTTATAAGTGAATAGTTAAAGATTCAAATAACCCTTACCATATCATAAATTATAGTCTAATGGATAACAAACACACCCCGGGTTTGAAAAAGAAAGATAGAAATAGACAAATATTGATTTGTATATATGTAAATTTACGATTATCCGCAGGTATTTACATATGCTCCAAAATGAAGAGGGTCAGACTGTGGATGGATATGAATAGAGAATATTCGGGTCAAAAGATATGACCAAAAATAAATACATTTTCTTCATCTCAATGGTCAATATTCATTCCCATTAAGCAATCTATGTTAGAGAGAAAGTTTTAATGGAGTAACATAAGAACTGGACATATTGAAAGAAATTGATTGACAGAAAGAACAAAGAAAGAAAGGAAAAAACGGAAGCGAGTTAGGAGGAAAGACAGAAGAAATAAACTGAGGGAGAGATCGGATCACGTTGAGATTTAAAGAGTAGATAATAGAAGACAAGGATAGATAGATAGATAGATAGATAGATAGATAGATAGATAGATAGATAGATAGATAATGAACGGCTTGAGTAAGATAGATAGATAAAACGAAACAGATTGATGCATATATATATATATATATATAAATAAATACATATATACACACACACACACACATATATATATATATATATATATATATATATAGATAGATAGATAGATAGATAGATAGATAATGAACGACTTGAGATAGATAGATAGATAGATAACGAACGGCTTGAGATAGAAAGATAGATATATAGATATATAGATAGAAACAGACTGAGATAGATAGATAGATGGATAGATAGATAGATAGATAGATAGATAGATAGATAGATAGATAGAAATAAAGAAAGAAAGAAAGAAAGAAAGAGACTGAGATAGATAGGTAATGAACGGCTTTTGATAGATAGATAGATAGATAGATAGATAGATAGATAGATAGATAGATAGATAGATAGATAGATAGCCTCCCTTCAGATTTAATCATAGGCGATATTGCGAGACTAGAAGTCATATTTCTGATATTATTATCTGATTTAGCCTGACCTGTCATTCATAAGATAGACGTTTCCTGCTCGTCAGCTGTTCTTCTTAACTCTTCTAAAATGAGCCCGGGTACATTAGATAATTTTAGAGCGGGCCTCGCAGAGGTGAATCGAACACGCAATTCCTACAGGCCATTAGTAAGCAGATCGATCTGATGGGCATCGGTATACTCATATTAAAAAGAAACGAGACAACATAACGATCATCTGTGTACACACAAAGAAGCGCCTACATATACACTAACATCAATATCATGTAGACGCCCCCCATATATATATATATATATATATATATATATATATATATATATATATATATATATATATATATATATATTAGCTAGTAGATGAAATGAGTTATCTAGCCCAAAAGTCAATTGGCTAATTTTTTACAAACTAGATTCCCATATTCTTAGCTGTCATTTGGTCTTGCAAGTTAAGTTCTGGCGTTGTTAATATGATTTTAGCACAAGGAGGAATACACAGCTGAAAATAAAGTTATACGGAAAGTTATGATGTTGAAGCACTAGTACGCCATAATTAAATACAGTCGATCTTTATCTGTACTGAGATAGGTGACCGCTTGTGAATACCAAGTGCTGTGAGCTTGGATGTGCAGGTGGTGTGTTGTATAATGGCCCAGAATTGTTAATCGGATATCCAATTCGAATTCACTTAGACACCATACCCTTGGGAATGTGATGAATTCACCGCTTCTCCCCACATCTATGGGTTAATTAGTTAGGTTTGTATCACTAACCTATTATTATCCCCAAAAATAAAAATTGCTTATAAATGTTTAGATTTCAGCATTAAATAATCCATAGAGAGGGGATATGCCGTTATGCAAAAACAATCAAACCTAACCAAAAATTGCGCCAATAAACACGAAAAAACTTAGAATTAACTGCTTTTATTGAAGCAAGAAAACTAAGATTGTATAAATTTATTTATACATTTAAGGAGATTAATAATTAGTCTTAATCCCATTGTTATGAATAACAGTCACAAATGGACGCGAGATGAATGAACTTAAAATTATTTCCATAATGGTTTTTGTCTTTCCTCCTGAGAATAAAAAGACGGTTTAAAAAGAATTTGGCTTTCTCTCATACAGTGAATTTTCGAAATCTTTCAAAATAAAATAATCTGATCTAAGGCCAAATATCTTGGAATATCAGTTTTCATGCATCGCATTGATGCCATCAGTAAGAATTGACGTTATTACAGGTGATATGAAGAGAACGAGCATCAATATTTCATCTATTATGTCTAAAAACAGGTGTAACTTTAAGAAAGTAATAGATATTTCGATGTTCGTCTTCCATCACCTTTTATTAGCTTTTTCTACTATTGCTTTTGATGTGACCCCAAATTGCTAAAGTCTGTTCAAACACACACACATACACACACACACACACACACACACACATATATATATATATATATATATATATATATATATATATATATATAGTATGTGTTATAAAAATTGGTAAATAAAATAACTACATATTAACAACCGTATATATGAGCGTTACCCTGCTTACATAGGTAAGCAAAAAATATTTACAAAATTTACTTTAAAGTGTAAACAAATCAGTGCTCAATATAGTTCGAGAGAGCTAAGAAATATATATTAATTAATATACATATACCTATGTTTAAAGTGCACCTTAAGTTTCGTTGTTCTACTAACAACGACTTATAATTAATAATAATTGCTTAATGAGTTTGGAGAACAACGAAAAGTAAATCGCCATATCATTGTTCTGGCAGTGAGCCAAACAGCGAGGACCCTGATCTTCCGTATATATACTTCCGCGTGGCAATTATCCATAGTACTACATTCGTCTTTGGCCTGTATCGCCCTCACAATGAAGGGTCGGTAATCTTCGATCAAGTATAAAAAAGGATTGAGAATATACTTACCGATTTTCTCCCAGCCATCATTTACATATCTGGTGACTTCAATGTTCAACACAAAGAATGGATAATCCACTGTAAGAAAATTGATAAAATTGATGCTTTGCAACACCTTTCCTGTAGACGTCTGCGGGAAAGGAGTTGTAGGGTGGTACATATTTCATTATCGAGAAGGACAAGGAGAAGCATTTGGACTTGAACGTGAAGTTTGGGCATCTGCTGTCCATATATGTCACCACTAATCCATTTTCGGTTTGGTCTGTCTCTAGTAAAGTTAGATGATCGGAGGAACCAACGATTTTTCTAGGGATGGATCTAATGCACGACTTATACGAGTTTATGTCGATACAGGCGTTTAAGGCCACTCTGAGGGAATATCCGTTCATCGCGATAGGTGAAAATTAAAGTTTCGCGCGGTGATGCTGTAATTAGTTTGGTTTACGAGGCGTTGATTGTGACCAGCCACTGAGCTGTTAGAACTAGATCAGAGGAGAGATCAGTTGCCAATACTGGGTCATCTTGAGTTTTGATGGTGCCTCCATATACTGTTGTACCATCAGCATCAAATGATCGGAGTATACCCTTGGCTAGAAAACTGATATAAAATAGAAAGTGGGTTGTATCTCAGAGGACTAGCTGTTAACAAGTAATTTCATAGGCCTTCCACTTAGGAAGGGCTTGATCATTTTCTTCAACTGATAGCTACTGGGGTCTTACAACAAGACCTCTAAATATTTCATTTGATCGTTCTTGATATGTATTTGTTGGCTAATGTCACACCGATTGTGTGAGTAATGACAGGATATCAGTAGTGAACCGAGCCAATGGAAACCCGTGGTGCTTGTCACTCAGTAGATTGTCCCTGTAGAGAATATCAACAACCTAATGTTGATTCTAGACTCCTAACGTTTGCTATTATTACTGAGTGTGCTAATGGGTCTATACTGAGATAGGGATAAGAGCATTTTTAAAAAACAGAACATACACTTAATAAGTTTCACTGACTTCGGAAGGATTCCCCCTTGAAATAGTGTTTAAATAGTTTCGCGGGATAACTCAGGGTTTATATTTTATTGAAACTTCTGGCATATTATCTGGTCAAGATTTTGCTAAGCCTTGAGACTTCCTGAGATGAGATAAAAATAATACCAAGATTTTTCTGTGAGGCGTGGCGTTGGGAAGTGGCTTTCGTATAACGGCAAAAATTGTGCTGGAGAGATTTTCCATATCAGATCAAGGCCATTTATAATCGTAGGCAGTGATGTTTTGCCTCTGTTCAGAAGTTGGTTAGAGGTCATCCACAACACACGAGATCCAAGTTGTTTGCTTTTCTCCTTAGTCTGGACTGCTTATGAATGGGCTCTGGTGAAATAAATTATTATAATGGAACTTTAAGTGGACTGTTTTTCTTTAATATATATATATATATATATATATATATATATATATATATATATATATATATATATATATATATGAGTGTGTATGTGTATGTGTTTATTTATGTGTATACACACACATAAATATATATATATATATATATTTTTTTTTTTAAAGAAAAACATGTATGGGGTGCAATTGGTACATTGTCGCCTTTTCATATTTTTGATTTTGTACATGTGCGTGTTTTTAGTCGACAGCAGAGTATAGTAAGATCAGGTGGGCACTGTCTTTCAGAAAGGAACAACATGATGCAATTCACTCCGCCAGAAATTTGGAAATGGCATCCTGTACTGCTTAACATTCGCGCTGTACACCCCAATATGAACATTTCAGAATGATTGGGTATCAATCTGAGGAGAGTACAGACTATTTGGAAAGAGTGATATGAGTCTAATGGTGATTACAAAGGTACAGCAATCTCACTCTGATCGTTCTGATGAGAAAATAACTCCCGAATTTGTTGGTGGAGGGACTCAACACGGGGGACTATATTAGGTACATTGAGGAGGTCGTGCTGCCCTGGGTCAAGAGATGGCTGTTGATCATATGTCTGCCAACAAGAATCTGCACCATGCCACACAAGAAGGGGAACCCTGTCATGGCTACGACGACATCAACACTTGTATCTGGCCAGCTAATTCCCTAGATTGCAACCCCCACTGTTATTATATGCGAGGCGCAGTTGAACAAAAGAGCAACACAACGATTTGTATCACTAAAGATGAACTGAAGGCAAGAATTATGGTAGCATTCACCAAGTTAAACAAGTTGACAATCTAGAAGAGATGCGGAGTATCCGACTCGTCTGGTGGCCTTGGGGCAAATCGCGATCTTATTGAATAAATCTACTCTTTATATTTTTGTGTAATTTTGGTAAATATATCTGTTAAAATGAAATCTTTGTGTTATTTTCATTTTTGCGTAGTTCAAAGGACAATTAATTCATCACAGCACCCCCCATATATATATATATATATATATATATATATATATATATATATATATATATATATATATATATAGGGACAGATTGTTAAAATGGATGAAGGGCGGCAGACAAAGAGAAGAAAAATAAACAGATGATAATAAGGGAGATAATCCATATAATCGGATATTCTTCAAGACAGAAAGCATAACGTTATATTTGATCTAACTTCATTTTTATCATTATTTTTAATATAGAGTTTGAAAGCAAGGAAATTGCAAATAAATTCAATAATCTTTTTTGCTTCTCCATTTTCCTAATCTTAAGTCATTTTATTCATTTTTTACCCTTTTTCGTCTACAGTTAATTTCCTCATTACTAAATATAAGCCGATCTGATTTAGACATATTCGTAATTTATTCTTAGGTACGCAAGGAGAGAATCATGTGTTCTTTCTTTTCAATTGTATTATTCTCTTATACAATCACTATATGGGATTCTTTTGGAATTGGAAAAATCGTACCCATCGACAAGTTGCAATGTCTTTTTAGTTAATAGTAGATTCAACTGTAATTTGCACTTCCAAGCTCGTATATATGGACAAAGTTTAAACATATTGACTCACTTAAAAATTATATAAATTATAGTTGTAATATAATAAATATTAAATATAGGTATTTATTAAACTTAACTTAATACACTTTGAGGTTCAATGAACTGCTGGAGAGGAAATAAAGTGCTTTATTAAAAAATGTGATTTATACAGGGTCCAGCTGCCTGAAGGTTTTCAAACTCTAAAACTTTTATCATGATCCGAACACTGGTATCAGATTCTATCTGAATACATAAAAATTCTTCAACCACGATGCAGATTTTTAGTTATTTGCTGAACAGTGCTTAAATTGTTACAATGTGTTGTACATTTTATCGATGAACGACCGCAAAAAAGTTAAAAGTTAAACGCGATGAGGATAGTGTGAATGAATATTAGTTCGTCATTCCATTTCATTTCTGTAACATAAACTCTATAGGTTATCAACAATTATGACGTTGATGGTGACTGCAAAGGGATTTAGTGTCATTCGATTACATGGACGAGATATTGAATTAAAAATGCAAATGCATTAATAATAATAATAATAATAATAATAATAATAATAATAATAATAAAGGTGCTGTGCGTCTATGGTTAAACACCAAGTTGAATTAACAAAATAAAATATAAGTCATAAAAAATTTAGCTGTCCATGTAGTGCAATACACTTTCAATATCCTTAATTGGACCATAGCTGACATTAGGCTTATAGATATCAGAACGAGAAAGCTTCTCAGTTGCCACCACATTCATCATCCTAAGGCAGATGTCGAGCGCCTGTATGTGACCAGATCCGAAGGAGGTAGAGGATTATTTCAACTAGAACTGTCTTAAAAAACCACAACAATTACTCTTCAAGTATAACTGGAAACTAAAGAAAACGGGATGATGATCTCTTTCAAACAAAGTATAAGAAATAAGAACGCAACAAATTCAAAATGGAATTTCAAGTTGATGAAGAAGAGCATTTACAACATAATACATTCACTGAAACAACAAAGAATCTAAAAAAGAAAGCAAATGCAATATACCAAACACAGAAACGATGGCAATTTAAAGCTCTTCATGGTCAATACTCGGCCCGTACCAAAACCGATGATGTAAACAAAGCTTGTGTCTATTAATTGTTACGTGGTGCAGGATTGAAAGCTGAAACCGAAGGCTTTATTGTTGTTGCACAGAACCAATGCTTGTTAACTATTAAGAAGATGTCATAAAGCAATTTCTGGCCTTAGGTCTCTGGTTACGTACCGGAAGGAAATGTGTATGCAAAAGAAAGAAGAAGAAGAAGAAGAAGAAGAAGAAGAAGAATGCAAACATGGATCTTACGGATGTAAAGACCCGTTACTAATTAATAGGATGATCTTGGAAATTGCTTCAATATAAAGAAAAATATCAGTACTACATGGATAGATTACCGTAAGGCAATCGATAGCGTACCCCATTCCTGAATCTTAAAGTATTTAAATATGTACAAGGTATCACTCGTCGTCATCAATTTCATCAAATAAAAGTATGTCGATAAGAAAGACAACACTTCAACTCAATCATAAAAATTGAGTCTATAAGTCTGGAGAAGTAAACATCAGCAGAGGAATATTTCAATTGTTTCCCTTTCTTTTTGTATATCCATATTGGCCTTAGTCAGCGAACTTAACAGGACGGAATATGGCTATAAGTTATCTCAAAAGAAAATAAGCCATCTATTTTACATGGATGACTTAAGGTCGTATGCTTAAAATGGTTGTGAGTTGGAGGTTCTCCTGAAAAGAGGAGCATTATTCAGTTAGAACATTGAAATTGTGTGGATAAATATGCTAAAGCCCAAATTTTAAGCGGATGATTACAATAAATAAGTGGTGGGTGGCTATATACCGAATCGAGCCGAGCTTATCGGCTTGACGGTCGAAGTCTCTGCCTCTGAGCAGAGAGGAACCTGGATGAGGCTCCGGCGAAGGGCAGAGTCTCGTTCGGGGAGGTTGACCAACCCGATCCCATTCATACGGGTTCTACAGGCATTTTTTGGCCGAGCCTACGGGCTAGGGAAGCCCACGTTAAACTCGGCCTTGTATGCAACCCTCGTGTGGGGGTGGCTAGATAACGAATCGAGTCTAGCCGATAGTAGTTCACTGCAAACCAGACTGACAGTCATACTAACACCTTCCACATCTTGTATTATTATTTCGTGTAATATACCTTCGTCACTTCTACTCTTGTGTTTGTGTTGTTCTTCCTTGGTCCTAACCTGGACCATAACACGTGAAAATTAAGGGTTCGCTCAGCGATGTTGGAACTAGTTTATCGAGTGAATTCACCATAAAAAATGAAAGAAATAGTGCGAAAAGTGTACTATAGATTGATATTAAGAACTGAATTGAATTCTCAGAACAGAATTATGTCCATTAATAGCCTTGTTATACCATTTGTTCAATATAGTTTCAACATATAGAACTGGACACTAAATGATATCAGACGACTTGATTCTAAACATAGGATGCATCATCGAAAGGCTGATATACACCGTTTATACATACCCCGTAAAGAAGGTGAAAGAGGTCTTATGCAGCTAGAATTGTAATACAAGACAATATCTATTAGCTTACTCTCATAAATTGGAACATCAAAGGACTGGATAATACAATTAGTCAAATATAAAAAATTTGAAGACTCCCTTCTGTTATGCTCTATCATTGAAAGAATCACATCAGACGAAAGAATGCACTATTGCTGCCATATCTATGCTGAATCTACCCAATACTTACTTCCCAGTTTTGACAGAGTTCAAAACTACGCGACGTTGTGGGCGATTAATTATTTTCAATTCTCTACCCGCTTTCCCACTGGCGAACGATTTTAATTTGTTAGATATTTATACGTCAAATATTTAGACGAGATACATTCATAGCTAAGACATGTACTAATATGTCAACTGCGATGGATCATCCTCATTAATTTCATATTCCATTAGTAAGAAAGAAGTTCTCTTCTGAGGACTTCTTCTCAGAGATCATTACTTTGTAGAACAGACTGCGCTGAGTATTTTTCTCCGATCACTGCAAATTAAACCACTTCAAATTTAGGATCACTGATATTGATCCCACACTTATAAACTGCACTTAAGTCCTTATTTTAAGTCTGAACAAAAATGCACATTCAATAACACTCTACCTTTTATGGCTCTTAGGCCTTATACTATGTGAATATTTAGTAAAATAAAACGACATACCTTCATTATGGATAAATTACAACTGTATTGAATCAGTCGGAACCTACTAGAAATTTGAGGGTATTCCATGTTGCAAAAAGAGCATAAATGAGATTATCGTGTTGCCCAATGAAACCAGTGCTGAATAGATAAAAGCCAACCAGATCTATGTCATTGGTAGAATTTAGAATGGTAAAGGTCTGGAAAACATGTGAACCCACTGGTGAGTTAAAGACGGGTCAGCGAGCAACGTCTGCCCTTATTAAGTGGGGCAAAACAAATTGACGCAGTGGTTAACTGATCTTGAATAAAATCAGATTAAGAAGCATGTCATGATGAGAGAGAAGATCTCGTACATGAAACAGAGAATGATGAAGTTCAGATTCAGACGCCTAGAGATGTAGTAGGGTTGTTACAGGTAAGGGAGACGGAGGCACAATACAGTGTAACAAAAGAATCTTTTGTTGCAAGCCAGAATGTAGCAGATATATGGAAGAAGTGACCCGAAGCAATGCAAAAGGGTGAACGTTTACATCTATAAAGATGTGTGATAGAAAGTCTCTTAGTGTAGTTCAAAAAGTGAATGAAGAAATTAGACGGATAAGAAATAAGAACGTATTTGGAATTAATGATAAGCTTTATGTTTTTGCTTATAGAGAACGGTTGGGAAAGTTGAAGGCAAAACAAAAAGACAATTCCAAGCTGGTGAAAATTTCTGGAAGAGAAGAATAATACTCTGGCAAAAATACCTGACTATAATCGAAGAGGAGGAGGTATCACATGACTGGAAGATAGCTTTCAATATCGGAATCGATTTAAAAACTTTTTCGGACGTAATTAAATTTTATTTTACGATTAATTAGTTGACAATACTTATGATGAATGCGAACCACTGTTTCCTGCTGTATGTACAGAGTTTGGGAAATAAATTTGGTCGAATGACATTATATCACAATGGAAATACATAAAGGTTACCAGAGTTAGAGGAGAAACAGACGAATCAACTCTTGTAGGAAGATTTTGCAATTCCGATTATGTGGAAAGTGTAGTTTATAAGGTCACTAAATGGAAAACAGCTAGACCATATATTTTATCAAATATCTACAAGAATATTTATATCATGTATATTACCAGAATAAATAGTTAAGGAAAGGATAATAAAATATCCATGAAAAAGCAGACAGGTAGAAAATTAGATCGATTTCTTGCTTGGATTTGATTTTGAAGTCATTGACATGAAGCCCGAACGATATCTACCTTCACCATACTGAAAATGATCTGCTCTGTAATTAGTAGCAGTTGTGCCAAAAATATACACACGTGCTAATGAAGACAACAACTGATTGACATAGGGATATTTATAAATTACCGGAAAGGCATGAATAACTTGATAATTATCCCATGGCCTATTATTATTATATTATCCCATGGCCTATTATTATTATATTATCCCATGGCCTATTATTATTATATTATCCCATGGTCTATTATTATATTATATTATATCACACTCGCGGATCTTAAAATCCATGGACATGCGTGGTG
This sequence comes from Acanthosepion lycidas, assembly GCA_963932145.1. Taxonomy (NCBI): domain Eukaryota; kingdom Metazoa; phylum Mollusca; class Cephalopoda; order Sepiida; family Sepiidae; genus Acanthosepion; species Acanthosepion lycidas. The sequence goes on along the minus strand of OZ010579.1, from coordinate 131,896,900 downwards.
TAGCTAAGTATATTATAAAAATTAAACGGAAAAGATTGACACCTTAGAGATTAGTATTTACATTGGGACGAAAATAAATTTGGCAAAGTACAAAATAACGAGTGGGATTTTACAAGGTTAACTACCTATCAGGTGCCTGCTATTCATGGATGATCTTCACTTGTATACTGCTATTAAAGACCAGTTGGACACTTTGATAAGCATCTGCTCACAGAATACGAGGATGTCATTTTGACTTGAGAAGTGGGGAAAGGAAGAAGGAAGAAAGGTGGATAACACTGCGATAGATATAGATGCAAATGTTATAAAGAGGTGGTAGTCGACAGTTGAAATCCCTTCCTCTTACTTGCTTCCATGATAACTTTAATCTTCAGAAATTTAAATTTAATGTCAATCGACATCTTATGATGCCTTGAAATTGATCCCCGTCCTTCACTGTATCCTTTCCACAAACACCGTCTTTTTTTCTTATTTTTCAATCTTTGTAACCCCTTGCGTGCATAGTGGCACTCCCATCTTGCTTGAAGTGAAATGGTTAAAAAAAATTCTCCAGTTGGACAGGAATGCAAGATGAAATCACACCATATAAGAGGATTATATTCGGCTTGTCAAAGAAAATTTGTGAATTGAAGTTTAATGGTTGAAATATAGTTTTAGGCTTCAATGCATAGAGAACTGAGTTTGTCAAGTTTGTTTCAGACCTCACTAAATGTACAAATTCGGACATGTAAACTAGAGTCGAAAGAGAAACATATATCTTATGATGAACTGGGAATTAGGAGAGGAGATATATGGATAAGAATGTGGGTTAGATCAAAAATATGTCAGTGCATGAAAACTTATCTACTAAGCTAGAGTGAATACTTAAAGGTGCGCTGAAGAAAAAATATGAATGTTATTAGCGAGAGAGAAAACTTATTGAATTATAGGAAGAGAAAGTCGATGAATGTAAACGTTTGTACAGGACAAACAAGAATCTGCGTTTCATAATCATGGAAAAGGTTTATGAATTGTGATAGAGGCCGAAGATGTGATCTGTACAGCGCAGGATCTTAAGAAAATATTCCGTCAAGTATTGATAAAACAACTGCTTTTCGTTTGTTTAGACTGTATAGGAAATCTACTGGAAATGTGTAAAACACTTTCAAAGACTGCACTCATGACAACATATCCCCGAGAATACACTGGGAATTATGCAAGCAAGGGCATACACGATCATCAACAACCAGGAATGAGCGACTGAAGGTCTTGTGTGATATGACTGTCATGAATGAAAAACGCCGTGGTTTGTACACACGACCAATTATGTATGCGTCCTGATAGAAGTTGCGCTAACTTGGCCCAAGCACACCATGAATTAATGAAGTCGAAAAGATAGGGCTACCAAGAGCTTGCAGGGCAAATCAGTGAAATGAGATGTCCCTTCTTGGGTTGGTCCCTGTTGGGCTATCTTTGTAGTATCTCTATCCTTTAAAAGATGAGATGACAATACTCTTAACAACATCATCAAGCAGCATTGGTTGATACAACTCACATCTTACCGAAATAAATTGCCGGGAAGTAATAATATAAGTGTCTGACTGGATGTCACATCAAATAATATATATTTTTCATGAGCAGAGGAAACGGGATATCATCAAGGTTGTGTGTCAGGTGGGTGTTTTTTTTTAAGTATGACGCATGAGTCAATCAAGACAATATGGTAGTCGCATCAAGATACTCAGGAACACTAACATTCTCGAGCTTTCTGTGCAGAATTGTTTACTTGAACTCAGGTAATTTCATATAGGCCCCACCTACAAAGACTGCCATCATATCACGCCCATTTTGATATGATATTGCGTACACCTGGTACAAACGAGTGTATTAAACTTGTTGGCATATTGGGCTTCGTATATTTAACTCCCAGTGTTACTTTGTTGATCTACAGCACACCCATTTAATAATCAAAAGCTTAATATTCAAATGGGTACTAGTAAAATCTTCAATGGATGTTAAAATATGCCTCCTTCGCGAATGAGTGTCTTTGGTCAATCCAACCTCAAAGTTTTAAGCCCATATACGCTACCAAATTTGAAAATTTAGAAACCACACACTCTTTTTTTTTATTTAATCTAGTTATTCATAGTAAAGAGTAAGAAGTTTAATTTCTAAGTCGCTGGCTTTTTGCTCTTATAGCGTTTAAAATAAAACCAAACACTTCACATACATAAACTAGAGCGCATAAGAAATTGAGAAATTTTTCGATAAACGAATTCTGTCTTGGAGTTCTGACATACTTCACCATTCTCAGGAAATATCTACGAAAGCTACAACTCACATACAGTCTCAATCTATCCAGAAGAAACTGTCAGGATTGAGATCTGGCGAATCGTTCACGTTCTAGCGTCCTGCTGCTTGACACATTGTGAGACGAAATTCAAATGACAGTCACGTGATATAACTAACGCGCATATCAGTGAACTTTGCACTCAGAGATGTCGGATTAGATACGATCTGATGAACTTTAGCGAGAGACTTGAAGGCAACCAGCAATGAGTAGTTTTGTATTAATTAATTGCGTTCAAGTCATCTGGAATAAATGAAAAGGGAAAAGACTGCTAAATATGAGTTCTCAAACGACATTTAATCGGGCGAAAAGTCACTGAAGAAGTAGACAGATAATAGTTGGTGCAGTCAGAGAGAAATTTTGAAGCAAGCAAATGAGCATTAGGATACAACGCACACACTGTGTTACACTGAACGGAGATTTGATTAACAAGCAATATTCCTTGGTTATGTCCTTCCAGGACGTTGGTGGTCATGGCCCTCCACAACGTTATATGTTGTAATTTCCTCCTTATTATACCTATCAATTTATGTTCTAACATTTACACAACTCCTTAGCTATATTACTCTGTGTTTCGTCCTGTCTCTCTTGTCTATATTACGACAAGTGTGTTAAATTCTCCAAACCCTCTTTCCTCATGATGTCCTAGAAATTTAAATTCTCTCTTCCTGATTATAGGTAAAAGTGAAATTTTCTTACCCTTTTTCGTTTCCCTTCACCGTTGCTTACATGTTCCATTTGGCAGGAGAGGACATATTTTTTCATCAATAAATTGTTTTTAGTATTAAGAACGGTAGACGAAATTAAATGAATATACTCTTTAATAAATAAAAGAGGCGTCTACACAAATAAGTGTATTCACTAAAAATAATGTTTGAGTGTTAATATGTGTGTGCGTATATATATATATATATATATATATATATATATATATATATATATATATATATATATATATATATCTCCATCCACAGACAGACTATCTGTATCACAGCTCACCAGTGTGGCTAGACGTCCGGTTGTCTCTTGATAGGATCAAAAGTCGGCTGAATTGACGTTAGTCCGGTATTCAAACACTAAGCCGCTGACGCACGGCAGGCCCGAATGTGAATTTTAAGCGTATTTATTTTTTGATAAACACAGTGACTGAGAGAACTCGATTCAAGTGACCGAAGAGTCATGCATTATTAGCCGTAATAGTCACTGTATATCTTGAAAATAAAAATATATTTGAACAAACCGAAAAAAAGTTCAGTAAAAATGAAAAGAGTAAAGACGTCCTTGTAAAAAAAATAATCAATCAGCACCGTAATGCCTTGTGTAAAGAAAAAAAATACACTGACAGAGTAAATTAAGTACAAAAGTAAAAGTACTCAATACACTAAGTAGAGCTACTCTAGTAGGAAGGTTCTGGCTCACTAAATTTATATATATATATATATATATATATATATATATATATATATATATATATATATATATATATATATAAGAAGCAACATTTCTTTCAAACATATTTCTTTGAATATGAGAGAAAATAAAATTTGATGATTTTTATTTTTTTTTTTTTTTCAAACACTCATATATTTTTCCGTTGATGTGATTAACGGTGATCAAAAATCGTCCCTATTGCCCATTGCTCCCAGTGCCTTCGGTCACATTTTTAGCATTTATTTTTTTTACATTTGGCCGTTGTTTTTAAGAATTTCTTTTCATGTCTGATGTAGGTTTTGTGCTCTTCGAATAGCAGTAGCGTTTATTCCATGCTTCAAGAGTTTGGCTTTCGCTAGAAATAGTGTTGTCATCTTCCTATTTAAAAAAAAAGTTCAACAGATCAATTTTGTTGTTGAATAAGGTAAGGTCTATACTGCGCGCCAAATGATTTATGTAAAGAACCTCTCTCACTGTGAGAGTTACTATACATGCATATATACATATATATATATATATATATATATATATATATATATATATATATATATATGTGTGTGTGTGTGTGTGTGTGTGTGCGCGCGCACGAGCGTGTGTTTCTGTGTGTGGATTGTTTTTGTTTTTGATATTTCCTTGGCCAGCTGCCAGTTTTTGGGTTGGCTTTTTGTTGGCTTTGCAAATACTCTTTTTTATAGACACGAACAAACACACCCATTGTAAATGAAAAACCTGTGCAATAATGCCTTTCTTTCATTATATATATATATAAGACAAGATATATATATATATATATATATATATATATATATATATATATATATATATATATATATATATATATATATAAGACAAGATAACTTTAATGAAAAGGACATGTTTTTTATTATTAAAGTAGATAAAAAGGTATCTCGTTTAAGAAAAATATTTTAGGCGCCGTTCGGCCGAAACTTTCTCAAAACTGAATCGTCGACAATATAATACAAAGATGTTGATAAGAAAAATTATTATCAACAACTGATATTAAAAATAAATTGGCCAATAGTCATATAAGGAGGAAAGATTAAAAATTATTATTAAATATGTTCCCAGTCTGTCAGTAGTTTCCCCGTATAGTGCCAACCTATATTTCATCTCCCGTTATCTACACAGGGCAGGACGTAGCGTATTGATAATAACAGACTCCAAGATGTCTAAATGGAGCCTCGTCCTAGCTCTGTGTAAGACAGAAAAAAAATCAGGAGAGTAGCTCCTTCTGAAAACGGCAGAATTTAATAGGTAATCGCAGACTTGTGAGTTTACGAACACTGATGTAATTGGCTTGCCCGGAACATGCTGGGCGATCCTTACCTCTAACAATTGAATGGTCTTGCCTACATAGTCGATCTCACATCGACATTTATATTGATATATAACTAAACATTGTTGACAAGTAATCAAGACATCCTTCAGTTGAGGTGGGGGGGGAAACCCTTTTATGTAGTAATATTACTTCGAACCGTAACAGCATTAAAACACCGTTTAATTGAATTAGAAATTCTGTCTGCATATGTTTGACTCCAAGGACCGATCCAGGGAAGTCTCAAATAAACAGGACCCTTACAGGGACCATATCTTTTAGATTCATTGAAATTATGGATCTTTTGTTGGTAGCTGTCAACACACATTCAGAGTAACCATTCATCAATAAAAGTTGTTTGATTTTCTTCAGCTCGCCTAAAGTCTACATTCAGAGCCCAACATCAATACGTAGTGAGTAAGGGTCTTAATAAGATTAATTTTCCTGGATTTGGGTGCAAAAGAATGCCAAGTAAAGCCCAGAAAAAGTGGGTTTACGATAAACACAGGTAAGAAATCCTACATGTGTTCTCTCCATTAATACATCCAAGAAAGGAAGCTGATCATTCTCTTCTATATCCATTGTATATTTTAGAAAAGGATGGAGATTATTAATCCGAGCGAAAAAAAAACTCCACCATTTTACCTAAAGTTGAAAAAGACGTAAAGATGTCATCCACCTAGCGGAAGTATCAATAAGGTTTATTAATCTTATTAAATAGCTGTTTTTCATGAAAGACAACAAAGGGCCCAAAGATCGACCCATCGCTACTCCATCTATCTGCTAGTATATGTAGCTGCCAAAGCTGAAGGAGACAAACTCCCTAGCCATCTCCATCAACTGAGCAAAAACATCCTCATGTATTTATATGTCTATACTTCTGAGGTGAGGTATTACGTACATTATTTACATTATTTCTCTCATCTTTTTTGCCATATTTATTACAACGTTTCGGCCGTTGTACGCTCCGGCCTTCTTCAGGTGATTGGAATGTCGAACTGATCCCTTTATTTCACTCACTAGATAGACTGTTCTAGTTCCATGTGCCATGTTTGATGGATGTCAGTTATTAGTTATCTCCTGTTAATTTCCTTCTGAAAGTTCTCCACTGTCTTAACCGGGTATTGAACTGTCACTGGATCTAACCAACGACTTTATCCACTGTGCCATGTGTCCTTGAGGACATCTGGGTATGAATTTCTGGGTATTATAAACCTAATGTCTTCAGCAACCATTTTTACCAGTGCTTATTTTGCATTTTTTGCTGTTATTGAATGTTTTACCAGCGCTCATATTTCATTTTTTGTTGTTATTATCGCTTTTCTCTGGCACTCCTCATTACTGGTTCCCATATTGTATTCATTTCTATGCTTGGTCAGCTCAGGAGATTTTTGTGGCCTAGCATATGTGCTGATTCCTTATGTTTACGAATTCCTCAATGGTGTTCCCTGTCTATGATCTCAACCTGATCCCACAGAGGGCGGTGATCTCCCTTCTCTCTCCATATGTGGTCAGCCACGCCTGATTTTTTCACTTCCCCTCGTGTTACAGCTTCTGATGTTCATGAAGCCTTTCCTTAAGGGGGCGGTCTGTCTCCCCTTTATATTTCTTTCCACAGCTGCACAGGATAGCGTACATACATAGTACTTAGTCATGTTTACCTCTATGGGGGGGTCTTACTCGGGAGAGATATCTGCGAAGTTTCGTCAAGCTTTTGAAGGTTGTCCTGATGTTATATGGACCGCAGATCCTTTGTGTTTTCTCTGATAACCCCTTGACAGTGGATAAAGGCGTTAGTTAGATCCAGTGACAGGACCAAAAGAGTGTGAGTTCAATACCCGGTTAAGGCGGTGGAGAACTTTCAGAGACGAATTAAAAGGAGATAACTGACATCCATATATATATATATATATATATATATATATATATATATATAGGGAGAGAGAGAGATACAAAGACAAGCTGAAAAGCAACTTGTAGGCAGTTAATATACCACATAACACCCTTGAGCGCTTTGAAGCGGGTAGAATGGAGATCCTCGTGTTTTAGTGGACTCAGCTATTTTCAATCTGCTTGTCTGAATTATCTTCAAGAAGCGAGAGCAAGATCTAAAAGGTTAGTCAATCTAACAGTGATCTCATCTCACAATTCTCACACCTGTTCCATACGTGACCTTCTTTGTAATTCACTAGCGGGTCTTAAATGCCACTTAAGATTATCGCATAAACTTTCATAACTGAATCAATTAAGTGGCAGATCCTCATATGTCGAAACCGACAGGAGAGAGTACATTATATATATATATATATATATATATATATATATATATATATTTGGATAGATAGATATATTTATATAGCTATATATTTATAAATGGGGAACATCTGTCATACACATTCCTTATGCACCGAATTAATACAAATATAATGTGTGAGATTAACTATAATAACGATTAAAATAACATAAATCATTGAATGATATGAACAAAGTTAAAATGATTTATATACATTGAACGTCAAAATTTAAATTTCAGTGCTGATCATCCCGACATATTTAGCTGTTGTATAAACAATTTTTGTTTTCTTTCCAAACTCACCTATCTTCGACGCACACTCTTATTTAAGCATAAGATTGATTCAGTCAGTGAAATCATTATTTTTCCCTAACGACGTTCCTTCTCGGAAGAAAAACTATCGGTGAGAAATTGTCAATCTTGTCATTTATTTGAACAGTGTTCATTTGCTATATGTATATTTTATGTATTTCATATATAAGCAAATATATACGGATGTGTAGATCCATTTGCATATATAAGAATTTCTGTCATGTAATATTCCGAAGAGTCTGGTACGTATCGATAGATATCAATTGATTTGCAGAAATAAATACAAACAATCAGAGCGAAATAAATATTCTATATCATAAACACCGAGAGATTTCTAAGGATTTATCTCGAACATTCACCCTTGGCACCGGAAGAATGTAAGCAACTACTTCAGCCACCATGTTCAACATTAATGCCGGGAAATTTTAACAACACATGATACGCATCTGACATCAGCATAATGGAGGACTGAAAATTCCTCGGATTCACGAGGAAGCACCCCGAAGAAAATATGTTTTATCATTTGGTTAAATTTTGAAAGATTTCGTCAGATTTTAAGAACTTGCTTATATGGTCGGAATATCTGAATATTTTGTTAAATTGTGAAATTCTTCGAATTTGAAATCAATGGAAACGGAGAAGCACATTTCTCTCAATCTTTCATTGAAGAAGTTATTAATCCCTTTACTCAAACTCTGGTGTAGTAACACGAGTGATATATATATATATATATATATATATATATATATATATATATATATATATATATATATATATATATGTGTGTGTGTGTGTGCGTGTGTGCGTGCGTATTAGGATATTACACCGAAAACATGTAAAAATCGCTACAATATTGCAGTCGTGTTTCGATGCGTATCAATGAATCTCATCAGGCGATAGTACATTACTGGCGAGTGAACGATACAATACAATCTCTATTTACGAAAAAAACGAAAAGTAAAAGTGTGTAGCAATTTTTACAGGTTTTCCCCGTAATATCCTAAAATAAATAATAATTCTCTACTTTATATTGAGTTTCTGTGACGCGTTTCATCACTTAGGAATTCATTGAACTGGGCTTCGTTGATGTTGCCACGTCTATACATGCTCATCAAACGAGAGACGCTGGTGGTTTCAAAATTTAAATAATCTTTTTTAAATATATATAATTTTAAAGAATATTTAAATAATATCGAACCTGTATTCCTATACGGATACTGTTATTTGATCTGACGTGCTATACAATTTAGCAACAGAGAAGCGTCTGGTTAGCAAAGTCCAAATTACTGTTTATAAACATACAATATTTTTCTCGATCGATCATTTCTGAAACGTACCTTAACATAAACAATGACAACATATAATGAAATAGATTTAGTCTGCCAATTATTTAATAAATTTTTCTGTTTATATATTATTTTTATAGATACAATTTATTTAAGTAGATGTTTTGTTTTTAATTAACCAGCATTAATTACAATTACTGGCCAAAATATAGGTTCGATTTCTTTCGGAGAAATCATATATTTTACGAAATTCCTCAAACATTCAAGTCGGTAAATGTAATTAATAGTTTACTTCAAAACAATGCAATAAATTGAATAATTTATATCTATAACAATAATGGATAAACGGAGAATATATTAAATAATTTTGGGATGTAATCCTTTTCATTATATATATATATATATATATATATATATATATATATATATATATATATATATATATATATATACACACAAATATAGGTAGCTATACTCGTTTCGAAAAACCTTCAAATTTTTGATTTGCCAATAATCAAATGAATCTCGAGGGAAAAAATGGTTTTTAAAAAAGAAAGAGCTAGAAACATGAAAGTCTGTCGAAAAAAATCGCACAGATACAGGTTTAAACCCAAAGAAAAAAAAAGACACGAGTAAACAACTAACTAACAAAGGAGCTCGATACAACCGTAGAGCAGACCTAGATAAACCTAGTGAGCCAGACAAACCTACCCAGGTTTCACCGAAGTGGTTCGTCAAGGAAAGCCGGCTGGGTAGGTATGTCTGGCTCACTAGTTTTATCTATCTATCTATCTATCTATCTATCTATCTATCTATCTATATATATATATATATATATATATATATATATATATATGTGTGTGTGTGTGTGTGTTTTGTTTCCTTGATTCCCTCACTAATGAACTGAAAATATTCCCTGAAATTATTGTGCAATGGAAGCCCCTCTTATTTCGTTATTTCGTTATTAGAATGTATCATTAGATAGAGTAACAGAAAGGAAATACGCAAAAACATAATAAAATGATAAGCAATATTAAACAATGTTACTTAATAATGTATGATGTGTCGTATCGTCTGAATAACAACATCTCAAAGAAAAGTTATTTCAAAATCCTTGCTGGTACTTTGCAGAGTAATCCCCAAGAGAATTGTACTTGTTACATGTAGTCGTTAAGAATTTACTCTAGCGGACGTAGATGTTAGCGTAGTACCTGAATGTCAGTCTTGTATCTGCGAAACCAGTTTCGTGCCACTGGGGCACGATAATGGCACTGTAATCCTGATGGAAGGAACCGGTACCGACTGGAAACTTATATTTCTTTGTATGTCACAACTCTAAAGTCAGACTCCATCTCCAAGAAAATTTCATGAGAAATAAAAACAATTATCAAAACAGAATTACAGAGTACCACCAACATGTTATGTTCGCAAATAATATAAAACATCTTGCAGACAGGTAGCCTGATGCGGTCAGCTTCAAAAACGAACTTAATTGTTTGGAACACTACATTGCGACCTGCTGATATTTTCTAGATGAATATGAAATGATTTGCATTAAACATAGTCTTCAAAATAATAACTGAATATATTACATCAGCTTCTACAGTCAGAACGAGAAAGGTTCAATAAGGACCAGAAAACTGCCACGGTTTTTCTGCCTTACCTCAAGGACTTACGAGAAAATATTAAGATCTGCTGTACATAAAACATCAAGACAATATTGAAGAGCAACTCCACTCTTAAGAGAAATCTCTGCCAAGTCAAGCCTAAGACAGAGGAGAACGTGACTAAGAACTATATGAACTTTATTCCTTTTAGTTGTAGTAAAAAATATAAAAGTGGATCAAACTACCCTAATAGTAAAACTGGAGAATCATTGAAACACCGTAACTTAGGATGAGAGAATGAAACTAGGAATGACTAGTCATGTATGGAGGGGAAAGTGAAGTCATCTATTCCTGCAAAATGAAGTGAATATACTGAACAAGGGAACATTGTAGACTCAGACGTCTGAAAGAATAATCACCTCGGCTAGGCTTTTTGTAAGGCTTGTACCATAGAAATAAATACAATATGGGAAAAGTTAAGAAAAAAGAATTAACAGGCTTCAACAGCTGCTACAATAAAAAAAAAAACTGATTGCACCCATGCATGACAAGTAACATACGTTTCATGAAATTCTCCCAGACAAAAAATGAATTAACTTTTTATTGACCATTCTTGGATTCACTTCAGTAGAGGTATAGATGTAACCAAAAGTACGTTTCTTGATTTATTTGCCGGTTCGTCTTTCTAAGTTTAGTTTAATGACAAATAGAGAACTACTGTTGGAAAATATATAACAACTGAATTGTTTACAAATCATAATAAAATGCTGTTATCATTTTGTATACAAAATTAACATCATTCTATTATAATGTCTTGCCTAAAAATTCAACGCTTTCAAATAATTTTTATTTGAGTCCCTTTGCTACAACTAAAGCACGTTGCAGACTTCGATAAGCCTTCTGTGTTGTTGTGTTGCTAAAAAAGATAGATAGATACATCCATAAATAGAGACTTAGATAATGAAAAACTTAGATAGGTAGATAGATAGATAGATAAATAGATAGATAGATATATAGATAGATAGATAAAGAAAAACTTAGATAGGTAGCTCGCTGGCTAGCTAGCTAGATAATAAAAAACTTATATAATGAAAGATTTAGATAGATAGATAGATAGATAGATAGATAGATAGATAGATAGATAGATAGATAGATAGATAGATTTTACAGTTACTTTCAAATGATCCTTACTATAACATGCTTATGTCAAATGGCATATTTTTTTCTTTTTACTTTATTTTTATTCAATTTTCTTTTCTTTCTTTAAGAAAAGGTTCTCATTTAATTTCAAACATTCACCAGTTGAGTTCGAGTGAAGCTTTACGTCTTTTCTTCCACGTCTGAATCGTTCATGGCAAAGTTAACTTAGTTCATTAATTCAGGTGACATGGAGTGGTGGGATTTTAGTTCACCTTTTCATCAGTTCGAAGACCACCTGATCACAAATTAATCCCTTGACAAATAGTTTTGCCGACATTCTATGATTGGAAATGTAGATATCATTACCGGTTTTATTTCGGGTTTTTCTATTTCTCTCTTACATTTCCTCACTTTCTCTCTCTCGTTCTATCTCTCTCTATCTTTCTCGCTATATCTATATATCAATCTTTCTCATTCTTTTCCTTATCTATCTCCGTTTCTCTCGCTAGCTTGACATTTTTCATTTATCGCTATAAGTATAATGTTTTCTTCAGTGCCTGATTGGTGTCATTCAGTAACATTAATCTGTGTTCAGTCTCATCGACTTCGACTATTATTTTATAAAGAGACGTTGTTAAATTCAAAATATGAAAACATCATCATACAATTCGGTTACTTGTAAAATCTACTATGAATAAACCACGTATTGGGTAATCGATCAATCTGATTAATTTTGTATGGATCTGTTATAAAATGAATCTGGACAACATCAACTCTTGAAGACTTTATCTCGCTAATGTTAAAATATATACGCAATAAAATAAAAAGCATATTGTGAAATTTTAATGTTCTGAAAGACCGAATAATCTTGTAAAAGAGTTAATTGTATTTGTTATATATAAAGAAATTATTTTTTTCTGATTATACAAGGTGGTTGTCGCAAAAGAGCACAGGGCCAATGAATACGAATAAGTATAAAATATTAATAGATCATTATCTACAGAGTAAGTGACATTCTTGGAAACGTTAAAGTAAAAAGGAAAAGTTCAGAAGTCAATTTGAATGGATTTGATTTGGTTTCTTTTCTTTTACGGCATATCAAAACCTCAATGGGTTATTTAATACCAACAAGATTTTTTATTGCTGATAATATTTTGATAGTTTAAATTAATGAAACAATTGTAACCATATCCATTTAGGCTGTTTAGGGTATCAAGTACTGAACTTTCGAAATATCTGGAGAAGATTGGTGGCAATGTCAAGATTGGACACTTTGAGAAGACTACATTACTTGGAACTGTCGTATAATCCGAATATTTTTCGAAGCATCTTGAAAATGGGCAAAACACAAGTAGACAATTGATAATTTGGTTCTATTTACAGCCAAAAGTGCTACGTTTTCAAATTAAATACTATTACTACTACTATTACTATTACTACTACTACTACTACTACTAATAATAATAATAATAATAATAATAGTAATAATAATAATAATAATAATAATAATAATAATAATAATAAGAAGAAGAAGAAGAAGAAGAAGAAGAAGAAGAAGAAGAAGAAGAAGAAATATAGATTTAGACACTGATAAATAGTAGTTAAGTATAAAATTCACAGAATGGAAAACTGATTCTTCTTTTCTGTGCCGAATCCCTTCTGGGCATAGCTGATCATGTCTCTCCACTTCCTCCTATACCTTGTAGTTCACAATGTTTTCTCTTTTTTCTCACGTATCTTGACAGAGTTTTCTATCTCTTTTGCATCATGTCGAGAATCTCATTAACTATCCATTAGTTTTTTTTTCTTTGTCCTTCTCTTTTAGGATGATATCGTTTTCTGATGTCCCTAAAGCTTCTTTTATAGTCGTCCCATTTCGAGTTTACATTTCCATTTTGTCCCTCGTATCTTCTTTTCATTTTGCCCAGATATTTTTTCTTTCAAGTACGGGAAACTCAGGAATTGGATGTTGCGTTAAACTTCTTCAGCTTCTGTAGTTTCAATCTTATTTTACATATAACATGGCGATGATTGCTTCCGCAGTCGGCACTTGAGTAGGTTTTGGGTAGGTTTTACACTGAACCATTGCATTCCTGAATCTTTCGTTGAAACTTATGTAGTCAATTTGGTTTTTAGTTTTCCTCCTGGAAACCTCCACGTTTATCATCCTTTCAGATGTTCTTGGAACCATGTGTTGGCTATTACCTGGTCATTGGCCCTGCACCACTGGATTCATTTTTTCTCCACGTGCGTTGCGGGTTGCTAGTCCGAATTTTCCAACTATACCCCTGACCTCTCCCTGCCGTTCAAAAATGTTTGCTAAGGATGACAACCAGCAGAAAAATATACTCACCATTGTCAAAACCTTCAGCGAAAATGTGTCAAAGCCTACTTCAAAGGCGATAAACTAAGGGAAACTACAGATTTAGACCTTAATAGAAAAACAAGATTAAGATGGTTCATACAAATACTTAGGAATTAATGAAGATTGAATACAACATCCGAAACATATTATTGGAGAGTGAGTTTGATATTAGAATGCGGACTTGATAGGGCCAATAAAATGAAGGCTATTAACACTTTAGTTATACCCATAATAACATACAGCTTTAATATCATTAAATGGAAGTTGAATAACATTAGAATTTGGAACCCAGCCAACAAAAATCGAAACGAATACAATCTAAGCCAAACGAGTAAAACAGAAAACAAAGCAACTTGGCCAAATTAAATTACAAAGGAAACTTGAACTACAAGTTGTTGCATGGCAAATACCTAAAAAGAACGAAAGAAGCTGATGGCGATCAACAGAAAACACACCAGTGGCTGAGGAGCATTGTGTTGAAAACTCAGATAGAAGGCCTAATTATTGCAGCTCAGTGCCAAAGCCTTACAACCAAATCCTATAGCGGTCGCATAATCAAGGATGGACCTAACCCCTAATACAGGATGTGCAGAAAAATATCATGAAACTGTTGATCATAGTGTCTCAGAATATCTGGAACTAGCAAAAAATGAATATATATATATATATATATATATATATATATATATATATATATATATATATATAATTATTTATTTAAAAATATGATTCCAACTCGCTACATAAGAGGTCTCATGTTTCAAAACAAGAGCCGAAAACTTCAAAATAATATTTGAATTAACATGAGTTAAAGTAGGTTCTGTTCCATCTTCAAGCGAAATTTACGAGTTTTAATTGTATGGTCAGAATTGAAATCAAAAATTTTCATGGTAACATCAAGGGCGGATTGTTTAGAATCGGCAGGGGTAAGGTGTTAATAATTTGTATCAGTATAGAGTTACTTTCATAGATGCCGGGTCAGGGTGAGGTGGGGGTGGCTAAATTTACGACGGAGTAAGTTTTTGCATAGTCTGGCTTGAGCGTCTATGGAATAGATAAAATTCCTAACTTTTGACTCTACTATCTAAATACAGCACACACAAAAACTAAGCAGAAACCTCGAGAAATTGTCAATAATCCTAATAAAATTCCGGCATGTCTAACCAAATAAATTACATTTCTTCTACCTAAGATTGGTGACACAAACGTCCCGAAAAACTATTGACCAATTATATGTCTTCCAACTACTTTCAAACTGTTGACATCTATTCTGGCAAAACAGATATATTCCTTCTTAGAAAGAAAATGACATGCTACCTCTTGAACAAAAAGTGTGCAAACGCGGCTCTTACGGATGTAAAGACGAATTATTTATTAATAGGTTTACCATGGAAATTTGTTTCAAAACAAAGAACAATTTCAGAATTTAATGGATAGAATACTGTAAGGCATTACATAGTCTACACAATTCCTAAATCTTATCAGTTATATAAGGAACGTTCGTAATCTGACACCGACTGCAACAATGCGTTGCTAAGATCTTCCAGTTTCCTGGATGGTAGGGACTTACGCTCACGTAATCTATATTGATTATACCCAGAAAGCTGGTGTGAAAATGCAGCTGCATGAAAAATGAATAATAATATTCTACTCGATTGGATGGGAACGATAATTCATTAGGAATTGTGCAAACGATTCTCATTTCAAGTAGAAAATTAATGCTAAAATCACGCACCAGAAACTGCATTAGTATTTAGTGATTTTGAATGGCACCCAATTCGCGTCTGAAAGACAATATTTATAAACAACTTCGGAGTTTGTGCAGTAATCAGCTTATTATTTTTTGCGCAAAGTTTAATAATCGAGCTTCTTACACAATTTCTTAAATATTTTAATGTTTGAACAAATAACAAGGAATACCATTCTGCTAAACTAAACGAGCAAGATTAGAAGAATTCTTGAGTATTAAATTGTCAGTAAAAATAATTTATTTAATAATTGTGTTTGTTTTCTTTGTGTTGCTGAAGCCCGGCCCCGTCAGTAGAGACGTTACATCAGATTATGTCAAACTAATGTAGAGGTGAGTATAAAGAATTTGCTTGTAAGGAATATAAGTGGATATAGTTGTTAATGGAGGATAAAGTTAATGACGAACATTGAATAAAAACCAAATAAGAACGTATTAAATGGGAAAGTGACGATGATAACCATTATCTTGAGAAAACTAAAATAGTTGTAACGCTGAATGGAGAACGATATTGGGAACATAGGAAGAAAAGTTAAATTATGTTGAACTTGCCGCAGATATCGTAGAGGGGGCTGCAAATATAAAATGACCTGACGTTACCCTAGTAGCAACAATGATCACCATTTTTTTTTGAATGCGGCTTATACAAAAATATTTGAGCAAATCGGGATGAGTTGTTCATGAAAAATCAAATGTAAAAGATGATTCAGCAACATTTGTAATAAGGAAGCAGTAAATGAAATTGGACATACTTCTGAGGAGAAAATATTTCTTTTACATGGATAAAATATCCACTTAAAAGTAACCCGTAGTTGTAAAATATCAGAATGAGTTATAAAAAAAAAACGTTTTAAAACAATAATGATGATATTGTTAACGCTGATAAAACCTTAAAATATCTGAATAAAGAATGTATCATCTTCAAAGGGTACCTTTGAAAGATATAAGGAATCATTAATAATATAGGATTATCTTAGAAACGCATGCAGAAGACGATAATAAAAGAGAAAGAAAAGGAAGAACATATGTATATACATATATATATATATATATATATATATATATATATATATATAAACCCTGATTACAAGGTTGATTAATGTCTTTAAGTAGACTTCAATTGGCTTGTCCATGTTATAATTTTGCATTGCTAAGAGTTGCAGCTCAGATAAAACGCCAGTATTTCACAAAGTAATCCACAAAAGAGACAATGATTTATCATGTGAGATATTAACACAATACTCTCTTCCTTCTTTCATCTGACATTGTACTATACATGCGTGCGTGGATTAAAGACAATATGAGAGGTGCATATTGAAATCATACTAAATCTATTATTTGAAAGAGTAACAATATTTTAACAAGTAATCAATAAAATATTATCCATAATGTAAGAGCAGATGTAGTTACTTTCATTCTTATTTTATTAAATTATTCAGAGAAAACGTTTAGAATGTTGACATTGTTACTAGTTATATAATTGGACAAAGGTATCTCTAAATAATAACTGTTCATCCAGAAATATACCCTCAATTTTATGTGTTAAAATAAAAAAAATAGAGAGAGAATACAAAATTATGGTTCTTTTTGCCACGACCTACTATCAGACATGAACATACAGATACTCCGGATAGGTCGTAATAGGTATATTGGTGCTGTAGCTATGGCAGTTTGTTGTGGAATCCTCGGCACGCGAAAAGGGATTGACACACCGTTTCACCGTGTAATTATGACACACTTTTCCCAGATGGCAACTCCTTATTTCTCAGTAATCAGTAGCTATACTTACTAGGATATATCCAAGTAACCACACAAATTGAAAATGTGGAGTAATTGTCAAATAAGCAGTTTAGCAATCACTAGCAGAAGTGTAAATTTTTTATCAGTTTTCTTCCCAGTCCAGCGTTACTTTCTCTCAAGTTAACAAAGCACTGTATCCAATGCAATGTAGCTTCGCCGTCGGTTCCTAAGTCGGTAACACTTATGGTACCATGGCATTGCTAGATTTGTAGAATCCGGGTTATCGGATGTCGCCATTGGCCAGTTGCAAAAACGATGCTTAGGTTGAAAATTCATATATTTTTGGAGGAAATGTTTATGGAGGAGAATGAACGGGACTTTAGACCCAGCCTGTCATCACTTTCTAGTTCAAGATGACGTTGCTTGTAGGTTCTATCCTGTAGGAGTTCACAGAGATATGTGTGGTACATCTTATAACAGCCACGTTTCCCAACAGTGATGTCTTATTCCACGAGGAGACTGCAACCCACAATTTCTCGTGTGTCACTAAGCTGGTTCGAGAAAAAAAAAGATCGAATTGGACTACTCTGCACGGTAAATATGGACCCTCTTGCAACACTGGATAAACAATTATGCATTATATAGAACTGATTACAATCAGAGAATCAATTTTTCATTCGTACTTATCACCAGTAGTTCACTGTTTGTTTTGATGATAAGTTTATTTCTAACTTCAATTCATTTTAAGATGTAGATAATCATAGCTCTCCACAACTTCCTTTTCTGAAATATATTTCCTTAGACTAGCTACTAACCAAAGATAAAGAGTTTAGTCTGTCCTGGTATTTGACACTGTTATAATTTTATTTCATCCTCTTCGCCAAAATGTTGTAACCTAGAGAATGTTACTGAATAGAATAATCACACGAAGCTTGGTAATGAAAGATAATAATTAGGATAAAAACAACACACATAAGATTCGGCCGCGGCGCGTTGAAAAAGTAGTCAACTGCTAGAAGTGAGTCAAGTGAATTCCACAATGAATCCCCAACTGCAGGATATATACCAACCGCCCCACGCGGTCAGATATGGCACAAGGCCGAATTTAATATGTGGTATCCGAGCCCGTAGACTCGGTCGAATGTTCAAGGTTGGGTAGTTGTTTCCCAAGACAAGATTTTACCCTTCGACATAGACTAGTCTGGAGATCCTCTCTGCTCAGGGGCAAAGAGTTTGACCAGCACAGCTGGAGAGGAATCTCCAACTGCAGATCAACATACAGTACTGGATTTATGTGAATGGGGGCATATCTATTATCGTATGTAGGTATGCTACAACAGACACTCACCTGTAAGAATAAGAAATGGATTGCTACATTCCGAAAAAACACCTTACTGCCAAAGTGAATGCAATCGACTAGACTCCCTAGTTCCTCTTTTCACGATGATAAGAATTACACTATAAGCACCCCGACGGAATTAATAAAGTGCGGATAAAGTGCAAGGTAGATATAAGAATATGATCGAAAGCATTTGCGAGGTTAACAGCAAGGATTTCGAGTAGAGATGACAGATTTAACGAATTGTAACTCGGTTTTATGCAAAAGTGTTTAAACTAAACGAGAACTCAAAAATGATTTCAAAATGTTTGGAAGCAGAAACTTCCATGCACAAATAGTTTTATATTATATTCTAAATTTATGTTAACTTTCAACCCAAACAAAGTTTAAATGTTGTCTTTTCCTTCTGTTTGACGTTTGTCTCCAATTCGACGTGTGTGCCTGGATGTGCATCACAGTATTTACCATAAACAGGTTTTATAAATGGATATGAGGTTGACACACTAAACAATACATTTAATGTTTTGAAATTTAAAGCAGAAACATTGAAGAATTTTTAAACATCATTCATGCCTCCCTCTACTACTCATTTCCAAATGAATATTACTCATTCAAAACTGCCAATAAAAATTCTCTTATCTGCTGTCAGCTCAATAAAGATTAAAAACAAACAAAATAAAAGAAATGGGTCCACTGACAATTCACATGTGTAGAATTTACATTGTATTACAGAAACAGAGTTAAATAGATTAATAAACCTAATTGGGAAGGATAGAGGGGAATTTCATGCAAATAAGATATTTTAATCTATCTCTCTATCTATCTATCTTTCTATCTGTATGTCTGTCTGTCTATCTGTATGTCTGTCTGTCTATCTGTTTTTTTCATATCTATCTATTTATGTCAGTTTCTATCTATCTATCTATCTATCTATCTATCTATCTATCTATCTGGGCACTTTGACGTTGTGTAATGGCTAGTAATCTTGTATCGCGAGACCAATTACAACAGAGTAAGGAGCTTCACCCTCATTGAATGTTCCATTCTTTCCGTCTTGTGCCACATCTACGGTACAGTACCTCGACGTGGTGTAAAGGTAAACAAGCCAGATAAATTAAGGCTGAATAACGATTTCTATCCATACTGGTTGCCTCATATATTCGGCCTTGTGCCAGAACTAAGCTACGCTTAGAAAGTCCTCTATCTATCTCTGTGAAGTTTTATCATTATTTACATCATTTATGTGTGAACTAGTGTCCTCATCTTTTGTCATAATATAAACAAAATGCGAACAATAGTTCACGTATAATAATATAAAAAATTACCTATCTCCGTACATAGCAGACACACACACATATATATATATATATATATATATATATATATATATATATATATATATATATATATATGTGTATGTATATATATATATATATATATATATATATATATATGTGTGTGTATATATATATATATATATATATATATATATATATATATATATATATGCGTGTGTGTGTGTCTGTATATGTATATAATATATTAGTTGAAGTTAGAGGTTACCTATTATTATTTGACTTTACAGTTTGATATCATGCGTACGTCCTCACACGATTTTCACATAAAACGCAAATGGAGCCAGAAACCTTTTGAAGCTGATATGATCAAACTAAGTCCATTACTTCCATTACTGAGAAAAATTCCCTTTGGTTCGTCAATAAAACTCGGCGATAATGGCGGGAACATTTTTTTTAATTCCATTTTATTGACATCGAATAGCCTTTCCTGCAGATGGTTATTTCACACCTTGATTCTTTGTATGGGTTTCTGCTAATGCTTTCCCACCGATGCATCACAGTATTAATTAAACCATTATGTTTACATGAGTTTTTTTTTGTTTTTGTTTTTTTGCTTCGGTTCAGAGAATTATTCTTGTTACTGCTTAATGAATGAAGAATACTGCGTAATGCCATTCCCTGTGGAGATCTAGAAGGATTAGAAAAGAAATACTGTTTTGGTCGGAACCTGATCACGAATCATCTTGCTTCACAGCAAGAGGCGAGTAGGTGTTTTTGCAAATTATTGCCACTTACTAATATTGAAATCGCTTACTGAGTAAGTTTAAAACTTTGGGTTTTATTAGTCAGTAGCTGTAAATTATTTTAGCTGTACCATGGACAATCAGGGTTATTAATAGATAGATAGATCATGAAACAAAGTGAAAATTTTATTAACAACTCTTTTCACCGAGTGCTCCGGCTTTCTGTCTTCCTCAGGTTAGAATGAAAGAAAAAGAAATTTGTATCAAAGGAAATGTGTCTCTGAAGATATGTGGTGACCTTAAATGAAATGAAATTAGATTACTTTACCAACTCCAATATCCAGATTCAAGATAACGCCTGTCACCTGATTTTTGTTTTATTTATATCTCACTGAAGTAATCTAATTTAATTTCATTTATGGTCACCACTTATCCTCCCAGATACCAAGGCATTTTCTTTGCCAAAGAGTTTTGTGTTTATATCATTCTAAACTCAGGAAGCCAAACTTTTGCCTCGGATAATACAGTAGATCCTACAAACAGACTTTGCTTACATATTTATTTATAACCGCCGTCTCTGTAGAACATTTTTATTGACAAAACTGAACTGGTTAGTGAGCAAAAACAGATTGGGTTTCGCCGAGATATAAAGGCGAGCGATTTTTATCTTCATTGGGAACTGCGCACTCGTAGTTTTATATCAGACTTCGCTATGCATATCAGTTTTAAATCTGGAAATGCTCCCCTTCATGTAGTGGTTAGCAAAGTAATAGTATCTGATGATATAAGCACTGTCGGAATATGTCTATTCCAATATCAGGTCTTATTAAACTTGGTAAACGCCGTTCGGAACCAGAGAGATGTCCTGTCAGTTCAATTCACAAAGCTTCTTTATTCTTGTAACTTTTATCCGGAATAATAAGAGGTCATTAAGTATCAAAATCCCTTGTGTTCATCATCAAATTCGTTTGGTAGTCTTGTTGCACTTACTGTCCATTGTTCCTGCCCGTTGAGTAACCTTCAGTTGCAGACGATGGCACATATTTTATTCCGGTGTCTTGTCCCATCTGGTTGATCAGGAATATCCAACGATGTACTTTCTTCATTATATATGAATTGCCATGCCTTCGATATAGTTGGCCGATGAAGGAAATTCGAGAGAGAAAAACAACGACAACAATAATAATATTTATTGCATATTATCAGGTATTTTGACCAAATAGATGTATGGTGAGAAAATATGTTACACACTGAAATTTTAGAACACACCTGTACCCTTTCTCAACAAGAATTAAAATGAAGGCAGACTTTTATCGGCGGAAGGAATTTTTTCGCAATTCTTGTATTACTGATGAAATCTAGTATATTTGAAATATTTGTTTGCCCCCAATTAGTGATTAGACGGTTTTCAACTAGCTTTTCGTGAAAAATGTATTCATTGAGAATGCCTAACTAACTTTTTTATACTTAGGATGTGTGAATTTATATTAAAAAAATCATCTTTTAACTCGTATTTTGTTGTTCTCTTAGCCTTTAAATGAAGACGTTAAACGGACGCATCTAATGTTATCAATACTGTAACCAGCTAAATGTGCAGCTAGATATTGACGTCATTGTTACTATATGTTTACCACCTTGGCATTGAGATCACTTTGCCTTTGTTAAATAATAGTTTAGTAGACTATTATTTTTAGAGGCTGTGTATCCCTGCTCCGAGTTGATATTTGAGGTCAGATGGAAGACAAAATAAGGAAGTCGATTTTCATTGGCTGAGCCAGTGTGAAAACGATAGATAGAAAAAGGTATTTCAAGGAGTCGAGTCTAAAGCGTCAAACAATATAAACGTATTCTCTGAAACGTCCCGCAGTGGAGGGAGTGCTCCCCCAATGTATATGTCAACGTTAATTAGTTAAAATTTCTTCTGTTGATGTCTGTCATCTCTTCCCCCCACAAATAAAGATGCGATACAACACCTTGGTAAGCGATTGATTTTTGTAGTCTAGATTCTGTAAGAAGTGATTGTAGATTTGGATGTTCTCGCCAAGTGGGGTTGCACTAAATATCGGATAAATTGCAGGTTCAAATTTTATGTAATGGAAATAATTTAGTAAAATATATGATAGTTTGTGACGGTAGTAATTAACTTCGAAAACCATAGGAAATCTGGAATTTTTCGTATTTGTCTCTTAGACTAAAAAAGTATCTCTATTGTGTCTGGAAGGCTTACTGATTAATTAATAATTTTAAGTGGATAATTTCTTTTAAGAAAGTAAATAGTTGTCCTATGCATATTTTGAAATTCCCAATAGCAGAACAGTTGCGTTTCATTCGTAAACAGTGTCATCAGATTATTGACAGTTTTAGATTGGTAGGGTGGCAGCTGTTAAAAATTGTGTAGCAATCACTCTTTATGCGTATTTTTGTGGAGATGTGGTTGTTAAGACGCGTATCAGTGTATCTAGAAACGAAATAGCCGTGAGTGAATATTTCATTGTTTATTTGTTGCTGCTTTGACATTTTGTTTAATATATTGTCTGAAGTTTATGGAGAGTGTTCTCAGCATATGCCCATGTAAAGAAGATATCGTCAACGTATCTGTTATTGTGGATGGATTCTAGGCGGTAACTACGTAACATGTTTATTTCCAGGACAGCTATAAATATGTTTGCATAGCGGAAGCCACTTTGTTCCAATCACTGTGCCTCTGACCCGAAGAAAATGTTGATCATTGAACACAGACCCACAAACGTGTGTGTGTGTTTCTGTCTGTCATTGAGCATATTTGAGAGAGGAGCATTGATAGATAGATAGATAGATAGATAGATAGATAGATAGATGTGTATAAATACATACATATATATATGTGTGTATATATATATATATAGATAGATAGATAGATCGATAGATAGATAGATAGATAGATAGATATGAAAAAAGTTATTTAGATATTAATAGGGATATACAGATATATAGCTAGATATATAAATAAATAAATAATGAACAGGCTGAGATAGATAGATACATAATAAGCAGAATGATATATGCATACACATATATATATATATATTAAAAAGAAGAAAGAAACCGCAATTTTTGGGGGTTATAATGTGGATTTTGAATAATCCACATTACAACCAAAAACGTTTGCGCTTTCTCTCTTCTTATTAATATACACACTTTTCTCTCGTTGAAACTACTATAACCTCTACCTTATATATATATATATATATATATATATATATATATATATATATATATATATATATATATATAAGAGAGAGAGAGAGAGATGGACAGACTGAGATAGATAGGCACGGTGATCCCCGAGAGGAAATCCGTTCATCCTTATTGGTGTCAGTTCGGGATCAGATCGGTCTTCGAGGCATTCAAAGTAAACAGTCATATTTTACCCCATTGGGTATTTTGTGCAAGATCGAAAAACAGAATAGTCACCAATCTCTGACAATGGAGAATTTTAGAGGTGTGCCCATATATAGTCGTACCATCGGCATAGATATTTGCAGATGATCTGATTATATTCTCAACCAGATCATTTATGAAGACCAAAATAATGGTTGGTCCGAAGAGTGACCCCTGGATGACGCTTAGGTTGAGATATCGGTTTCCAGATGACTGGTCAATGATAACTATCTTCTGAGTCCAACCTGTTAAGAAGGATTTTATGATCAAGACCCTTACAGTGATTCCATAACCGGATAGCTTGTGTAGTAAGTCTTTGTGTCACATCTCGTCGAAGGCCTTTCAGAAATCTATTGCTGTGGTCCTCGTTTTGTGTTTGTAATCTAGTGCCTCACTGTTTCTATGAGTGATGGTAGGTCATCGAAAGTCGATCGGGCCGACCGAAATCCATACTGTTCGTCGCTGAAGATGTTTTACCTTTGCGCGATGACCATCTTATTGATTATAACCTGAAAGAGTTTGCTAATGATACCGAGGAGACTGATGGGTGAAGACCGCACGCCCGCGTTCTTAAAAACTGGACACACGCTTGAAACTTTCCACAGGTTTGGTTTGAATAGCTTTGTTAGAATTGGGATTTTTTATTTTCTTAAGGACAGCCAGTTGAATTTTTTTGTGGACCAATGGCTTTCTTAGGGTCAAGGATTTTGATGAGTCTGGAGACTTCACCTAATGTGATGCTAAGGCATGGGATATGTCGAGGAGGATATTATCTCAGAGTCATTTGTAATTGTGGCTACAAACTCTTTACATGGTGATCTTCCAGAATTCACGGGACCCAATTTGTTTCTTTTAGACTTTGGTTTGGGCTGCTCATGCAATCTTTGCGGATAGTTGTGAATCCAATGAAGGCCAAACTTCATCGCTCTTTGACATAAATGTTGAAATAATGCTCCTGGTGAGTTATGGCAGGGTACGTCAAGGGATGCCTTGGTTTGGGTATCAATCTGGACACTGATTAAGGAATGGTCTGAAGTGCCTAGTGGAGATAAAACTTTTGATAGTAATTTATCAGATCAGGAGATTATGAAGAGGTCGAGGTGGTTCGCCTGATGTCCCGTCGTGGCCTGGACCTAGGTAGGTTCTCCTCCGATCGTATCGGTTTGTTCATAGGCGAAGAATTCTCTGCAATATTCTCTTTAAATATCAGTTTTGATGGAGTGGACTAGCCACTTTTTTAGGATGGAAATTGAAGTGACTGCAGATATGAAATCTGTCCGAGGGGAATCGAGTGATTATATTATCACTCGTCTTAGATATTCGTTCGAAGATTACCGACCCTTCGTCCTGAGGACGGTAGAGAGGAAAGACGCATGTGGTACTGTGGATAAGTTCCACGCAGAAGCACACATACGAGATAGATAGATAGATAGATAGATAGATAGATAGATAGATAGATAGATAGATAGATAGATGAATGTATGGGACAAATATCTAAAAAATGTAAAGTAAAAGCTCTTTGATTTACGCTTGAAAACAATAATTAAATATTGCTTAAATATAGATCTCTTATTCTGCTATTTACATTCCAAGAATCCCCTTCTTCCTGATTTCCAGAGAATATTCATCGAAAATCATTTATAATGTCTTTTATTAATGAAATCATTGTCCATGCCTTCCTCCCGTTAAATCCTTATCGATGTGCTTATATCATGCATGTAAAAGACATTTTCTCGCAAAAATCACATCCGTTAAATACTAATCTGTGTAAAAACATTTTCATTCTGATTTTCAATACATTTCTATACTGGACGGATTTGCGATGCATTCTATAAAAGTACAATTAAATCCTGGATAGCAAAGCCTTCTTCTGCAAGTAAAGTATGTATTGATTCATGACAAAGATCTATTTCCTGCTGGTTTTCAATATTCGACATCAAAAAATGGATTGAAACTTATTCAAAACATCATAATTTGATGTTTCATCATAAATGTATCTCCCAAAAAGTTAATGATAACGCTGACTCAAGTGATAAGGAAAGATTAGCGGTAAAATAAGTGAGTAAAAAAAAATGTATTTTCTAAACTAGCGTCAGATCTTGCAATGTTACTATTTATATGAAAGATTGGATTTAATGTAAACTGCATGTTTTTCTTTGCTAAATGTTACTGATGGTTTTAGCGGTAATATAGGCATTTTCTAAGCTTAACTTTTAGCATGAGAATCTCTACCTAATTGAGAGGTCTTGGGGATGATCTACATCATTCGTCATGATCTTTAAAACAAGTTGACCAGGTATTATGTCATAATGATATTTCATGACGTGTACAGGGTTTGGCAAAATTCGCGCACCATACCGAGGCCAGCGCAACCGACGGTTGCGTGGAGCTGTATAATGTTTATCCTTGGCCTAAGTGTACTCGCTCGAGTTCCCCACGTTAAACCCGATGTTGTGTCACATGTCGACTCAATAAATGACCATATTCCGCGAGGATCGTCGCCATCATCAGCTGCAGGACCAGCATGCCATCAGCCAGCCATCTTCACCAGTAGAAACGATAGGCAATAATTATTTTTTTTTCGGGACCACACTTTTCAACGACTACAAAACTGTCTTTCTGACATTTCTTAGGCACATGATGAGGAAGGAGGACTTGGAGAAGTCACACTTCACAGAGCATATCAAGGGCAAGAGAGATAGTGGAAAACAGTGGGCAACTTACCTGAAGAGATTATGTAAATGGATGGAAGAATAGTGACCAGGAGGCTTGGCAAACGGCGAAATACTTCTATTTGCTCTGGGAAGGTTATGATTACACCCGTCACCAGAGGACTGGGATCATAGACGAAAAAGTAACACTAATATCCAATGCTACGTTGAGTAAATTCTAGAATTGAAAAATACCATGTACTTGCTGAAACTAACTACTTTTCAAAGTTTCACAATACATTTCCATTTTAGCTTAAGGGTGAGGAAACATCACCTACTACGATAGCTGAAATTGTTTAGTAACATATATATATCGAGGGCTATACGTTCCCCTTCAGTAATATTGTCACGTGGAATCTTACGTGCTGTTGTTTTCTTTATGTCATTTGCTACGGCTAGTTCAAATGTCTTAAAACAAAATATCTAGCCGGGCTAAATCACAAATTTAACAATATATAGATATAACTCAACAAATAAAAAAAACTACCCACATTTCTCACCCACACAAGACAGACAGGCTTACGGACGTGTGGAGGGCTCACACTTATACACTCACCCACACAAATATACACACTTACACACATCATACGCACTCACTCCCTAATGATCCAAATGATAACACACACCCACAGGAATACACACGCTTACACATATCATACTCACTCACTCCCTAAGAACCAAATAACACACACACACAAACACTAAACAGAGACACATCCCCTCACCAAGTCCAATAAAACTGTCAAACTGACCAGAGAATTCATAGCAGCATCCAGCTCTTATCTCAAATAACAACTTAAAAGAGACTGTTTGACCAGCACAAGGAATGTTAAAAGATTCATGTTAAAACGATAAAAAAAAATAAAAAAAAAATAAAAATAAAAAAACAAATGAAAACTACATACAAAAGTTCATTTTCTCCATCAAGACATTCATTTCTGTAGTTTAGTGCTCGCAGCATGCAGAAATATTTCTCCTCCCGATGATGGCCATTTCGGCCGAAACTAGTCGAGGAATCTAAATGGAATAATAATAAAAAAAAACGAAAGAATATTAATCTACAACCCAGTGTGTCTGAGGATTTTAATTTTTTAATTTTTTTTTATTGTTCAAAAAAAAAAAAATATATATATATATATATATATATATATATATATATATATATTCTTTTAATGAAATTATTTTTATATATATATATATATATATATATATATATATATATATATATATATATATATTCTTTTAATGAAATTATTTTTAATTAAAACTGATTATTTATTTTTTTCACGTGATGCTTTAGGACAATCCACAAATTATATACAGCCGCCCGATAATGTTTTTCATTTCCATTCAAATCGCCTGAAGATTCTGTGCAAGAAATGATTTCGGTATTTATTGATTCTAAACAACGCTTTTAAAATTCTTTTAAATTCATGTCTTGTGCATCCAATGTAGACTTTTACGTTCTCTGGATCCTCAATAGATGAGATATAGCACTGGTAAACTAATTATTCATTGCGACATTTATTATTAAGAGGACAGTTTTGAGGATTTCTGCAGTTACATCATTTCTGTTTATTTTCATCTCTTTTTATTATACTGTCTAAATTTCTTAGATTTGGGTCTAAGTGTTTTCTCAAGATATTAGCATTATGTTTCTTAAGAAACGAGTATTATTATATATGCGAAAAAATCAGTACTAATACATAAGTGGGAGCAATGGAAAAAAATCCAAATGACCACTTTGAGATCACAATGGGATCACTAGGCTCATCAGAGTCTTCTCATTTTATAGGTCTTTTTTTATATTATACAATCTTACAGCATTTCGCGAAATTAATATAACAGACATTGGATTGTAAAGAGACGATGGACTTATGGTTATAAATAATTCTACAAACATTAAAATTGATAAAAAATAGAAAACTATTATACATAGAATTTAAATGCCTGAACTTAAAAATTACTGTAAGTACTAAATTGAAAAAAGGGGAACTTCCTTAATATAACATTAAACTTAATGAATAATGTATACATACCTTATAAAAAAAACATTACTACTTCTTTGTATATACACCCAAAATCTAATCATCCTCCATCTATAATTAAGTGTATACATCTATCTATCGAAAAGAGAATAAGTACAAATTCAGCAAACATAGTAATTACCATAATAAAGTTCTAAAGCATAGTGACTACAAAAGCACAAAACTAAGTTATATAAAAATGAAAGTGTAAACCATATAAAAAAAAGTAGAAAAATCATTTGGTATACACTCACATACAACCAAATGATAAAAAATAAATTAGGATAAAAATGTATTGCATTAATCGTTAAACATTTTCCTAAAGACAGGAAACTAAGTACAATTTTTAATAAAAATACCCTAACATTAAGTTACAGTTGTACTGAAAACTTAGAAATGATAATTAAGAAACATCATGCTAATATCTTGAGTAAGCACTTAGACCAAAAAAACCTTTTGAAGAAAATCTTTATGTATAAAATCACAAATTTAAAGTCAAAACAAAAGTGCCGAAAATTTTTTGTCATTAAAAAAACAGACGACATGCGAAAAACGTATGTCATCATTTGTTGAACAGGCACCTCAACCCTACCCTAACTTAACCTCATTTCAAAAGTAAATCATATTTTGATACAATAGTTGTCAGTGAAATTAATTTTCCTTATCTTTATAAATTAATATTAAGAATGTATGTGCTTATAAAACTCAGTAAATTTCAAAATAACTGTTGTGTATTACGAGATAGAAATTGGTCTCCAATGAATGACAAACGCAGGAATGAAATATAACAAACAAATGTATTTACACAATAATACAATTGGTAATACGGTTAGTAGATCAAGAAAGGCGGTTAATAGCAATAACTTGTATGAAAAAGGGGTGGACCCCATAACAATAACTTATTCCAAAATTCGTTTGAAAATGAAACAGTATTAGGGATTTGAATTTAATTCTATAATTAAATTCGAAGTTTTAGTTTCTGTTTTTGAAACATGGTAATTCCTTTGTTACGATGGAACCATATTTTTAAATTAGTAAATTTATAATGTTTATGCTCTGCAGAATTATATTAAGCACTGTTTTTTTGGTTTTTTGGGGGTTTTTTTATATAAAAATAATTAGGAACACCGGATTATAAATCTTACTGTTCTTTCTCTTTATTTTGCGATGGGTAATTATTTGTTCTTTTATTTTGGCATGAACGTTGTCCCTGCTTTTGATTTTACGCACTGCACTGTATAGTAGGGTTAATTGGGCTCCGTCTGAGCGAATTAGGTGATCATGACACAATTCGTTCCACCAGATATTGTGAAACGGGATGCTGTATTCCTCAACAGTCCAGTCGGAAGATCTAGCACGATCATTTCAGAATGTTTGTGTGTCAATCTTATGACAGTACAGGGGATTCGGAAAGATTTTGATGAGTCTAATGGTGATTACGATAGTATTTGGTGTGATCATTTCATTTTCTCAGCATAATTTTCATTTCGTTATTATTAATTTTGGCTTATTTATTTTATGTCTTTGCTTTGTTCTTATCACATATTCCAGTTTGTAAGTTTACGTTCGTTAGGAAAATTGAGAGCTCACTCAGATGGCTCTTATATTCAAGCCAACATATTACAGCCAACATCGATTCGTGTAACTCAAGCATTAACATTTCTTGATCTAATTTATTGTAACATTTCTAAGTTGTCAGGATTATTAATAGGCAAAACCGCAAGAAACACTTTGTTAATTACGTGACAATAATTTCCTCATCAAGTTTTCAAATCAGCCCAGTTTTATCCTCACTTTTTATCTTGATTGGGTCAGTCTTATCTATTTCCCCATCTCCGCTACTAGTGAGTGAAATTCATGATTCTGTTTATCGACAGAATACAACGACCGATCATTCTTTTCTCAGTTGGGGCGTTCATATTAACGTATTTTTTTTTCTGTTTCAATGCTGTTTCTTTAAATTTTATTGCGGTGTTCACATTTTCCTCACACTTTCATTTCATGTATATTTTTTAATACATTTTAAAAAGGACGGAAAAATATTTGTACATATGAAGAGATTTTAAAAGCCTGGGTGTTTTATGAGGATCCCTATGCATTGTGACACATATTGGATTGGATTTAGATAGATGGTTTCTTGTAGAGATTGGGGAAGTTGTTAGATGAATGGGTCTTGAGTCTGATCAGTGAGGTGTAGGATTGACAGCCTTTCCACACTTTACCTTCGGCTTTGTGACATAAATTAATATAACCACTGATAACAGAGAAGGCGTGCACAGAGTGACACAAATTCTACATCAAACCTTCCTCAGGTTTGTATTCAGAGCTTTCCTTCTTCTAGGCTTGTTGATCACTTAAGGTAAGAAATCCGAGGATACCATGCAGTTTTAAGTGACAACTGGTGGAAGGTGGTTTTATGACATTTCTCACTGTATTAGTGTGGATGTCACCGAAGCACGGAACTATGTCGATTGATAGAAAAAGAGCAGATTAATAGTTGTGTAAATATAATTTTCAAAAAGATATGTACTGGTGACATAAAGCTGAAGAAGAACCGAGAGAGAGAAGAAAAAGAGTTGGAAAGAAAGAAAGAAAGAAAGAAAGAAAGAGAGAGAGAAAGAAAGAAAGAAATATAAAAGAGTTGTGAAAGAAAGAAAGAAACAATCAAACAAGCAACAAACATAAAAGAGTTCTAAGAGAAAGAGAGAACGAAAACAGAAAGAAAGAGAGAGAAAATAGAAAGAAAGAAAAAGAAAGAAAGTAAAAGAGAAAGAGAGAAGAAAGAAAAATGAAAGAAAGGAAGAGAAAGAAAGATTAATGAAAGGAGAGAATGAGAGAAAGAAAGAAAAATGAAAAAATGAATGCGTGATAACAAATTTCTATGCAGTAAAATGGACTGATGTTAAGGAGCAAAAGAGTGCGACAGAAAGAAAAACGGATTTCTCAGATTGGAATCAAGTTTAACTTTAATGCAATTTATGAACATTGCCCAATGTAATAAAGCGTAAAGTCCTCAAACGCTACTAACCTAATAAAATCGGACTCTTCATAGAACCGGATTTCCGAAGCTATGGTCGAAAGTTCGAAGTTCATTTCGACAAATAAAAGCAAAAGAAAGAGATGTTAAAAATAGATAAAAATTCTTCAATAGCCAAACAAGGAATTACTTATGTTTGATCACAAACTATTAAACAGAATTGAAAGGATATTTTAATTCTGTCGGACATTGTTTAATTTCTTTGTTACCTGCGACTACTGTCCTCCACTTGTCGCTTTTTATAATAATAAATTGGCATGTACTTAATTTGATGACGTCATTACGTGTTTGCCTTCATTTGAATACGTATCACATTCTTTTAAATCGGATTCATTATGACTCCATAGTTTAATATATTAGAATAAATATACTATTTAAATTATGTAGTTTTGAAGAGAAAAAAATGGGTAAAGTACTTTTATATTAGGTTGGTGCAAAAATAATGTCGTTTTCTCACATATGTTACTTTTATATATGATTTCTGAATTAATACATTGATATATATAGCCATGTTATATATCATTTTGTAGCGCGTTTTTCGCTCTATCGAATCGTGTTATTCGTTACCGTTCTCAATCTCTTCATTCATTTTTTGCAGGCTTTTCGACAGCGTGGACAAAATTCAAATCCGCACGATTTTCTTGTTCCAGTTCAAACTAGGCCGAAAAGCTGCCGAGACAGCTCGTGATATTAATGATGCGTTTGGCCCAGGAACCACTAACGAACGTGTGGCACAACGGTGGTTCAAGAAATTTCGCAATGGTAACGAGAGTCTCGAAGATGAAGACGGTCGCGGAGGACCGACTGCGGTTGATAACGAACATTTGAAAGCCTTAATTGAAGCCGATCCTCGCAAAACCACACGAGAAGTTGCTGTTGAACTCGAAGTCGACCACTCAACAGTCGTTCGCCATTTAAAGTAAATAGGGAAGTCAAAAAAGCTGGATAAATGGTTGAACGATAATCAAAAAAATCGTCAAAAACGACATTATTTTTGCACCAACTAATATTTGAATATATTTTCATTTTTTCTTCATCTATTTCTAAAATGTTATGAAATTCTACGCTCATTTTCATTCTGCTACTTCTCTTTTTCTTCCCTGACACTCTCTCATTTTCCATCTTCTTTTTTTTCTTTCTTTCTCGCTATTTTTTAATTTTTTTTTCTCTTCCTTTCATTTACTTTTCTTTGTTTCCATTTCTATTTTACTTTCTTTATTTTTCTTTCTTCCTTTTTTCTCTTTCTTTTCCTTTCTTTCCATTTTCTCTCTCTTTATTTCTGTTCTTTTTCTGTCTCTCTTTCTTTCTTTCTTTCTTTCTTTGTTTCTCTTCTTATTTCTTTGTTTCTCTTAGAACTC
Source organism: Acanthosepion lycidas (assembly GCA_963932145.1). Lineage (NCBI taxonomy): Eukaryota > Metazoa > Mollusca > Cephalopoda > Sepiida > Sepiidae > Acanthosepion > Acanthosepion lycidas. The sequence continues at coordinate 131,863,381 of OZ010579.1, read as the reverse complement.
TTTTATTTTTTTTTGATTGTTTGTTTGTTTCTTTTCTTTCTTTCCCGACTCTTTTATATTTCTTTCCTTTCTTTGTTTCTTCATTTATTTATTCCCAACTCTTTTTCGTCTCCCTCGCTCGGTTCTTCTTCAGCTTTATGTCACCAGTACATATCGTTTTGAAACTTATATTTACACAACTATTAATCTGCTCTTTTTCTATCAATCGACATAGTTCCGTGCTTCGGTGACATCCACACTAATACAGTGAGAAATGTCATAAAACCACTGTGGCACCATTTAACGAGGCAGAAAGAGAAAAGGAAAGAGAGGAAGAAAAGGAGAGGCTAAGAACCGAATCGTGAGTGTTAAGGAAGAACACACACACAGCTAAGAGACAATGGATAAAAGGATATTTTGATAAGTAACAAATGGCGAAAGAGTGTCATTACAATGACAGGGAAATTCTGTGTAAAAAGAAAAGGAAAGAAGGAAAGAATCAGATATGTTTTGGCATCGGCCGTGTTATCTAAGGATATGAAAACAAACTATTGGTACGGAAGACATCTTATTATCAACTACAGGCCGACTGGCCAGAGAGAGAGGGAAAAATTCAAATGAAAATGTTGTTTCAAATGAAAATGTTGTTAAGTGACGAAAAACAGACAAAAAGGCTTAGACAGATATGAAAAATTAAAAAAAAAATACCCACGAGCATCCTTGGCCTGCGATAATAAAATTTTGTTATCAGGAATTGTGCCGAAAGAAAATAAATGTGTTTTTTTTTCTTTCTTCGAGGCGACAGACCGACTGGAACTTTGGAGATGTTCCTTTTTGAGATCATGTCGAGAAGACCACACATTCTGATAATTAGCGATAAAATATCTGACGTAAACCACGTGTAGAACAAGAGTTATGACCGCCATTGTCATATTGTCCCGTTCGCGGCTGGAGAAATGATAAACCATTAAGGGGAAGAAAAAGGAAAGAAGAAAGAGATAATTTTTTATTTTAAGCAAGATATTTTTTTTTCTCTTCCTGAAACAAAGTCGCAGATTCGTCCACGCCCGACTAAGACATCATTGGTCGAGTGGTGATCACGTGATGCTCGAGGGAGGCTGTCACCGCCCATCTGGAGGATGAGTAAGAGAGGTTGCCACGAAGATGTGGGGAGGGCAGTTCACGTCCCTCTGAAGTATGATGAGAAGGTGGGAGTGAGGAAAGGTTCCCAAAAATGGAAAAAGGTGAAAATTCCTAACCAGAGAGGTGGATATGTATTTAGAATTATCGAGGAACCCCCCGACGCCGACAAACCCACCCCGGTTTTGGTCGGTGCCCATATAAACGAAGCCACAACGAGCAGAAATGAGTCGAGTTCCAGCAGTCTTCGGTTAAGGCCAGCCTCGCAGATAGCTGACCAAGATTCCCGCACATTTTCCGGACCATCTCTTCAAACAAAGAACAATTATCGAGAAGAGCGACTTAGATCCAGATCACCGAAATAAGTTTTTCTTTTGACTTTCGTCCAAAGACCCACCGAAACACCAATTTCTTAAAGAGCAGACGACTTGAAGTGTTAAAACTTGCCTAGCGGAAAACGACGTGTCACAATCCATAGAACGGGTCGGGGGATAGATGCAGTCCTATGTAACGAACAACTAGACATAAAGTTTGTTACCTTTTCTTTGATACTTTGAACTTTTGAGTTTTCATTTTATTGCCTTTTATGCGTATTTTTGTGGTATCACCCCCGTTGGACTCGGTTTGCAGTACGGCCCCGATGACTGATTGATTTCCTCTACCTAGATCAAATCACAACGTGGGTAGGCAGACTGGGAATCAAAGTAGGACGTCACAGTTGGTGCCGTGGTAGACTGGGATACAACGACACGGTTGGCGCTGCGACCAGGGGACGACGTTACACCACCTTCCACCAGTTGTCACTTAAAACTGCATGGTATCCTCGGATTTCTTACCTTAAGTGATCAACAAGCCTAGGAGAAGGAAAACTCTGAATACAAACCTGAGGAGAGCTTCATGCAGACATTGTGTCACGCTGTGCACTTCTTCTCTGCTGTTAGTTCTCCTGAAAATTATGGCTACATCTAGAGAAGCATTCAGAAGGAGAATCAGCTCATGTGGTGCTTAGTCTAGTGGTTCATTTCTTTAGAGAAACAACCTTCGAAACTGACGAGATTTCTCAAGTATTTCTTCTGAAAATTAAATTGCCTCGCTTGAGTGTAAATTGAGTGTAAATAGTTGTAATATAATTTCAGTTTCTTAGCATAATTTTCCGTTCAATTATTATTAATTTTTTTTTTTATTTCATTCATGTTTTCATTTAGTTCTCACTTTCCAGGTTGTTAGTTGTTGATCGTTGGTAAGCTTGACAAATCAGAAAGGTATACACACATTATATATATATATATATATATATATATATATATATATATATATAATGTGTCTGTATACCTCTCTGATATATATATATATATATATATATATATATATATATATATATATATATATATAATGTGTCTGTATACCTCTCTGATATATATATATATATATATACATATACATACAGAGAGAGAGAAAGAGGGAGGGAGGCAGGATGTTATCCAGACCGCTCAATGTAAAACCAGAGCGAATGCGAATATTAATATTAATTAAAAAACAGACAACCTTAAGGGTTTGATTTTTCCTTGTTCCTCAGATCATATTTTCAAGCATTAAAAAACACCTATGCCCGTAAATGTGATCTAAGGAACCAGGAACAAAAATCACGTTCTTGGAAAATAAAATATAATCAATGGACCCTTAAGATTGTGCGTTTATTATATATATATATATGTGTGTGTGTGTGTGTGTGTGTGTATACAGAATCCCCCTGTCGAGTCTCGAACTCGTATTTCCCTTTCATTTGTAACCTTTTACTTTCTATTGCTGCTACGATTTCAACCACTCTAACTTTATTCAATACAAATTAGTTTGACACCAGAATTTAAACTGACAGAAATGCTAGTCCAAATTTAATAGATCATTATGATATTTTTCGAATAATTATATACCCGATATATGAGAAAGAAACTGTAGATGCGACAGAAAGAGCCTCGACACAAACACTGTAAATTAGTGGGCGATATTTTTAGTAAGCTTCGTCAAATTCAAATCATTTGATCGATACATCGATGAATATGCAGAAATGCACTTTTACCAAGGAACCTGATTGATTCGAGCTGAAATCAATTTTTAATCATTAAGTAAAAGCAACTCGATTTTCTCAAAGGTATTCGATCAATTACTCGAAAATTTCCCAGACACTTTCTGAAATTTGATTAGTTCAATAGATTTATGATGACAAATTTTGATGATATACCTTAGCTGTTTACGATCATTTCTAAATGTTTTCCTAAACTGTGTCATAGTTTGTCGTACGCTTGCTCTAGCGCGATTGTCACCCATAGCTGTTCAATAGAAATGTAACTTGCTTAGCCCTTCGACCATGTAGATTTTCGCCTAGTTAAATTAAACAAGACAGGTTGCTACAGTAGAGCAAACCTTGTGTTAAAAACAGTCTCCTTGTACGAAAGACGCATTTTTCCGGAGATTTTATTGTGTAAAAAAGAGTAAGTATTGAATAATGGACAAGATCAAATTCCTCTGGTAAGAGAATAATAATTATTAACTTTTTTTTTTTAACCACGCTAAATCTAGGACAATAACAGCAGTAAGGCATCGTCAGGTAAGGATAGAACTCACAACTCTAGTGAACAGGTTGTTGAGACGATCTTAGGTATTATTGGGACATGGAACGCACTCACCCCACGCCCGTTTATTGAAAGGAAAATTTCATGATTAACCCCACTGATCTGTTATTTAAGTAGCTAAATAATGACGATAGTATAAGAGGGAATACATGCGCTAGCGATCTAATTCGATATATTCATATATATAACGTCATCCACAGACAGACTGTTTCGCAGCTCATCAGTGTGGCTAGACATCCGGTTGCTAGGATCGAAACCCGACTGAATTGGTGTCAGTTGGATATTCTACCACTAAGCCGTCGGCGCACGGCAGGTATTTACATGGATTTTTAGCGTATTTATTTTTAGAAACACGCCCAGTGACTGACAGTGACTCAATTCGCGATGCGAAGATTCTCGCTATATTAGCTATAATAGACACTGTATTACGAACCCATACTTACTCCCTAGAGAGCTCAACTGGAATTAATTTTTATTTCAGGAGCCAATATATATATATATATATATATATATATATATATATATATATATATATATATATATATATATATATATATATATAATATAAGCAGTGACTGACCATGACTAAAATTTTTATACAGGTGATAGTTATGCGTGAAAATTGGCAATTTATATACCTGAGACATGATTAGTTTGTGTGTCGGTGATCATAGTCGGTGCGTCCATGGTATGCATGCATCAAATACATTTTTAACTTCTTGAATTTGCGTGAGGGTTATAAAGTGCTCATTTCTACGATAAACTTTTAGTGACCGCTTGTTAATTGCGTGAAAACGTATGTCGGTTATTGACCAATGGTGATTTAATTAAAATATATTAAAGCATTGGCATTAAGCACTTTTTCCGATTTACCTCTATATCAGCTGCTTATTCTTATATATATATATATATATATATATATATATATATATATATATATATATATATATATATATATATATATATATATATATGCCTTGGACAATAAAATTTATTTAAAATTTAAAAAATTCAAACACACTAGTTTGTATATTAATATATTTTTTTTACTTTTTAGCTATATTTTAATTAAGATCCTCGAGTAATTTCGGCCATAATGGCCATCATCAGGAGTAAAAAAATCCATCCTCATTAGTAGCAGTGAACTACAGGGGTGAAACACAGCCTCTGTGGAAGTTGAACTAGGCCTGTAGTTTTCATTTATTTTTTTATAGTTCACTCACACACACACACACACACACACACACACACACATATATATATATATATATATATATATATATATATATATATATATATATATGCCTTCAGCATGTCTAACAATAATAATCGAAAAAATATTACATACTTACATTGGACACACATCCACCACACACACAATCTCTCTCTTCCGCGTATTATAATTATTGTCTTTTTTTTAAAAAATATGTGTCCATCGAGACACAGAAATTTCTATGTTTCAAAACTGTAATTAAAGATATAAATTTAGTTATAAAAATTAAAAGTAAAATCAAGTGTCTCGTCCCATTGTCAAGCGATGTATGGAATAATTTTCTAAGAAATTTACTTAATTTATAAGCGCAGACAATCTTAATATTTTGAATTGTTAAGATTAAAGAAAATTCAATGTATTTTGATTAGGGGTGGTTGGGTTTTAATTTCCCTAGACAAATTATGTTTCAAATATATGTTACTGACAATTTCGGATCTAGTTTATGAGGGGTTCCTGTTCACAAACATAGACATCCGTTATTCAACGTGTCGTTTGGATTTTCATTGACAAAAAAAATTTGCATTTTTTATTTAACCGCTTATTTCATATTTTTATGCACAAATATATCTACATATATATCTACAAATATATCTACATATATATATATGTGTGTGTGTGTGCGCGCGTGTCTGTGTCTGTGTGTAAAGTTGTGTATTTAGGCAGCAAATTTTTATACAAGTTTAACTGAAGACGACTGACAAGATATTGTAATTAAGCCTTTTAAGATTTTTTGTAGTCGTACAAGTATATTATTTTCTGAACAGATACTGTGTAAGAACTGTTCAAATATTCTATGGACAAGACCGCTTTCAGCTAATCTATGAGCCATTACCAAGAATTATTTTTAACTAAATACACACACACACACACACACACACACACATATATATATATATATATATATATATATATATATATATATATATATATATATATATTATTCGATATGTTAATCTCATTCGTAGATTTTACTTCATAAAACGGATTTGTACTATTCAACATTTTACACATTCCCTCGTCTTGTTATTCGTGAGTAAAGTAATTTATTTTTTTACCGGCACTTGTTTTAGTTGAAGTCTCAAAAACAGATGTCTAAGATGTGTCGTGTATCTGGAATTCAGATGCATGAAAAATGTGTGGTTGTTTGAATAGAATATATTTGATAAAGTTGAAGGAATTCGTAGTAGAGTTTATCTTTTCAAGTTGTAATAAGAGAACTGATATATTAGTTACATATTTTATTGTTTCATCAAAGAGTATATTAATTATTGACTGTTATACATTGGAAGATCATCAATAAACGCTTCGTGCATTAAATTACATCAGACTTGTTTTTCTGGTTAATGTAGTTTGCCTCTTTAGCGACATCCGGTTGAATAAAAATCTCATTAATTTTGGTTATTAAATAAAAAAAATTCTGTTCTCGGCAAAAATGTATTAACAGAGAATGATTGCCGTTTCAGCACATCGAGTATATTTAGCAACGAGGGCGAGCCAAGGAGCTCCATTCCTGGTTTGGTCAAGATAGACGTCTCTCAGATTCGGTAATATGGCGTCAATAAATAATGGTGATGGTAAGAATAGCCGTCGTCAGAGATGAAACATTCGCTATTCATTGAACATTTAGTTCTACTTCCAAAACATATATTGAGTTTTCGCCAATCATGATAAACGTCTGTTCTCTCAACAAGGCTCCGTGCCTGGAACGTCTGTTGGTACTCAAGTGACAATCATATATATTATTCCTCGTTAAAACCTCTGCAGAAAAATAGTCAGCTCCCTGTTTGACTACTCCTGTCATGCTCTCCACCGTCGCATCTTTGCTTTAAAGAATAATAAATATAAGTTGAAAAATCATTTTTATTCTCGGCTTTAAATCACAAACAAATGTCGGATAGCCAGGAAACAAATCAACAACCAATCAGATAGTAGGCTCTATCTTTACAAGAGTCAAAATAGACCGAAAATGCAGTATTACTGTCACAGCTGAGCTGGATTTTCCCAGACCTTACTTTTTTAAACTCGACCGAGATCAGAAGTGTGAGTGATGAATTGTTTTCCATTCTATAACCTCTTTGCCATTTACAATTCTATCGTCTCACTAATCTATCGCTATTTTCACATGAGAAAATTTCTGACTTTCATGGTTAGGACCCCCAGTCCACGTACACTGAGTTGACGACTTCTCATTCCCTTCATAACCCAATGGAAAGTTCCACTTGAACCGCTGCTTCTCTAGAACGGTTACATTGGAGAACGGAGAAAATTCGCCTATTCAAGTCAAGGGTTAACTGTTAATTATATTAAATATCCACAAAACATGCCCTCTTGATTCTTCTACATACACCCTTACAACAATCTCATTTAGTAACACTCTAAGTGGCTCTGAACCTTGTGTAGTGTGAACAATAGTAAAAAATATTGATGACGTTTTCCTTCCTAAATATTTGTTTAAGGTGGAAAATGAAAGTCATTGTTTTTTTGTTTTTTTTTTTCGAGTTACATTTGTTGATTCTTTTGAAAGTCGCGAGGTCTTTCTTAATTGATAAAGATCTTTGTGATTCTGTATCGTCTTTGGAATTAGACAAAGTGCAGTCTCCATAGGACCTGCGTGCTTCAATCGTTTAAACACATTTCTAATAAATTATACGGGAAAACGTATGGAGAATTTAGACCCAGAAATACATAACATCCTCCGCCATCAATGGCATTAACGATCTTGAATGAAACCAGAAGCAAGGATGTATCCCACCAGCTCAACATTACAATGTGTCTACATGATCTTAATAGAATATAGTCCATACAAAAGTTGTTTCTGCATACAAATAGAGCAGAGTATTGATCACTTACTTACATATTAATGATTTAATCTAACAGTAAATAAATTTAAAAAATAACCATGATAAGTTAAAGAAATACCTTCCTTACCAGATGTGTTAAGATTATAATTTATCTCACAGAAAAAAAATTCATCAGCAGAAGCCATTGCCTGTTTTAGAAGATGATCGGTTTACTTTATTACTCACCAGCTGTACAAAATGAGTTAATACATGAAATATTCTCAAAACACTCATAAAAATATATTATCTTATCGACATGATCATAACGTCTAATAAGGATATTTCAGCAAAATATTTTGATAAACGTTCCAAATATAACGCTATAGATGTAAACATTACAGGTGGCATTAAAACATTAAAAAGATTATTCTAACAGTATCAGACAACCTTGGAATGATTAAGAAGAGCATTAAGACATACATGAAATAGATTCCAGGAAATCCATTTTTTTTATTTTAAATATGAAAATATATTTTAATGGTTACTGACAAAATACACAGAAACACACTTACGTTCCAAAGAAAAACCTTTTCTTTATTTAGATCTCAGGTGATATGATAAAACTACATCAATTAAGCAGCTAATGGAGAGGACTGACAATAATACGACCGTTTTTGTTTTCATGACAAGCGAGATTTATACAAAGACTAAATATTTTTGAAAGGATTTTATATTTTAAGACTTGTATACAATTTTTAAACATAACTTCAAGAAGACTGACATACTGTCGAAATATTCTTGAACATTGTTAAACAATGTGTCCTTTCTTTTCTCTTTCTTTTCTTAAATCGTGCACTTCTCTAAGAGTTGAAAAATATTTTAAGAGTTACGTCAATCATATTTTATTATTAATAATAATAATAATAATAATTATTATTATTATTATTATTATTATTTTTTATATTATTATTATTATTATTATTATTATTATTATTATTTATTATTATTGGATCGTAATCAAAGTTAGTAATTTTTTTACTGAATTTCAAGAATAATATTTATATATTTGTACATACATTTTCAGTTTCATATTCGCCATTTTGTTCCACTTGTCATCGCATTCTTGAGGTAGCTTAAAGTTATTTCGCTTAACAAAATTGTGTATGGATCGAAATGTTATAATCCAAATGTGCAAGGTTAAATGAGTACTGTGTATGTACCAGGGTATCCTAGACAAGGTCTACCAATTTTATTTAAGAAACGCGCGATCTGACCTTATCCTGATGTAGGATGACATCCTTTGCGTCGATTTCTATCTTTCCAGTTTTGGATGGTTGTTGTTTGAATTTAACGCCTGATTTCGGGGTAAAAGCTTGCAATATACACAATGCAATTCCAATCCTATCAATAACACATCAACTTCTGCGTATGCACCCCCATTTTGAACCGATTAACAGTGGCCCAATTCGATTTGCACAGGCCGTTTTTCACTGCACATTGTTTTAAACAAACCACTTTTCATAGCATGTGATCTTTAAAAAAAATGTGTCGTTTTGTTTTGCGTTTGAAAAAAAAGAGAGTGATCCATTATTTTGTATCTCTGAATTGTGACATTCTAGACGTGTGTGAAACAAAATAATAATATAAAACGACATATTTGTTCAAATTCATTATTGCTGTTGTTCTTGTTCTCATTATATTATTATTTCCTTTGAGTGCTTTTGTACGTATATTTTCTTCCGTTTTCTCAACCAGTGACCTACGGTTAGACACATTTTACATAAATAATGATCTTCATAATATGTGAGCTAAAATTCTGAGTAGATTTTTTTAAGATTTCTTTAAGGCATGGACTGCAAGGAATCCTTTAATGACCCAATCTAACCTTTTTCCAATCATTCCAAGGAATCTACCTTTAACTGGAATTATTGATGTTCTCATGTGCCACATTTAAAGATCCTTGCATCTGGATAGTTTTTTGGAGACCTTCAAGAACATAATTACAATCTGCAGGAACTGCCATCTAAATAAGAAAGAATCTTTCCTGTTTTCGTTTCATCCACTTTGCATTGGAATTATATTCCCTAGGGTTGCTACTGATATTCTCCCAAAATGATTGCACATCTTCAATAGATGGTATCTTTTTGATTTCTGTAACTGTTTTTCCAATTTCCTGTAAATACCTTGAGGTCCGTCTGGAAAACCTTATTTTGTTAATAGAACTTATAACGCTTTTCATATCTTCTTCTTCTTCTTCTTCTTCTTCTTCTTATTATTATTATTATTATTATTATTATTATTATTATTATTATTATTATTATTATTATTAAAACCATTCGTGTTTTTAATGAACAAGAGAACATCAATATTATATTTCTTTATTCTTTGAGAGCAGAAAATGGTTGAACATGAAGATGTTTGTCGTACGTGCTGGTAAAACTATTAAAGAACTCCGGAAGTTGGTTGGAAAAGAAGACAATTAAGAGGATCAATCCAGGCTGACAATATCTAATATAGAGATGATTAATATAGCATTATTTACATTATTCGGACTATTGTCCTCATCTTTGTCGCCATATTTATTACAACCTTTCGGCTGTTGTGAGCTCCGACCTTCCTCAGGTAGTTGGAATGTCGAACTAAACCCTTTATTTCGCTCACTGGGGTAGACTGTTCTAGTTGCACGTGCCATGTTTAATGGATGTCAGTTATCAGTTATCTCCTGTTAATTTTTCCTCTGAAAGTTCTCCATTCTTTGGGTCCTGTCACTGGATCTAACTAACACCTTTATCCACTGTGCCATTTGTCCTTGAGGACATCTGTGTATCAATTTCTGGGTATTACAAACCTAATGTCTTCAGCAATCATTTTTCACCAGTGCTCATATTGCAATTTTTGCCGTTATCATTCATTTTTTTACCAGAGCTCATATTGCAATTTTTATTGTTATTGCTTTTCTCTGGTACTCCTTATTACTGTAAATAAAACCTCATCTCAGAAATATAGACAAATACTGATTAATATAGCATTGAATAAACATGCTGTCACTTTGTCTCCATCTCAAGCCACTAGCTTTTCCTAGTGCAAAAACTCAAAGAGCAAGCAATAATATTTTCCTAAAGAAGAAGAAGAAGAACGAATATGAGAACATCATCTTTCAAAATGCAACATTTTATTACTTCTGCATCAAGGCTTTCTGAAAGTAAAACTAAATGAGTTTTCGTCTGCCGGGATATGAAAAATAATTTGCTTTCACCTCGACGCAATTCAAGCAGAAAGTAACGAAAACCTTGGAGGTCTTATCCTTTTCGGTTTTCTTAATTGAACTCTTGGCTCGTATAAACATTCGACAGCAGCTTTCACAAGTAACCTGACTGGAACTCAGTGGTAGAGTATCGAATTCTGCAGAATTCATTATCGAGATTTCACTTAGAAATTAAATTTATGATTAAGTGTCCTCAGTGAAACTGAAATTAGAAGTATAACTCCATCAAAAGAAATATGATCGAGGAAGATTTAAATTCAGGTTTTTTCTCTTGTAAGTTTTCAATTTTCTGGTGTATTTCTCTGTTGAAAGACTAACAGTTTATTATTTAAATTAAGTTGCAATATTATCATAAACTAAATATCATATTACGCAGAAAAATAATTAATAAATCCCAAACTAGGTCATGGTATTTGCTGTTTATATCACAAATTTTCAGCCATTCAAACCTGAAAACTATATCGAAATCGACAACCTTTGTGAAAACATCGAATGTAACATTTTATCTATGTGAAAGCATTCTCAAGAAGGCGTGGTGGAGTAATGAATAACGGCTCGGATTAAAGAATCAAAGAGGCGAGTTCGAATTCCAGACGTGCTAATACCTTTGGGAAAGGCATGAATGGGTAAATAAAAATAGCACGACACACCGGGTTCTATAGCATCGGATGGCAACTGGTCTACTGCCGAAAGTAATGGCAATCTACTACGGTAAAAAAATCTGCCTCGTTAGTCATGTATCAAAAGATACATGATCGTCTTAGCGTGTATCACTATACATTGCGTATAACTGACTGAAAGCATTCTCAATATCAAAGAGCTCATATACAACTGCCAATGCATTAGATAAACTTGATCAGCATGCGAGTTACGTATATATCTTCTACTATATAAGTGTTAAATTCACTCCTTGCTTAGAGCAGAAATGCAAAATATTTAAAACAGAAAACTGGTAAGGAATCATAAACATTATTTTTTCATGTCGTATTTTTTTATTATTGTCTGTGAATTGCATATATTATTTAGAATGGTTTCTTGTAGACTTTGTCACGTATTTCAGCGTTACCCTTCTCGTGGTGCAAAAGACACAGACCCCTAATCCAACCTGCTGTTTAACACATAGTCAAAGGGAGAGCAGATAGATTCATCCCTCCACCCGAGGGTCATTTTGGCAAAAGTTAACAAAACAAAAAATTACATCTCACCGATTCCACTTTGCACAACAATATCCCATCCACGACCCATACGTCCGACCATCAAAAGATAGAATTCCTTAGAAATGTTACTTATTTAATAGGAGTAGATGTGTCCGTCTATCGTCCGGTTCACACTCCTCTCGATCTTTTGAACAGGAGCAGAATTCTATCCCTTCCTTCATTTTAGTATTAGGCTTCCGGTTACTTCTGAAGCTTTTCATTCTCTTTCACCCTCAGTAGTCTTTGAGTTTGATTGCATTATCGCCTTGCTTGGGGTCAGTTGATTAAAGAAAATGACACAAGACTTATCACAAAATGTCCTCGGTGATTAAATAAATGATTTCTTTTGATATCTCCAGAAGATTACCAAACGAGTGAGACTCTTTAAGAAGACTGAAAGATAAAACTATGGAAAACTGAGCAAAATAAAAGAAAAACATAAATATTTTAATGTAAAATTGTCAAAATTATTTTTTTCTCGGAAATTAAGAATACATTTTCAGGTAGTGCCTTAATAGGTTTTAAATACAACATTTTTTTTAGCCTGAAAGAAATACTAACAAAATCTGTGCTTATTTGCACTGATTAACCTTCTAGAAAGTTTCTGTGAATTTCGAACTTGGTGAACAGAACGTGAAAATGCATTGAATGTTAAGGAATGTTCGGTAATGTAGGAAAATATGTGTTGCAGTAATTGTTGGATAAATTCCAAAAATAAACATTTATCTGGGAAGTGGGACAACTGAATTCATTTCCATACACATTTAATTATGTCTTGTCTAAAACTATTGAAAATTCTATTTAACAATTGACCGTCATATTCTGGAAGAGAAATACATTTTGATATCAGTTTCATTATTTCCGGATATAAAACTAGTTTGGATTGAATTCAATAATAATAATAATAAGGATAAGGATAGTAAGGATAATAATAAAAAATGTGGCACATGGCAGCATCAATAATCCTCGTTGTAGTTGGAGCCCTTGGATTGGTTGCAAAAGATTCCAGTAGACTAAATGAAGGGATCCCTGGAAGTCTATGCCAAAACGAGAAAGCTTCTCACTTGCAATCGCTTGCATCATCCCAACGATGATGTTGATCGTCTGTATGTGCCCAGATCCGAATGAGGCAGAGGATTAGTTCACCTAGAACTGTCCTAAAAAAACTACAACAATTGGCCTCCAAAGATACTTGGAAACTACAGAAGACTGGATGATGGTATGCGTCAAGGAATATGAAAGTAGTAAGCGTTTTTACTCCGTAATGAAAGAAGCCAACAAATTCAAAATTGAGTTTCAAATGGGCGTAGAGATGCAACTACAGCACAATACACCGGCTGAAACTGCAAAATACTTAAAAAAGACAGCAAAGATGATTGCAACCGACCAGATACAGAAGAGATGGCAAGATAAACCACTTCATGGCCAATACTCTGCCTGTACCAAACAAGCTGACGTAGAGAAAACCCGTACCCATCAGTGGCTACGTAGTGCAGGGTTGAAAGCTGAAACTGAAGGTTTTATCCTTGCTGCACAGGACCAATGCTTGCTAACTAGGAGTTATCAAGCACATATACTAATATATTGTGTCAGCCCAAAATGCAGATTCTGTGATAAATATCGAGAAACGATTGATCATCTTGTATCAGGTTGCACAATATTGCCACCCACTGAATATAAAACCCGACATGACAGATTGGGCCAATATCTACAGTGGAAAATCTGCAACTTCTACAGGAAGGAAACTGAAAGAAACTGGTATGAACACCACCCAGATCCGGTTACCTGTTACAATTCTATGGGACTACACAATACAACCTGACAGAACAATCAAAGCCAACCGCCCAGATATTGTTATTAAAGACCACAAACAAAAACGGTGCCTTCTTATTGATATGACAGTCCCTGCTGACCGCAATGTATCTTTGCAGATATGCAAAAAGCTCTCAAAATACAAGGACCTTGAAATATAAATCTCGAAAATGTGGCATATGGGAACATCAACAATCCCTGTTGTAGTTGGAGCCCTAAGACTGGTTGGAAAACATTGCAGTAGACTAATTGAAGGGATTCCTGGAAGTCCATGCCTCAAGGAGATACAAAACATTGTTCTGACAAGTACAGCCCACACTTTACGAAGGGATTGATCTATGTATTTTTTTTTTGTCAATGTAAAGTGTCATGATGCCATTTCTAACTTTAGGTCCCTGGGTGGGATCCGGAAAGAAATGTGTAAACGCCAGAAATCAAAGAAAATAAAAATAACAATAATAACCGTTTTGATTCTTGCTGCACAGGACAAATCCTTGCTAACTAGAAATTGCCAAGCATACATAATGAAAATTAATGTTAGTCGAAAATGCAGATTCTGAAATAAATATCCAGAAACAATTGACCATCTTGTATCAGGTCGCACGGTATTGGCACCCACTGGATAAAAACATGACATGAAAGAGTGGACCAATATCTACACTGGAAAATCTGCAACTTCCACGGAAAGGAAACTGAAAAAAATTGGTATGAACACTACCAAGACCCGCTTACAGATATAGGACTTGCAACAATTTTATGGGACTTTACATTGCACACAGGCAGAACAATCAAAGTAAATGGCACTGACATCGTGATTAGAGACAGCAAAGAAAAATGTGTCTTTTTATTGATATGGCACTCACTGCAGACTGAAATGTATCTTTGAAGATCTTCAAAAAACCATCAAAATACAAAGACCTTTAAATCGAAATCTCAAAACTGTGACACATGAAGACATTAAAAATTCCAGTTGTAGTTGGAGCCTTCGTTTTGATTGGAAAAGATTCCAATAGATTCAGTGAAGGAATGCCTGGCTTAAAGAAATACAAAACATTGTCCCCACAAGTACTGCCCACACTTTACGAAGGGCTTTATGTATATAAAATATGTGCGATTTTCTTTCAAAACTGCTCTGTGGTAAAATATCATGGTGTCATTTCTGTCCTTCGCTCACTGGTCTGGATCGGAAAAAAATGAGTATCGTCCAGAAACCAAAGGTAATAAAATAATAAAAAAATACGTTAAACTTGTACAATTACACTTCTAATTTAATTTCTCATCTCATCAGGCCTCTTTCGAAATTTTAAAGTTTTAAATATTTCACAAGTTAAAAATAGTTACAACTTGGGCAAGTATTCCTTACATTTGATTTTAACTTGTTTTCCATCGGAACTTCTCAGAACTTCAATCTACACCGGTGATTAAAAAAAATTATTGTAAATAAAGAACAAAAGAATAATAATTATAGACCCCATACATTTGTGCAAGAACATTTCTGAACGCAGATCATATATAAAGAATAAACGCTCAGTGAGGATTGTAACTCGCATTGGGTTCATCTCGTCAATTTAGTTTCTCCGTAGTGGGTGCTTGTTCGCAAATGCATTTGAGATTTTGCGATTGGCATAAGTGAAAATCTAACCGATTTCACCTAAATCAGACATTATCAATCGTTGTTGAGTAATTAGTTGCGATGGAATTTAAAATATTGGAGAATCACATTCTTCCTTTCTAGTATTTAGTCTTGTGACATACAATCGCATCAAATTTGACGCTTGCTTTTGCAATAAAAGATCAATATACTGCAGACTAATGCCTCAATCTATTTCTTTTTATTTTCTACGCCCTTTCACGATTCTCACAAATAATCCAAACATATTTTATGCCAACTTTTTTCCTTTAATGTTTCAGCGATTTTATTTTGGTAGTAACCGTAAAACATGGCCGTTTTGTCTTTAGAGCCATGTTTATTCCCCCTTGAGCTAATAATGAAGACATGTATCCACAGATTCGAATTTAACCTGCCCCGAATCAGCTTTCCTCTTCCTTCTTATTGCCAGCAAGGGAATGCGATGTCAAGCATAAAATCGATGTGACATAATGGCCGGCAAATTTTATTGTAGGCCGCCATGATCAAGTTACATCTCTATTGCGATATCTGTTGCAAAAGCTGTAACATGTCTGAACTGACTGAGCTCGGATGCTGTTGAAGCATTTGCCAAAAAGATGAAAATTAATTTTTTCGCATCGGTTCAAAGCGAAGATATTTCTTTAAATAGAATATTCATGACCGTATCAAAGTTTGCTTTATTGAACAATTATCTAGTATAACCAATTACTGGGAATTCATTCTATATTTACTACGTCTCCTTAAGTATAACACAAGACTACAAGTGTACGACTTATAGTAACGACACAAGGCATTTCAGTAACAATGTGCTGAGAGACTTCACGCTGAGGCGCCATTTTACTATATTTGATTAAGCCTAAAATACGTCGGAGTTGGCAGAAACCTAGCTGTAATATGACCCTTTACAGTAGTAATCATTTTCTCCAATATAATGTTGAGAGATATTGCGCCCAAGTTAGTAGTAAAATGCCTTTAGCTTACTCTCACGCAAGGAAACTTTTTCAGTTCAAAAGTACAGAATCGAGTCAGGAAAGATTAGCCTGTTAACCATAACTACACAAAGTAAGGTTCTTTTGTTGAGATCAATTTTAAACTTACATGAAGACATAAGTGTTAGGCATCTACTGGGTCTCGAACAAAATTAGTAGATTTGTTTAAATGACATGCTTTCGACTAACTGAATCGTAGAAAGCATAAAGTAGGCATGATTATTATGCATAGACTTGTGGCAAATCATTTAATTGGAACAGCGGATAAGTAGCCTACAACGATTTAAATTCTGTTCCTGTGGTTAGCATCAGCAAAATTGGCTTCTTAATAGAATTGAACTGAGAAATCCCGACAATTAAATAGCTGAAAGTCGGTTTAAATGCATAAAAAATATAAAGAAGAAAGAAGCTGATTACTTTAGAATGAATCCTGCTATTCATGAAAACGAATCCCGTTACTTATAACAATTGATAGGCTTCAAAATTCGTTTCACGTGAATCTCTTATTGAACGAAGTTATTTTCTTATATCTAATCGCTTATAGCTGACAGCATTATTCTCTGATTGTTTTAAGAAAAAGATGAACATTCTATTTCTTGGTGGATTCTGTTTTACTCGTTTTTTTTTTCTTGAACTAAAACATATTAATCGAGATAGATGCACAGTTAAATTCTAGAGAAATCCTCTTTAGTATGCACAATAGATTTATTCAAACTTTGTTGTGACCTAGTGCTAATGGGTACTAAAGTCTGATTAATTTTGCGGTTGAAGCATAAAATGCCTTCCAAAGATAGATAATATGTAATATAGTTATTCAGTGGAATTATTCCTTTTTGTTTTTCCCCTTATAGGCGCCTCCTAGACAAACCATCAACAATTATGCGCGTAAATATTTTTTTTCAGTTTTATTATTACCGGATGATATTAAAATGGAAAAATAATGTAAATTATGTCATAATAATATTTTACCATTTTGAAAGTTTACATTTTTATCTATCTTCACAAATGATTATGTCACCAATGTGCATTGCAAAAAACTACACCTTTCTTTTCTTTTCTCGTGCTAGAAATAAAATTATGAGATCTATTAGAGCTGCGATGAGACGGAAAATAGAATAATTCGTAAGTAGTAATGGAAGCTGCACAAGAACTAGGACATGACTTTACTAAAGAAATGAATGGGAAATAATGAATACTAAAACATTACAAAGTCACTATATGTTGTGATGTAGAAATTGTGTTAACGGTAATTACGACTCACTTTCTTCGTCTACTAACATAACTTTGTCTTTTTTGTTGTTTTTACTTCATTTAGATTTTTCATGTCTCATTGTCTCTGAAAAGCAATTCAGGCAATCACTCAAATATAAGACACCACCCTCCAGAAATATAGTGTTTTTTTTAGTTTTTTTTTTATTTTCCCTGTAGATTCCCGTTCCTCTTTTCATTGATTCATTTTCGGAATTTCTTTGGCTTTCCTGCCCTTCTGTTCTTCAGATATCGTCACGTGTTTCCTTCTCTTCGAGATTTCGGTCTTACACATCCTATATTATCTTCAGGGTATTCTTTTTCGTCACATATTTCGGAACACTTGCGGCCATATTGAACATCTATTAGCATTTCTTCATTGATTTAATTCTGTAAATACAGGTTTCGTTTTGGTTGAGCTGGCTATATGTATCCGTAAGTACTATCATAACCGTTTATTTCGCTTGTGGAACCCCCTTTCTCAGCCTAGGAAAAAACAATTTTATACCCCCCTTACCTGTTTGCACTTTTCCCCAAAGTTTCGAAAGGTCAATGTATGACTATTTTAGAGGGTGTGACGTCACAGACGGACGAAATGAAGTCACAAAATTTTATATATAGACTTTTATTTATTTTTATTTTTGCGTTCAAATAGAGTAGATAGGTTTGCCTACCGACCGGTTCATGCTTCTCTACGGTTTATTTTAATAGGAGTTGTGAATTATCACTTATTCCCTATTTAAGATCGGGTTTACGATTCCGTCTAACGTTTTTTATTCTCTTTCATTTTCAATAGCCCCTTGCGCCTTTGTGACATTATTGCCTTGTTTGGGGTGAATTGATTCAAATAAAAATACATAGATTATTATGTGAACAGGGCTTTACATTTTTGATGAAGAAATCCTGTTCACACATTTTTGTGCATAGAGATGTATATGAAAAAGAAAAAAAATGTATCGAAAAGAAATTAAAATGCTCATTTTATCTCCAAGCATTATCAGTTGTCAGGAAAGTCGTTAAAATACTTAAAGAGCTTTCAGGATCTATTAAGAAACAATCTGCATTATTAGAAGGAAAACAAAAACATTAGATAAACAATGACAGATAAAAGCAGCTCGAGGCTGTCGGCTTGAAGATTCGGTGAAACCAAACTTAATAGCATTTGAATATTGGAAACATAATGCCCTCCTTTTTTTATCTACACAATAAAAGTAGAATATGTTTAAATATTAACAAAACTGAAAATATTGTTCATAAATTTATTTCCTTTAAAAAGTGTATAACACATTATCGAATTCATGAAGTCGTTCAAAGATAACGTTAATACCTATGTTAAAACATTAAGTTTTGTTTTAACTTTTTCGAATGCAACGCTGACAAAAAATAGCTACGTTTTCACTATTTGATTTACATATATTTGTACTTTATGTCCACTTTGTTTTATTTATCATTACATATTGATTTAAAGTATTAACACCATCTGCAGACTATTATCCTAATCTTTGTTGTTGTTTTCAAAATATTTCAGTAGTTGTGCCCTTCGGACTACATCAGGTGTATATCGATACGGGTAACCAAAACTGTAATCCAAACAGTTCTTTATTTATCTACGACGGTAGACTGTTTTCGTTTCCCATATTTACGGATATCTCGTCAAGTTCTTAATCTTTGTATTGCTCAGTTTCCAGTTTCCAGACATGTGGTTTGAAATCTAAATTTATCACCAAATTCACGAACCAGAGTTTTAATCCACGTGACTTTTGTTCCATTTATTAAAAGCCTAATTGATTAAATAAGGATTTTAGTTCGGAATTCCCTGTAGGTTATACGGATCCACATAAACCTGATGATGGCCGGAGGACACATCGGGTGAAACTTTGTAATAACAACAAAAAATATGATGAAAATAGCCTGGATGTAAATCTTGTAAATAATGATAACTCCTAATGCGAGAAATTCAGACAGGGAATAAAATTAATATTTTTGTCAGGAGACAAAGGCCCACAAGATTATGAGTACGTGGACAGCAGCACGCAAAAAAACATCTTTGACCTCAGCGAGTTATTTGGCTGTTCAGATCACAGACAAAACCTAGAAGTCCTATAACAAATGATCTGAAATGAACCCACCTAGGCAAACGAAATAGACAATTCATCAGATATAAGGTGATGGATTTTCGGCGACCATTCACACGGAGAATTTCAAGACTTTCCTCGGCATTTTCTAGCATTTTAATCAACACTCATGATTTTTTAAAGAGATACATCTGTCTTTTAACTGAGGCTGCTATTCGAAAACATGCCTTCTAAATAAAATCTATCAAAGAATCAGATGAAGCATTTCGAGTTTTCTGATTTGCCGAGCTTCATGAAAAATTAATGTATGCAAATTATGTAAGTCAGCGTAAAGATCACAGAGCCGTTCCAATATCATTTTACAAATCTTCGCATAATAACTACGCACGGAGATTATTGGCAGACGGATTCATTAGATTGGATGTCAATAAACATAGGACAAATTGCTCACATATTTCCGTTGAACTGCACATTGACTTCATATAGTACCCCCGACCCTACCGCTACCATCGAATACAATTGCAGAAACTACCATTAATGATATATTGTTAAATTGCATTTCTATGTTTAGATCTAAAATAAAGTGAAAAGTTTTTCTTTCGCCGACAATATGAGTGGAAGATGAATTAAATGTATTTCTGAAGGTACTGAAATGAAAATGAAAGATAACAGAACGATAGAAAATTTAGATAGATTTTATATTTTTAAGGAAAACAATGTTTACAATGTATGAATTGCTTAGCGCAATATATAAATGATGCACTTTAAATTACTTCATTGAAAGGCTTTACAAATTTTAAAAAAGAAAAGAAAATTATTCTAAACGATATGTTTTATTTTATTTTCAGAAGTATTAGAAGTAGATTAAAATTCGTGACTCTAACATTTATTAAAACAAACATTTATATTAAATTTGGATTTTTTTAAAATTAAGATTATTTGCTTGTATTTGTGGATAGAGTGCAATATTTAAAAAGCCTATTTTGAACAAGAGTTCTTTGTATATATGAATTATGTGATTTTTTTAAAAAACAATAAGTAATTTGAATTTGTGATTTTAATCAAATTGGGTTTTGTTGCCACAAATTGGGTTTTGTTGCCACAAATTGGGTTTTGTTGCCACAAATTGGCTGACCCTCTGAAATATTCGAACATTTACGCAAAATTAAACATGTAAGAGAAGGAAGAAAAGTTCTACCATGAGAGAAGACCTAATGACAGAAAGATAAAAGACATATTTACTAACCTTTTCTAAGCCGATAAGTGGAGCTTAAATTATGGCATTAATTCTTCATTCTTTGAAATTTAACATTTCCTAAAAAGAGTACATGGGGACTTCAAAGAATATGGTTAGATCAGGCACCTGAAACGTCTCTCAAAGGTTGATGAATAGAGGACTGACTAAAATATAAAATAATCAGTGTTAATTAATGTGCAAACAAATAGGTTTCTTCATGAAAATTCATTTGGAGTTTTCTAAAATACAAAATTATGATCATGGATTTTCAGCTTTAACAAAACACAGAAGTTTAGAAATTTGGAATAACCAATGAGGCTGAATCTTTCGTCTTTCTACTAAATATTCATATTGTATACTTCCCCATCAAACGCAACTATTGCGTAAAAATGGTAAACTAAAATAATTTTTTTCAATAAAAAAGAAATAAATATTCAAAAATTAACATAATGTGCTTTTTTAGAATTTTTTTAATATTCTATCTCTCACTTTCCAGATGGACATACCCTGAAAATTATAGGGGATTAAATACTTCCCCCACTATATTTATATATATATATTCGTCCTCCGTATAGGATACAGGTTCGAATCCTGTCGGAGGACGAATATTTTCTGTAAAAATTTCTCGGACCGATAAATGTTGTTTATTATAAACAGAGCATTTACTTCAATATTTGTATCTATAAAAAGAATGTATCAGGTCATCCCATAAGTTCTGTCCGAATTTTAACTTTTTGTTAAAATAAATGAAATTTAAAGAGTATTTTATAATGTATAATGGAACTGAACATAATTTTTATGTTTACATGCATTTAAACTAATCAAATTTTATTTCAGATAACAATAAAATAATTTTTTTTTATTAAAACCCTGCTAACATGGAATTACCCAAGAATCATTTGAGGCACATAATGCTTTATGAGTTCAAGAAAGGAAACTCAGCAGCCGAAGCGGCTAGAAACATTCACTCAGTTTATGGAGAGGAATGTGTGAATGAAAGAAATTGCAGAAGATGGTTTGCAAAATTCAGAGGTGGAGATTTCACCCTTGAAGAGGAATATCGAACCAGACGTTCAGTCGAGTTTGATGAAAAGCTTCTTGAAGCAGCCCTTGAAGAAAATCCGGTTTTATCAGTTGAGGAATTGACAGTGGTTCTCAGTTCAAACCATACAACTGTTCATCGTCATCTTCAACAACTGGGAAAAGTTCCTAAACTTGGAAAATGGGTGCCTCATGAATTGTCTGAAAACAACCTCAAATCCCGAGTTGACATCTACTCTTCTCTCCATTCTCGCCAACTTGTTTCACCTTTTTTGGATAGACTTGTGACTGCCGACGAAAAATGGGTCTTTTATCGACATGTTAAGCATCGTAGACAGTGGCTTGGTAAAGGGGAAGGACCCCCCAGCCACAGCCGAGAAGAGAACTTCATGGGCAAAATGTTCTTCTTTCAATCTGGTGGGATCGCCAAGGAATAATTCACTTTGAATTCTTACCACCTAATGCAACAATTAATGCTCAAATATATTGTCAGCAATTAGAGCGTTTGAACCAAGCTTTGAGTAAAAAAAGACCTTCTCTAGTGAATTGAAAAGAGGTGATGTTTCATCAGGACAATGCGCGACCCCACACAGAAAGAATCACGTCACAAAAGATCGAAGAACTTGGTTGGGAGAAAATTCCTCATTCACCTTATTCTCCCGATCTTGCTCCTTCAGACTACCATTTGTTTCGTAGCTTACAGAATCATTTGGAAGAAACAGCTTTTGCAACACAGGAAGAGGTTAAAACTGACATTTGTGAGTTCTTCGAATCAAAGCCAAAAGAATTTTACAGTAATTGAATTAGTAAGCTTCTTAATAGATCAGGGAAAATACATTGTTGCTTGAAAATTCAAAATTCGGACAGAACATATGGGCTGACCGTATACATACATACATACATACATACACACACACACACATATATATATATATATATATATATATATATATATATATATATATATATATATATATATATATATATAAGTCAGTGTGGCCTAGGGCTTTAGCATAGAGCCCTTCTTCAAATTGTTGATCACGCGAGATAACACGCTCTTTTCCAGAAAATGTAACCAAAGTCTGCTCTACATAGTTGAAGAATAAACTGCAGGTTGGTTCTGAGGATGTTGAGCAAACACAAATGTGACTGAGCGAGAAAAATCTATATACACGCACATATACATGCACGTATGTATAAATATATTTCTTCCTCGGGTGTTATAAATACAGTGGTCAATGTTATGAAACAGAACTATAAGTAAATATTAGTGAATATACATAATATCCAACATCGATAGAACGACTAGGAGTTTCATGCATTTCTTGCAATCTCCAGGTGTATATATATTCTGACTGTTATATAGTTTCGTTCTAGTGGTGTCATTCAAAATTGTGTTAATAATATATATCATTCAAATTCTTAAGTTCGAAAGGAACGAATTAAAAAAAAATTAAAAAATATAAAAAAAATTGTTTAAATTTAAATTTAGATTCAAATGTAAACAATATATCAAACGAGTAACTCTAGAAATAGAGTAATATAAATAATAGAGAATAGATAAAATACCCTACTGATATCAAATAATTTAAACTCGAACACAGAGAGGAAATATAATATAAGGGTGCAAATATTAAAAAAAAAAATAATAATAATAATTAGTCGGGGTTATATATCTAATGTATTTGGTACGAAGCCTTTTACTTATAAATGTTAAATTATATATACACACACGTTATGAATTAATCGAGTATATTGTATTATATGTGCGTATAGATATATAAGAAATGTTATTAGAGATAAGGTCTAAGAATATTAAATGCTGTTGCATATGATATTAATATTCCAAACATCTATTTTGCAGTCTCTTTTTATCAGTGTCACTGAGCACGTGCTTGGAATTACGGATGCATATGTACATGAATTCGGATCCCGTGTACAACAAGCTAGGGTTATTTGTTTTAATATAATAAGCTTCTCCAACAAACACAAGTTACAGCTGTCTTCCTTTCTGTTGTATGGCTTAGCTTTCGAGATTATCTCCCAACTAATGGTTGTGTTCTTATGGTTGTCTTTGAATCGCCAAACATAATTTGAAAATGTTGTGCAGTTTTTGTATTTGATATTGCTCAGTATCATTTTGTGGTGGTAAAAACGCGACTTTCTCTTTCTCGGTGGGTCCAAAGTAATATTTACCATGATTGTTTGAAAGGATCCTTGCTATGTATATTATGCCTTCAGTCTTGCACTGGCTATTTAATGGTCAGGTTACGTTTTTATGACAATTGCATTGACTCTAGTATAATTATTTTTAGTGTTTTGTTTGGCTGCTTGCTTAATACATTATTGTTATATCGAGATAAGTAATTATCTATATTTTTGTACTGCTATCGCTTACCTTAAAAGCCATCGTATAATGATACTTGACAATTTGAACAAATCGGTACAATATAGGTTATCGAAAAAATCCAGTAACAAAGAAATATTCGTCGATAATAAAGCTAGTTACAACAAAGCACTTGAAAGCAGGAACCCTAATATGAAATTGGAATATGCTGAAAGATATAACAACAAAGATAAAAAATAAGATAAAACTATGCAAATGTAATATAATATGGTTCCACCCACCATACAACAATAATGTCAAAACCAATGTCGGTAGAATTTTCCTGAATTTAATTTACAAAACCTTTGGTCATTCTCTAACACTAAAAAAGATTTTCAACAAAAATAGAATTAAGTTAAGCTATAGCTGATTAATCTTAATTATTCAAGTCGTTTGATTATCTGTCTATTCAGAAGTTGAAGCATCTCAGTTTGGAAAACGTTAAACTGTATTTAATCTCAAATCTTATTAAGCCAATAATGTCTCAAAAACACATAATATTCAAATCAATATAGAAGCATCTGAATAATTCACTTAATTTCTCACTACGTTTTCTTATAGGTTTTCAGAAGATATATTTTATTCAAACATATCTGTCTCAACCAAAAGATATTCGTTTCTTAAAATAGAATCACGAATATTGTGATTCGATGAGAATTAAGAGAGAAAGGATTAAATAATTAAAAAAAATGAATTAAAATGTGAGAATACCACAAAAGCATTTATAAAGTATTTCATTTTGATATCAAATATTAAATATTAAAACAAAACACTGGCAGACATATTCTACATCCCCCAGAATTCTGAAAAGAAAACGTGCATCTGTTTACTGTTCGAAAAGTATAAAAACTAAAAATATTTTATGACAAAGGAACGAGAAGAAATGCATTAAGAAATGCATTAAGAATTGCATTTGAGAGAAATTATTTCTAGTCTTCTAATTATTTTGCCTGCTTTTGTTGACTTAATTATAAGAACACATTTTCATAACTCATTTACATGGAACACCTCGTTAAAACATTCGTTACAAATGTCGTGAGTTCGATGAATACACCAGAACTAATATCACATATACCAGTCAGGTGCAAACTGCGACCCGCGAGTTACATATGTTCAGACTGGTTTTCTGAATGATACGCCTATAAAAATGTTGATTGTTTCTATTCGTTATCACTTGTTCACTCACATATTCTCTTATGCATAAACACATACATAAACAATGATTTAATACAATATTTCTTGAATTTTGTAATATTCCATTCAAGGTAATGTTGCCAACATTTTGAAACATTGACGATTTTTATTAAAGTAGATCATACATGTAAACTTTTATTGTTTCAAAAAGAAAAAACGTCAATGATAGTTATTCTTCCTTTACAAATATTTTGGTCTAATTAAATGAATAAATTATGAACCGATCTGTTTTAATTATGCTGTCGTCAGTGATAATATTATACCAAGTCTTCATTTTTTTCATCATGCAAGTAATCTCGTCTCGAAGGATAAAAATAATTCTGCACTTCTAAGACAGATGTTTTTGATTGGGATATTACTGCAGGATGTTTAATAAAACAATTCCTTAATTTATTTAGTAGTGTGGCCGTCTTAAGTTTCATTGTATCCAATGTGGCCCACTTTTCATAAAGGTTTGCCCGTGCTTGATATAAGTTTTGTGTCAGGCTATATTAAAATTATAAAACTCTTTATCTAAAAATTATATTTACGGTGTGTACATATATTTGAGTGAAGCAAACACCGTGTGTGTGTGTGTGTGTATGCCTGTGTGTGGTGTGTGATTGTATGTGTACTTGTGGGAGTGAGTGTGTGTGTGTTATATTAAGATATTTTCAGTCACATTCTGAGACGCTGTAAGAGTTTGGAAACTCTATGGTTGATTAAAATATCAATAAAATTAAAATAATGAATCTTTCTTAATTTAGAAATTTTTCGATCTCAAACAACAACATAATCAACACAGATTCTTAAAGCTTCGAACGACAACATAATCAAAATATTCGGTTAGTGCAAAAATAAGGACGTAACAATGTCGTTATTTGACGTATTTTTAACGTCAAAAAACGACATTATTACGTCATTATTTTTACACCAACTAATATATCCACGCTCACGCCGACACTCAATCCCTCCCCTGCTAATATTGAGGGCAAAATTGAAAAAAATATATCTGTATGCAAAAGTATGAAAATAATAATAATAATCCCCTGTTTAGCATATTTTTCTTCCGCTGGTATGTAAGGATAGTAACATCTGCTACATATACGATAAATAAATATACTATACGAAATTTATCATACATAAAATGTACATTCATTTACAGACTAAAGCTAAAGTCGGTTGAATTTAAGACATGCGGCACTGGATTTTGGTTTATTTAATTAATTTATTTTCACTGTCAATAAAGAAAGGATATTTTAGATCGAAATTGTGCCTGACATTAATTCTATGTATGAATAATGTACTGGATAAATTATTATTCAAGCGAGATTTCTCATGTTAATGAATACCCGTATTTTTTTTTAAATTTTCGGAAAAATATAGACGCATATATGTCATGCCAATAATTTCTCTGTGTGTACATACATATATATATATATATATATATATATATATAGAGAGAGAGAGAGAGAGAGATTTATTTAACTTTCTGTAGTTTTCATTTGTTTTTTTTATTTTTTTATCTTTTTAACATGAATCTTTTAACATTCCTTGGGTTGGTCAAACAGTCTCTTTTAAGTTGTTATTTGAGATAAGAATGGATAGATACATGTTGCTCTGAATTCTCTGGTCAGTTTGACAGTTTTATTGGACTTGGCGAGGGGATGTGTCTGTTTAGTGTTTGTGTGTGTGTGTTATTTGGTTCTTAGGGAGTGAGTGAGTATGATATGTGTAAGCGTGTGTATTGCTGTGGGGGTGTGTTATCATTTAGCTCATTAGGGAGTAAGTGAGTATGATGTGTGTAAGTGTGTATATTTGTGTGGTTGAGTGTATAAGTGTGAGGCCTCCACACCTCCGTAAGCATGTCTGTCTTGTGTGGGTGAGAAATGTGGGTCGGTTTTGATTTGTTGAGTTATATATTGTTAAATTTATGGTTTAGCCCGGCTGGATATTTTGTTTTTAGACGTTGTTTCCATTTATTTTCATGGGACCCTAAAACCTTTCTAATGTTATCTGCTCTGAACTTTTCTATTTTCTCAATTATAGTGAATTTGGCATGGGTTTTGAAATCATGTTTTTCCCGGCGGAAATGTTGTTCTACAGGTAATAATTTTTCATGGGCAGTCGATTTAATTCGCGTACGATAATTATTAATTCTGTAGTGAAAGGGCCATTCAGATTTTCCTACATATTGTTTCTGGCATAGTGTGCATTCTAGGAGGTAAATTATGTTATGACTTCTACAGTTAGAATATTGGTAGATTTTGAAAGTAGATTTAGTGATTGAGCTAGTGAAGGAATTCGTTTTTTTTAATATGGTTGCAACATAAACTTCTTTTGTTGTTACATGGTTGGGAAAATCCTGTTGTTTTTGTTTTTAGTTTATTACGGATTACCTTGTCCCCTGAAATGTGGTTACTACCTATGATTTCTTTTAGGTTCTTAGATTTACGATATGCAAGGAAGCTGGGTTCCTTAAACAGTTTTTTTTTTAGGTCTGGTTTGAGCTGTAGTATTTCCCAGCGACGTTTGATCATTTGGGATAGTGGAGGCAGAGTGGGATTGAAAGTGGTTACTAGAGGGATGCAGCTAGATTTATTTTTAATCTTGTACATTAGGGTGTCTTCTCTAGGTGTGGAAATTGCTTTATTTATTTGTTCCCTGATTAGGTGTTGTTTATAGCCACGTGTTGTGAATTGATGCTCCAGATTTTCAATGTGTTTATTTAATTCTTCATTGTTGGAACATATCCTTCTGAGTCTAAGTGCTTGTCAATAGGGAAGGTTCTCTTTGAGGTGTTTAGGGTGGGAAGACTTAAAGTGTAGATAGTTGTGAGGGTCGGTGATTTTAGTGTGTAGTGTCGTTTGTAGTTTCCTGTTTTCATCTATGTAAATGCGGGTGTCTAAAAATGTTACTGATGTTGTGGATTTTTCATAGTCAAACTTAATTGAGTCGTGCACTGTGTTTAGGGTCATAAGGAATTTGGCAAGTTTGTCATCACTACCCGTGTATACAAAAAATATATCATCGATATATCTTGCATAGAATACACAGTCGCTACTAATGATGGGATAGATATGGGTCTCCTCAAATTTTCCCATGAATATTGTAGCATATGATGGAGCTGCAATAGTGCCCATGGCACAACCTCTTATTTGAAGGTAGTGTGCTCCATTGAACTTGAAAGTATTCAATGTAAGGACATGCTCCATGAGTTTTATGATGACTTCTTGGGGGGGGGGTCTTGTTTTCTTCTTTTAGTACGTGCTTCCTGAAGAGCGGTTAGCCCTTCGATGTTTTTAATGTTTGAATAGAGTGACCTAACGTCCATAGTCACTAGAATAGCATTCTCTGGTACTGTTTGTATGTGATTAATTTTGTTCAGTAGATCTGATATATATATATATAAATCTAGTGAGCCAGACAAACCTACCCAGGTTTCACCTAAGCGGATCGTCAGGGAAAGCTGGCTAAAGAGGCAAATGAGAAACACCATATTTATAGGCAATAATCAAAATCATACCACGTGACCAAAAAAAAAAAAATCAACACAAGAACACCGGGGTGGGGGTAAAGATTTATTCAAACGACTAAAAGGGGAGGGGATATCAAACACGAACAATAAAGGTGGAATGACAATACAAACGTGGAAATTCTGTAACGTTTTTTTTCCTTCGAGATTGATTTGATTATTGGCAAATCAAAAATTCGAATGTTTTTCGAAACGAGTATAGTTACCTATATATATATATATATATATATATATATATATATATATATATATATATATATATATATGATTACATATATATGTGTTAGACAGCATGAGAAAAGTACTAATAAGGTGACAAAATAATGAATGAACATGAAGGCAAGACATCCAAGCAAGAAAAAAAAAGTGCAGTGATAGAAATTGCATGTAGCCATTTCAAGTGTAAAATGATGTGACCTTGCTGCAAGTCTAGTGCTGATCGGTTGAACTCTCTGCCTTCGGGCGGGGAGAAACCCGAAAGAGGATACGCCGAAGGGCGTATTCTCTTTCGGGGAGGTAAACCGACCCTGAATCCGTTTATACGGTTTAAATGGGCATATTTTTGGCCGAGCTAACGGGCTCGGAGATCCCACGTTGAAAAGGCCTTGTGCCACATGACGCCCTCGTCGGGGGGGTGACTGAATATCGTCAGTCAGTAGTTCAAGTCAATTCAGTAGTTCAAGTCGAGTCAAGAGTCGAGTCAGAGGCAGTCCGAAACAGAGTCGTGTTCAGACAATTACTGCAAGACATTGGAATAGTGATACTGGTCGAGACTACATTGTTCTCCCTACTAAACCTGATTGTTCATACTAACACTTCCACTTCTCTGTATATATTCCTGTTTGTAATATATCTGTGTTATTCCATACCTGTGTTCGAGTTCTTCTTTATTGGTTCTACCTTGGACTATCACCGTGTTACAAGGAACCGGACCATAGCAGTTATAATATTGGGTGATGCCTTTTGTAGCATGTCCGTCATGCGTAGCCTTCTTCATTCACTGGTTTTTATCGTTGTTTTTCTTTGGGGGGGGGGTCACGCTTGTTCCGGATCCTGGACTTCAACCTTGCCATCAAGAGTAACCCTACCATGAGTTTAGAATTTCCGACGGCATCTCTCTCAGAGTCATTGGACAACGTTAGCCTCTCCACCATGACAAGGAGCGACCATCAAAGAATAAATATAATTCAACTGAGTAATACGGGAAAATTATGAGAAAGCCGAGAGAGCTTTTACAAAAAAAGCGCTCATTAGAAAAACTGATGCAATAATATTCAATAAGTCAAGAAACTTTTAAGTATGTATCGGCTAACCAGATAAATTTCTTGAACTTTTCTTGATTTATTGGATTTTATCGAGAATATATCGACATAATATATAAATGTATCTAATTTTACTCGAATCTAGGGTGTTCAGATATGTAGATTAGTCCGCCATTATTTCATATACAAAGGACACCTGATGAGTTTGGAACACATTTATTTTAGGTCAGTTTTGCAATTATTGATAGCGAATCGGCAACTAATGGTTTCTGTCTTCAGTATTTGTCTCACTCTTACTAACTCATAGACATCTAAACACACTGGATACACCATCTCTCTATATTTCTGAGATTATGTTGTAATTATTCAAAATATTTACATTGTTCGGACTGTTGTCCGCATCTTTATTGCCATTCACAACAATTACAATGAAAAACTTATTGTAACTGCAATAATAAACAAAATCTCGAAGCCCTCTATTTCAAAATCAACCAATCAACACACAAGAAAATTTATTACGAATATAGGAGCAGCATATTAAAGTGCATATTACATTTAATGCAATTTCACGTTCTACCAATTCCTAGTCAGCTCCCTTAAATTAATTCTGTAAAACAAAAAAAATATCCATAGCTACAACGGAAAAATTTAAAAATACTAAAATGACAATAACAGATTGCGTTCGCGAGTGTTTTAAAAAATCCCTATGAAAACGAAAGGTAGATTTTAATAAGTTTGACTGTGTAATTTTTCCCTGAAGATGGTCATAGAAAAGGTGGAAAGTACGTGGATTAAAAAGAAAACTATGGTACTTTCCTAGAAAAACTTCATCTTAAAATAAAAAAATCTGATTAGACAACTGGAAAGAATCATTATAAAAATAAGTAGACAAAACATGTCTATATTATTCAATGAAATACGCACACACACACACAGACACACACACACACATAGGCACACACTTACACACACACACACACATATATATATATATGTATATATATATATATATGTATATATATATATATATATATATCAATTGATTATAATTTCCCTTGCATTCTCTATCATTTTATATCATAATAGTGCATATCCTTACAGTAATATATATATATATATATATATATATATATATATATATATATCATTTGATTATAATTTCCCTTGCATTTTCTAATTTTATGTCATAATAGTGCATATCCTTACAGTAATATATATATATATATATATATATATATATATATATATATATATATATATATATATATATATATATATATATTATGACATAAAACTAGAAAATGCAAGGGAAATTATAATCAATTGATGACTGCTTACTACAGATAAGAAATAACGCTTTGAGAAACATTATAGATTACAGAATAATTTTCAAAAATTTCTCTGCAAATCTTCAAGTTCAATATCATATACCGATTTTTGTATAATAAAAAGATAAAAAAAACTCAACATATATTTCGACTATTCTAATATTCCTCTCCAGAATCAAGTTATAATGTATAATTATATTCAATCTGATTATAAATTTCATTTTAAAAATGATGCTCTAATTTAAAGAAAATTCAATACACTATGACGAAAGTGTATAGAAAGTGCTTTAATCGCTAGATCATCCAGGGTAAATTCACGCATATATTGTTACAACGTGGTACCTTTCTTGGCATAACTTCTGTTATCAGAATGTAAGATAATTAATAATACAATTCATGAAAAAACATAAACAAAGAAAAAAACTAAATAAAATCGGTTAGGCTATATAAACAAACACATATTTTAAAGAATAAAAAAAAGATGAAAATTTCAGCGTCAGCTCTCCTTCATGTGCATGTGTAATCACACCGACGTAAATCTCATTTTAGTCCGATGAAATCCGAATAATGAAACATGTCACTGGAAAACATATATTCCTTTTTAACAAAGATTTTCCTAAAAACGTAAACATATAACTCGTCTTCGACAACCATTCTAATTTCTGTCATATTTAGCTGACAATACGACATTTCTTTCTGCCTCCTACTGTCATATGCTCACTCCTGCTATGGGTTAAATATTAGGAATTCTATCAAGAAAAATTATTGTTATTCTCAAAATATTGTTAATGCAATATTCGCTCGCAAAACTATTCTTTCAATCCAAAACATGTTTCGATTTTAAATAATCTACAAAGTCTTGATTAGTCTTATAAAAGAAAAAAATCAATCACCCAAGTTGCAAAAACGATTACAAATGTGGGAGGCAGTTTATAAAATTAAAAAAATCGACGCATTACATATAATGTTTGTCTCGATCTGCACACATGTGTTGCACCGCCTTTAAACTGTGAATTATTTTTCCCACCGGAGTTTAAAATGTATTTCACAGCCATAGCATGTGAACCCACGTTCAATTCAAACTGTTAACAAATCTTCAGCTACGTAAACTACTAGTCGATTTTCTTCCTTCTTTGCTTAATAACTAAGAACTCTCGTTGAAAGTGTTCGGAACATAACACATAATTTCGGCAACTTTGCTTAATGTTGCTTAGCTTGCTATAGAATAACATCTCAGAAGAAGTTATATATATATATATATATATATATATATATATATATATATATATATATATATATATAACTTCTTCTGATATGTTATTCTATATATATATATATATATATATATATATATATATATATATATATATATATATAATAAATTGGAATCAAATATAGAGTAAAATGCTATAATAAGGAACAAATAAAAAAATGTTTATAAATTTTAGTATGTTTCGCCATTATTTAAGCTTCATCGTAATTCATTTTTCAAATGAGATCTGGAAGAGAATATTCCGGTACATTTCAGCTCTGTGTTGCTTGTTTTTCATTGATCGGGTAGATCTCTTATGTTTACGTCCTGTGGCATTAGTGTGAGTATTCTATTGGACATTTCGCGCTTGCCTGGTAATGTTACTGTGTTATGTTCTTAAAATTACTAGAGGAGAGAAATGTAGTGCTTGTATGCGTGTGTATCAAATTTCTATTTCGTCTTCCATGAGTTGGTAGTGACAGTACATGTGTTGACTGAAATTCAAAAACCATCTAACCAATTCTGACCACCACCTCCAAGACAATCAGCTATCTAGTTCGTAGTAAACACAGAACCGAAACCACCTCATAATATATCATAATATATATAATAATAATTGCCTAGCCAAAATCATAGGTATATAGAGGAAACTTTCAGAAAATAAAATCCCGCGTCTCTGAACACATCAGTCAGTTATGTCCCATGCGTGATACAAACTTAAGCGATCACTTATCTTTCGATATATGGCTGGCGAGGCAGATTTTTTCCCGCAGTAGATAGTCATTTCGTTCTGCGATAGACCAGTTGCCATCCAAGGCTATAGAACCCGGGCTGAATTCACCCATCGCTGGGGTTGGGGAGGGGGAAGAAAAGGAATCATACAAAAGGTATTAGCAAGTAAGTGAATATGATGGATTTGAACTCGGCTCTCCGATTCATCGATCATAGCCGCTATTCATTACTCCAGTGTGCCTCCAGTATTAACAGCTAGTCGATTTTCTTCCTTCTTTGCTTAATAACTAACAACTACTGTCGAAAATGTTCGGAATATAACACACAATTTCGGCAAGATATTTTACAAGTTTTCACTGACATTAAGCGCCTTGGTTGACACCAAGTGATAATCAACAAAAGGCTCTTAAAATTCCTTTTTTTTTTCTATTTCATTTAACATATTTAAATTATATATATATATATATTATATATATATATATATATATATATATATATATATATATATATATATATATATATATATACAAGCGTGTGTGTGTGTTATTGGATCAATGTTGATTTGCTGCACATTTTGTTCAGACATAAAGGCATCTAATTTTAGCTCTAAAAATCAATTCGACTGCATAATAACCGAGTGGTGTTATGATCTCTGGCCTTCAACAACTCGGCATCAAGATTATGTCGTCTATAACTGCGATGGATTAGCCTTACTTCCTTTATTCAATCTCTCTCTCTCTCTCTCTCTCTCTCTGTATAACCCCCACTCTCATTCTCTCTTCCCGTCTCCCCCCTCTCTCTCTCCTTGTCTTTCCCTATCTGTCTCCACTTCCTTTAACACCATAAGCTCACCAAACACTCTCCTTTCTCTTGTCTGTTCGCTTATTCCTCAATCTCTTTTATTTCTCTTTCTTCTCTCTTTCTTAGCCTCGGTCTTTCTGTAAAACATGTCTGTTAAACCTCCATCTGACACTTTGTCAATAGCTTTAGAGTTTTTATTCAGGAAATCCGAGATATTTTTCAAGATAATCCAAATTTAATTCCGTTCCTATTATCACGTTTGCAAAGACTTGTGAGCATGAGTTTGTTAATCTCTCGTTTTCTTTCTTTCTCTCTTTATGTTTTTCCAATGTTTTATGGAATATTTTTTTTCCTTTTATTTCTCAGACATTCTTTCTTTATCTCTTTTTCATTTACTTAATCATTATATCTTCTTTATTTTCTTTAAAACTTAGTCCTTGTCTGCAATGATTCTCTTTGTATAACCCCCTGACGCCCTTTAAGAAAATACCATCATCTAACTGCAATGACTATATGCGTAGTAACAATCCAGAATGGCCTGTTGAAGTGCTAATTCAGGCTAATCTCCATCAGCCTGAATTAGCATAGCAGTGACGAGTAAAGTCGGGCAATTATTAACATCTCAGGAAGAAAACATAACAATCTTCGCGATGTGGACAATCACGGGTCTCCATAACACCTAACTTTTTGCCATCAATCTTATGTTTATTCACGCGATGAATTCACCCAAACTTGTTCGTTTTAAATTATTTATGTCGCCCTTCCTCAATCTATGTACAAGATATTTCAACAGTATCTTTCTAATTCTGGGTATACCTGTTCTTTTTGTTTCAATTTCCATTAAGATTAAAAAATACCGCGCCCGTGCATCATATTCTTAGCATACGTCTTTAGAACCACATTTGTGTGGCCTCCTACTCTCTCTTCATCTGCGTTCAGGATATGCCAATAAACTACTTTTGGCAGCAATGCTTCCGATCGGAAGATTGGACGTTTTTAGAAACATAGAACTACAATTTAGATCCTTTTGTTTCCAGTTTCTCTCTGACACGGGGTGGCAAAATCTGTTAGGGTCCCAGCTATGGGCAAATAGTGAACCCTCAAATGAAAATCAACAGTATATTTTTCTAAAAAAATAACCAATGATACTTTTTATAACAAAATGACAATCAAGGCAACATTAAAAATATAAAAAATACTTACATATATTTGAAAAATTAAATTTAGGCATTAAATGACCCATAAGGAATTGCTATGCCGTTAAACCACAAATAAATTACTTCATTTGTCCGGAAATCTTTGTGCATATAATAAAAAAGCAGCTAAATATATAAATTATATAGAAGTAGACTCGACTATAATACATATTCCGATTTGTTAATCTACGTCAGTTATTTTCAAATAAATGGTTCCATGACTGTGCAAAGCTCTTAACTTGTATGCAGTTAAAAATAAGTGGGGAAAAAAATGAATAAATTCATTTTCCTATCGTCCGATTATCACTCTTCCTCCTTTTATTTTCAGGATTGGTTTTCCAGTTCCTTATAGAACCAAATTCAAATCTATACTGACATTTCCGAGTAAACGGTGAAATTTGATTAAGTATTTATTTATCCTCAATAGGAGTAGATAGGTTCGCCTATAGACCGGCTTACACTACGCTAGTCTTTTGAACACGTTTCTCCGTTGTTTCCTGTTTAGATTGTTCCTTCTCAAATCATTTCATTCTCTTTCACTCCCAGTATCTCCTTCCGTCTTAGTGCCATTGCCGACTTGCTTGCGATGAAATAATTATATATATATATATATATATATATATATATATATATATATATATATATAGTATGAGAGTGAGAGAGAGAGAGAAAGAATAGATATAAAATCACCAGTGCACGATTACAGGCAGTTTCAAACGTAAATATATAATCAGACACAGATATTCAGCACTTTTTTTGCAGTAGAGCAGATTTTAAACTAATATATATATATATATATATATATGTATATATATATATATATATATATATATATATATATATATATATATATATATATATATATATTGTTTTTATGTTATTTAAACACATAGAATTTATTTAATAAAATGCACTGTTTTTAATTAAAGAGTATTATTTACATTTACCGGCCTCAATGTTCGAGAAATTTCGAAAAAAAATATGCGTGCTACCAGGAATCAAAACTCGTGTCCTATACGGAACCGTCATTTGATCTGAAGTGATATACCATTTAGTTATAGATAAACATTTGGTTAGCAAAGTCCAAGTCTTCAACGATTTTTTCTGAACGTTATATCTCCTGAAGAGATGTAGCTTAATGTAAACAATGACAAGATATTATGAAATGGATAAAGTCCGCCATTAAGTTTAATTAGAATGCATGAGGCAGTTATTAACTCATTAAAGTTAATGAGCTGTGGTAAGGGAATGCTTGCTTTCCTTGAAAATCATAATTCTAAATGCTGCCTTAACCTCTGTCCGACCATCAACCTGTATCTTCAGAAAAAATACACAGCATTGCAGGTCATTTTAAGATAAACAATAAATATATACCTTAGAAAAGCGCTTAGTACAAGTGTAGGTGTGTAGCCACTAAGGATTGTACGGATCTATAGTATTACTAAATTGCTTTGTAACACAATGTTTTCAACAGTTTGCTAACATTTAATTCACCAGCAGGCGACTATTTTCCTTCTATTTCCATGAGTCCTTAATGTCACAATAAAACGTGGAGATTAAATTCACGACGTCAAATGATGATAGCCGATTGAGGACCTGATCTGGTATTTCCCAATGCAGAATGGAACGAATATGACCGGAAAAAAAAAACTAAAATTCGAAATGAAGTCAGTGCATATCGCTCAAGACTCGTCATGTCTCTAATATGCATTTATCGATTACAAAAATTGAGTTCAACTTCAATATCCCAACTGTGATTTGGAAAGTTTCATTTTAAGTGAAGTAAACACGGTTAATTAAACAAGAAACCATTTTGAAAAGTTTTCATCTTAGAAGTTAATTAATGATAAATCAGCCTCAGGTTTGGCAGGTGGGCTGTCATTA
Source organism: Acanthosepion lycidas (assembly GCA_963932145.1). NCBI lineage: Eukaryota > Metazoa > Mollusca > Cephalopoda > Sepiida > Sepiidae > Acanthosepion > Acanthosepion lycidas. The sequence goes on along the minus strand of OZ010579.1, from coordinate 131,825,537 downwards.
TTATTTTTTTATGCTTGCGTAAAAGCAGAAATTGAGACGTTCAGTAAAGAACGGAATTATTTCTAAGAAAAAAGATGCAAAATAAAACCATTCTTAGCGCATCTGTTTGTGTTTTTTTTAATAATTTGTTTCCATTGGATTTTTTTTTATTTACTGCTTTTCAGGAATCTTGAAGAATTATAGTTTTGCAGAGAAAGTTTTCTGATTTTATACTTTCAAATTAATTAACAAAGTATCCGATCATTGAATTTAAGTAACGAGTTACTTCATTATGGACAACCAGATGACCCTAAAAGAATTTAATTTTTACTTTCTGGAGAAAACACATATCCGATTTTAGAGTAGATTTTAGGTTCAGAATGGGATGTAGAAACTGAATGGACATTTAAAATCTGTATTACATACATTTTACAACTTCTGAAATATCTGATCAGTATTGTAATTATGTCAATATACAGTGAGAGAAAATAACATGAGAAAGACAATATAAAATTTATTCGGTCTGGTAGAAGCATTGTGGACATGCTTTTCAATTTTAAAGCAACTACAGGAGAAACCAAGAAAACATGATAATGATTTATCCATTACTTCGTTGATCTCATTAATGCCTTTGAAAATATTTCAAGGTATGTTCTTTGGGTCGTCCTTAGTGTTTCTGAAAGAATGCTAAATGCCATCATGTCTTTCCATCATGGTATAATGTTATTAGTTAGCGCACACTCTTGAGGATATGCAACAGATTAGCCTATCTGTAACAATTCCCCCAGTTATTAATCCAACTGATTATGTTGAGGGAAAAGTCTTGAAAACCGTTTCATCTTTCACCAACCTTGACTTCATTCTATGCAGCGAGGTTAAAACAGACAAAGAAATTAAGTGTGATATTGAAAAAGCTAAGTTCTGCCATCGGTAATCGTTACCACATGCGTTGGAAATATACGTGATGTTTCGTTAATAGTAAAAGATGATAAGTACATGTCAGTAGTACTTGAATCTCTAATTTATTATGCTGAATATTGGAATCTATAACGAGAATACACCAGTCAAATTGACGTCTTCCACATGCCTACATACCGATCTGTAATAAAAAAAATGGATGATCGCATTAGTTCTGATTGAATGCAACATCACACGTATTGAATCTATCCTAATGAAAATCCAACTCAATGTGAACAGGACACTTTTCTCGTATGAGAGATAGCAGGCTTCCAAAACAACTCCTCTTCACCCATATTCTAACAAACAGGCCAGTTGGAAGGCCATTCTCATGATTAAAAGACAAACTTAAAGAAAACCTGAGGCGAGCAAAAGAGCTGGGTACTTTTCCTGTTCCTCTTCAATACAAAGTTATGAACGAGGCCGACGTGAACATCAGGATCAAATGCGTGAAAAAAATAAAGGCACTTGATAGCATGTTGCTTTTCTGAATGATAAATTTATCTGCTTCTGTGGCTTTGTCACACAGAGTAAAGCAGGTCATGCTGTCCACGCACTGAAACATGTCGTAATTGATCTTCGACAGCTAGAGAGAATGGGTCAACAACATGTTCAATCTATCTCAAGCTTTGCAAAACACCTGCAGGCCTCAAGAGACACATACTTTTCCTTAGAAGTTGAGCACATCTTTATTTTACTGGGCCCTCATTTGTCGTTCTCGACGTGAGAGCCCAACATACATATATATATATATATATATATATATATATATATATATATATATATATATATATATATGTGAGTGTGTGTGTGTTTGTATGTATTTATATGTATATGGGGGTGTAACATTTCAGACCGGTAAAAGATAACATCAATAAATTTTCCATTTTATCTTTATATATATATATATATATATATATATATGTGTGTGTGTGTGTTTTGTGAGTTTATGTGTGTACGTACGTTTTGTGTGTGTGTGTGTATATATATATATATATATATTGTGTGTGTGTATATATATATATATATACATATCTATCTATCTATCTATCTATATATATATATATATATATATATATAATTGATCCCTTTCTTTTTTTTCAATAATCATCTAGTAGTATTATATTGATGTGGGCCCAAAGTCGGGACGACGGAAGGAAAACACGGAACATGGATTAGAGATAAGAAAGATATATTAAACAAAAAGGTTACAAAGATAGTGTAAGTGTAAGCGGAGCTTACTATGTGCTAGTCTCCAATATTGGTAGTCGTACTCGGCTGATACTACTGTATTAGAATACTCTCTCTCTCTCTCTTTCCTCCTCTTCTCCTAGAGTGTTATATCGCATACTTTATATAGTCCTGGAAGAGTCCATGTTGTCGGTATGTTACGGTCTCACAACACCCCCATTCCAAGAGTTTTCTTTTTTTTCTTTTTGAAAAGGAGAAAAAAGCATAAAACTGTTAATACTTTTTTCTCTTGGGATTTATGTCGAGTGGTTGAGTAAATTTCCTTTTCCTTCCTGACCGTCGCACTTCAGGAGAGACTTGGGGCGTGTCGAGATCGAAGTGATCGAAAATTACCTCGATCGGCTCTTCACAGCTATTTTGTAGTGATTCTTCCGATTCCTCGATAGTGTTTGAGTCACACTTTACAGATATTACTCTTTGAGAGTCCTCTGCCAGTTTTTAGAGAGTCAATCCTTGTTCGTTCTCAAGCTTGGTCAGTACCCGTCGTCTGACTTCGGCGTCTTCTGCTGATACTAGACTTTGTGCGAAAATTAAGCACTTGAAATCATCGGCACTCAGTTCGGTTAGTTTAAAATCATTACAGAGCTTGTTTACCGATGCTGAAAACGTCAGAAAACCTTGCTGGTTGTCTTTGACTGTGTTCAGGCATTCCAACGTTTGTGGAACAAGGTTGTGTTAGGCCCGAATAGTTCCGATAGAAGCTTAATAGTCTCTGAAAAATCCAAGTCAGTGGTTTTCTTGGGTAGTATGAAGTCTACGAACCTACTATTTTCTGTAGTTCCCAGTTTTCTCAATAGTAGACGTACCTTTTTTTTTACTGGGCCATTGTTCACAGTCTACGTTGAAAATATCTTCGCGGCGCCTGTAAAAAGCCTCGAACGTTTTGTCGTTCTCTGGTACGTATTCAAAGGTTTCCATTGAATTGTAGATTGTACTCTGGGAGAATAGTGTATCTTTTTCAGAGTTTGAGTCTTTTAATGCCTTTACGAGTAATTCTTTAAGTTGTTTCTGTTGTAGTTCAGCATTCTGAAGCCTAATTTGTTGGAATTCCATTTGTTGTTTATGTAATTACAAAAATAGTTGTTGTTGTCTTTCTTCTGATTTTTGTTGCTGATCCAAATGTACTTTTAGCATTTGGACGATTACTTCCATATTTAGACACACAAAATGACAGTGATTTTTTTTTTTGCTTTGAAACCCGTGTACCAAGGGGAGGTACACAAAAAATCTTGATAGATTTTTTTTTTTTTTACAAAAAATAAATATGGACAGACATACTCTTAAACTAAACTAAAATAATTATGTGTTTAGCTTTTTTTAGATTCCGTGGTTCCGTTAATTTTAACGTAATTGTATAAATTTTCACCACACTTATTATGTATTATTTTTATAGAGTTACAAAAAAGACAAAACTCGCCTCAGTGAATTTGAGGGAGAATAATTTTATGCACGAGATTCAACTCAGTAACATACAAAATTTTTAGATAGTTTTTTTCGAAAACTTGAGTCGTAAGTAGTACTTCTGCTCTTGTGTTGTCAGTTTGTTTTATGAACAAACTGTTTTTATCTATGTGTGGATGTGTAAGTAATCGTTCTCGTAATGTTATTTGGACTGACTTTAATATTCCGTAGATGTCTAATCTCAAGTTCGTCACTGCTGTTTGGTATCGGAATATTTGTGGGAACGCGTGGAGTTTCTGTGTATTTTTCGAGTACTCTGTCGCTATTGATATGGTGAGAACGAAATTCTCGAATCTTTCTGTCGGCACTGATGTGGGACTGGCAAAGTATTGAGGTTTTCGACGTGAATGCGTTTCTCGAATTCTTCGTCGCCACTGATGTGGGCCCAAAGTCGGGAACACGGAAGGAAAACACGGAACACGGATTAGAGGTAAGAAAAATATATTAAAAAAAAAAAGGTTACAAAGATAGTGTAAGTGTAAGCGGAGCTTACTATGTGCTAGTGTCCAATATTGGTAGTCGTACGCGGCTGATACTCCGGTATTAGAATACTCTCTCTCTCTCTCTCTCTCTCTCTCTCTCTCTCTCTCTCTTTCCTCCTCTTCTCCTAGAGTGTTATATCGCATACTTTATATAGTCCTGGAAGAGTCCATGTTGTAGGTATGTTACGGTCTCACAACATATATAAAGGGTTAAAATATGTGATAATTAATAATTATATAATAATTAATATAATTTCAATACAATGTTACGTAATAATAATATATTAGAATATTAGTTTTATGTTGATTTATTGTTATGTAATAATACATAATATGATGTTTATTTAGGCTCAATTATATACTTATTTTAATTATTTGGTCAAAGTATTTAGATAATTATTAATATTATAGTTTTATTTAATATATTAATATTTGTTGTAAATATTATTGTATAATATTGATATGTGTCACTGAAGTGTATTATACTGAATATATATTGTATCATTTATGATGAAGTGGTATTTGAAAATTTATTTTCAGTATAATATTTAAGGAGTTTATATATTTTTATGGATTATTTATTAATCATTAATGAGGTTTTTATGTAATATTTAATATATTATTTTTCCTATTAATTAATTCATTTAATAAATATATTTATATTTAATTATTTGTTTGATAAAATTTATTCTAAAAGCATTTCTTCATTTACTTTATTCTCTAATTTTACTTTTAGATTTTTGCTTTTATTTAATCTTTCCCTTGATTGGTTCATTATATTATATACAAAGTGATAAATATTAGCTGTTTCTTCCTTTTAGATGAGACTTGTTTAATATACATTTAATTTAAAATAGGGTAATTTAACTGTAGATGTTAGATGAGATAGTTCATTCTAAAACAATATAATTATTTCAATATGTTAATTTTAAATTATTTTTCTAACGTATTGTTTATTTTAATATATCTTTAATACTGAATTATGTCTTTCATATAAATGGTTTTATCTCTTATTATTGGATATAATATTAATTTTGTAAATAGATTTAATAAGGTGTTCTTAACTCTAAACTGCCTTCTGGTTGTTACTGTATCTAAAATAAATAGGTCATTTTCTCTCTGATTTTTTTCTTTCTTTCTCCTCTGACCAACCTTCATAGCTAAACTTACACTTGCTACTTTTTATTTGTTCGATTCTCATTTTCTCTTTTTTCCATTCTTCTTTGTTTGTTTGTTTCTTTCTTTTTTTGTCTAGCCATTTTATTGCAATAATTTATCATCCTTGACTGGTCTGAAAATCCTTATAAATTATCTCAATTTATAAGGTGATAATATCATCTCCTATATGTAATCTTAATTCCTATTCTATGAAATTTGTTGCTCTGTTTAATTAAAACATTGAGCTCTATGTGGGAATCAGTTTCAATACTTAATATCTTATATTGTATTAATAGGATTCACTTGGATTATATGCCAACGGATTACTGACCTATATATATATATATATATATATATATATATATATATATATATATATATATATATATATATATATATATGCCTTGAAAATAATAAATAACCATACGACTAATTTTTGATGTTCGACTATTACTATCGTTTTGTGGGTATTTGCGACATCAGTGTCCTTATTTTTATCTCACCCCACTTAACAGTTTACAGTAGCCTTTTCTCTGCTTACACTTTTTCTTATATTCTTACTTAACCTCAGAAATTTCGAATAATGCCGCCTTATGTCTTTCTTTGTTTAGGCCAACAATTTCACCTGTCATATCTGTCTTGTTTTTCTGTCTTTCAGATGATTCTTTTGCGATTGTCCTTTTAGGTTTTTGCACTCTGCGTTCCTGACCTCTTACCACTTAGGCTTTACAACGACTGTTTATGTTTGCTTATAATTTGTGTCGCTGTCAAATTTACTGTCTTGAAACTTAGGCATTGCTTTCGGTATATTGAAATTTTGTAATTTCACCCGTAGTTTCTATAGGACCGGAGGGTTTCTTTAGATTGATGTACTAGAGATCTAATTTGCAGAATATTCTATTATCTTTATCTATCTATCTATCTATCTATCTATCTATCTATTTCAGCCTGTTCATATCTATCTATCTATCTATCTATCTATCTATCTATCAATCTGTGTGTGTGTAGGGGGGGGCTGTGCGTGTACCTGTGCCTGTGCGTGTGCCTGTGCGAGTTATAAACGGCGATAAAAAAAGTAATAAACATTTAAGCAAAATCTCAGATATCAAATCCAAATGCAGGCACGAAAATACATTTCTTCTACGCTACCGACAATAGAATCACGATATAAAAGAGTAAATTACACACAGTAACTTAAATGTAATAAACTTTATGTAAATTAGCAAATAACAAAATGAAAAATAATATAAATGGAAGATTTAAATTTAGAATAAAATCAAATAAATTACTAAAATAATCAAATTAAGTATAAGTTTATAAATAGTTAATCAGGTTACCATCAAAGAAGTAGAAAGGTTTGGTTCTCTTCCCTCTACTTACCATACTACCCTAATATTCCTTCTATAGATTAAATTGGTCTTGAAATCACCTAAGGTATAAAACTGACAACAGTGATGCTGTATTGAATTCGCTATCCTGCATATATATATATATATATATATATATATATATATATATATGAAGAAATATATTTTTAAGGTGTGCTATATTTATGGGATAAAGTGCTCAATATCAGAGACAAAGCGTATATAAATATAAAAGTGAACATTGAACTCAACAATCAGGCTGTTACATGCTATAACCTGTATATATATATATATATATATATATATATATATATATATATATATATATATATGAGATGTGTGTGTGTGTGTGTGTGTGTTACCAACTGGTTCACTGGTATCAAAAGTAAGGACAACTGCACTTTCAGTTAGACATTATTGACTAATATCCCTCCATATCTAAAGATCTGTTCACTTTGTCTTTGGAGTTCGCGCAGGAATACTCTAATATTTCTGAGAATCTTCTGGATATAATCTTGAAATGCAGAAATTCTGTTTTGGTTACCAATGAAGAACAGTGGACAAAAAAGACTTCCAGTGATAATTGTTACATCCCAATGCATTCTTTAGATTCTGCTGAAGCAACTGACTTGGTGGGATGATTGATAGTAACGGGTTATATAGAGATGATGGCTTATTAGTAGTTAAATACTCTACAAAGATTAAGGTATATCGCATCAGAAAAATGATGCATAGTGAATTTAAGGATTTACGTCTTAAGACTATAGTTACGACTAACATTAAACAGGTAGACTTTCTAGATTCCAAGATAGACGTTAATAAGCTCTTTTCAATCTTATATGAAAGTTAATTCTACCCCGGTATATGTACAGCTTAATTCCAACTACTCACCTTCTGATATTAAACGCATACCATCCTGCATTGAATTTAACATCAGTAATAACTGTTCTAGGAAAGAGGTTTTTAATAAACATTTTATAATTCTACCTTTAGAAATAGTGGTTACAAGGTACCACTATTGAATATAGAAATCCTATTAATTATGATCACAATAAGAGAAGTAGTTCCGAGAAGAACATTTGGTTTACTCCCCCTTTCAACCTAATGGTTAAAACCAAACTAGGACACAATTTTCTAAACCTTATCAAAAAACATTTGCCCGATCTCAATACCAATGCACCCTGTAAAATATTCAATTATAATAACCTTAAATTAAGCTAGAGTTGTGCTGATAACGTGGAAAAAATAATTTAAAAACATAATAACAGTCTTCAACAAGTATAGGGGCTCAAAAATTTAATCAATCGCCGGGTCTCAGGGAGTAAAACTATGTATAATGACACTAATAATAACTTGTGCAATTTTAGGAATCCAAATAATTGCCCATTACAGAATAATTATTTGACTAATTCTCTACTTTATCTTTGTACGATTTCTACACTAGAAAACCGCAATATTAAAAACATGTACATTGGAAATAATATGAACACAATCAAAGTGCGTTGGCGTGGACATTTACAATACTAATCATAAATAATCATAAACTAATTAAATAAAGGAAGTCAAGCATGTAATTCCCTATATGCCCCTTGTTATTTATCTCTTAATGAAAAAAATTGAAACAATCTCCATCACTTAAATCAAAGGAATGAACTCATTATTAAATGTAAACATAACTCAAAATTTAACCTACTATAGTAGCAATATTGTCGACGATAATGCAAACTTATTGTAAATTTAGTATATTAGTACTTATATTATTCGCTAATCCTCCTATTTATGTACATATATGTATGTAAACGTTTATAATGATGTGTAATGTGTGTGTACTTTCATGTAAAGATATATATATATATATATATATATGTGTGTGTGTGTGTGTGTGTGTGTGTGTGCGTGTGTGTGTGTATTTGCAGGTATATATGTATATATAAATATATTTGTACTCGTATTTATATGTTTGTGTATATATATGTGTGCATTCATGAATATTATGTATGTGCTTGTTTATATATTTATGCACATGATTATTTATGTGTGTATATATGTATGTATATGTGTGTGTGTATGTATACATATTTATATGTATGCATATGTATATATTTTACTGTTTAATGCTAAATATAATTTTGTTTGATAGTTATTTTAAAATTTCTAGTGGACTTAATCATTAACACCTGCGTTTCGCTGCACTTTAATCTTGAATGGACTCTGAATTGTAATCATTTTGATAATATCGTTATTATTTTGGCGGTAGTTTGCAAGTTTCTACTTATTTTTGTATACGTATATACTAAGATATTCGTATCTGCGTATGTATTTCAGTGTGTTGTTTTATTTATGTATGTTTCTTATATGTAGCTGTGTCGGTTGATATGTTTGTATTAATTTCTATGTGTGTGTATATATGCGCATGTATATGTATATGCATCTGTATGAATGTATGCATATATAGCTCTATCTATAAAAGACAGGATGTATGTGTGTGTGTGTGTGTGCGTGTGTGTGTGTGCGTGTGTGTAACGAACGCACGGCCGCAATTTCCGACGGATTTGCACCAAAACTTACATGCACATGCTCCAAGTTAGCGGGAGGGCCACGATCGACTTTTGTATTTCCCAACTCCCATCGATAGTGAAAATAATCGATATTTTCATGCTTCTACGGCAGTTTTCATGTAGTTTGCGGCCATTTTGTACTGGCCACAGTGAGAGCGAATAGCTGGCTGCCACGAATAGGCAAGAAGATTCTAATGGCCAGCGTGAGAGCCAACAGTTGACTGACATGAATGTTAACTACCATGCTAGCATGCAAAAAAATCGATATCTGCATTCGTCACAAGTGGGAAAAATTTAAATCTGCATAGCACTTTACTCCAATTGGCTCACTCGCTTGCTTAAACTCAACGTTGATTCTGATTCCGCAGAACTGGGTTGGGTGTGAAAAAGTATTTGTTGTTAACATTCTTTTTTCCTTCGGCTTTTCCAAGTATGCGTCCTTTTTTAAAGCTGATCGTTTTGTGTTCATTTTGTTTAGTTCTTTTTTCGTAACAGATTTAATGTTTAGTATAGAGCTTTGAAAAAATTCGCAGTGTGATAGGCAAGAAGTAAGGCATGTAGCAACATCAGCACTGCAAAGGGCACTCCTTTAAAGGCAAGGAAGGGCAAAAATATTTTAAATGAAGTGATAGCGATTGCTGTATGAGTCGTACGATTCTTGAATGAAGCACGGGCAACGCCGAGCCATGCTGCTATTATATATATATATATATATATATATATATATATATATATATATATATATATATGTGTGTGTGTGTGTATGTGTGTGTGTGTGTGTGTTCATGTATGTATATTTATTTATGTATGTATGTATCTGTATGCGCGCATGTGTATGTTATTTTCCATGTTACATTTGGACTGGACATTTGAATTGGCCGTTTTTTTGTACATGCATATATATTTTGTGTGCCTATTTGTATATGTTTAATTGTCTCTTTTTACTTTGTTTTTTTTCATTAGCGAATATTTGTTTTTCTATTCTACCACTCTTATTTTTTTTATCTATTAAACCCTCTTTTTATCTATATATCTTTGCCCATGTAAGTAATATTTTAATAGTTTGCATTCGCTTATTAATACTTTCAGACTTGAATCTTTGTGAGTTTGTCTGTGTCTATGTCTTTATTAATATATGTGTCTATGATTGCTCATATATGCCTTACATTGTATGTATATGTGTTTTGTATTATATTTCTTTTTCGGTCGTAGACATCTATTTCTTGTTTCGTCCGTGTTTTTACGTATTTATATATCTAAATATGTCAATGTGTTTGTATATTATAATATGATTATGTATGTATTGTCATTCCTAAAATTTCTTCCTTTGCTCATATCATTACACAAATGTATCTAAGTTGTTACCATATTTTATCTCATTAGATTAGCGTTTGCTCTGAGATTTTAGCTTTTCGATTAAAACAAAATAAATAATAAAATATATGTATTTTTTACTCAGTTCCTATACTTTTATAATATTTTAAACTTATTATAGTTTAAATTTAAATTTCAAAACTGGTAATTTTTATTTTCAATTTTATAGTAAAATTTAAAATTAATCAGACTGATTTTTATTTTAGTCTAACACTAGCATTAACACATTAATAATTATAACCAAGGTTTGTTGTCAAGATTTTTGAATTTTCATATACTTCTATTTTGATTAGTAACAGCGTTTCAACTATCGAGGAGTGTTTGGTTGATTTGAAACATTTAAAATTCTTTATTCTACATTCAACACCATCACTTGATAAGACACCAGAAGTGTTGAAACAAAATGGCTACTTCTACATTGATGTTATAAAGTGTTTATGTTATAAATTTTGTTTATGGGTAAATTGCTCAATATCAGGAATAGACCGTATGAAAGTGGACTTTGACATAAACACTGACTGGCGTTAATCTGTTCCATGCTTGAACGTAATAATCAGTTGCTCTAAATCATGAAACAGACCGTCGCAGTTCGATGCTGACCTCACTGTACAGTGAATCGAAATCTCATGTGACTCTTCTGGATAGTATCCTTGTTTAAGTTGGTGAATGCTGTCATAATCATTGTCTTAAGTTGAACATTTGCGTTATGAGTATATATAATCAAGGAGTGTAGTCTAGGGAGTTAGGTGGCAAGATGTAAGGGGTGATGTTGTCGCAAAAATTGTCTGTCTGTAATGACTGCGTTCTCCGGCTTATGTGACATGGTGCAGAGTCCTGTTAGGGTCTTCCAGCAGCCACCCTCATGACCAGAGTAGCACTATCTCCTCAAGTCACAGGATGTAGGCCTCCGTGTTGAGTGAGTCCCTCACCGACAAATCCAGGATCTCTTGTCTTATCAGAACGATCAGAGTGAGTGTTCCGGGCTGCTATACCTTCGTAGTCGCTACAAAATCTGAATCCTCTTCCCTGTCCTCAGATTGAAACACAAACACCCGGAAATGTTCGTATTGGTGCTTCTTCTGCATGCTGTTTCCAAATTTCTGGCGGAGTGAATTGCATCAGGGTTCACTTTAAAATCGATAAAATCAAAAACAATGAACGCGCATGAGCGAAATTAAAACTATAAAATGTCGACAATATATCCTTCGTATACTATATAACACCTATGTCTGTTTGGGTTATCATAGACCTTTATTTCGTTACTCGAAAATATTGTTGGTTTATGACTCATATTTGTCTTTCTGATAATTGATTTGCGTCCATTTGCTCATAATTATTATGTAGGCTAATTATTGTTTCTTTTTTCTACTCTTCTTATCTACAATGTCAGTGCCAAAAAGCATTTTAAATTATTATATATCTGTCACACTAATATCAAAAGGTGTTTCTTGTCTTCCCTTTTCTTCTCAAATCATCTTCATCCCTCAATTTTTAGTCCTAATTGCAAAGGGAGAACCGCTACACGGTTCATGGATATAGATGGATAAATAAATGATAATAAATATGTCTTTACATAAATCACATCCATAAATAAAATCTGAGTGACAAAAGTGAGACTTTATTTCCAATTCGATACATTGCACTGACTTAATAAAAAAAAATCCCAATTCATTTATTGAACTCCCTGTAATTATATGATATGATATGCCCCACGGCCCAGGGGTTCTATCGAACTATACTATACCTCTCCTTTGAGAAAATGCTCTTGTATAAAACATGTAGAAATTAATTTCACTGATTTGCCATCACCTTACCTTTGTCATATTCGCTGATACACTTTGTCACCGAAGTTAAGCAATGTCACGCTTGGTCAGTACCTAAATGTGTGATGGTTGGCAATACTAGGTGTTGTTAATTTTGAGTGTGCAGGTGGTGTAATAGCTAACGGCTCGTAATTGTTTATCAGAGAACCGAGTTCTAATTCCAGTTGGGTTCGTTATATTCACTTACGCACAAATTCCCTTGGGAAAGGTAGGAAATAAAATCTTCCCCCTTTCCCAGCTACTTCTCAAATTATAAGAACTGTCTCAGAAAATCTTTATTATCTCCCAAAACGTCTGACAATCTACAAACATTTTTCCGGCTTTAAATAACCTACAAAAGGTTGATATACCATCAAAAACAAATCAATCATTCAATCTAAACACGCTATTTTGATGTCCGCGACATGATCTTAATATCTACACATTCTTTTCGTGTTTGTTCGTTCGCATTACACAGTTCCTTTATGTTTATATTTAAACGTGCTTACGTTGTATCCAACAACTGAAATACGTCGTAATATATAAGTAGTTTACGGGGTAATCAACATGACATATGAATATTAATTCACGTTCATATCCAAGTGCCAATATCTCTCTCACTAGAAATAGTGTCTCATATATACACTGTGGAAAAGACAACAGGAAGCCACTTTACTATTCTCGTAAGATAAACAGGACATTTCACTGAACACAAAATGAGGGTAGGCATCAATAATAAAGTAACTGAATAGATTTCCGAGTTACGTTTATGATTTCCATATCTTGTGTAAACGACGGTGCTTGGAAATTCTGTATGAGTCAAATAATTTTGAAAATGAGATTAAACTAAGTTTAATAGAATATCACTTTGCAGAAATTATTCCCTGATAAGCAAATTCAGGACGTTTTATTGGGAATTTCTTGAAATGCTACCTTGTTTGCATGAAAACTACAATGCTTAGAAAATACTTCCAGAAAGTTCCATTACTGAAGTTAAACGACTTATTTAGCAACAAGCAACACACACCAATATTTTTAACACACATTCTCTGTACATTGTATTTAAGAGCACATGCTGAAATGAAGGACACTACGTAAATATACCACACACATACACAAACATGAACACTAACAGATACATACTCATGCATGCGCATGGAAACGTGTGCAAACAGAGATACATACGTACACAAACACATACATACACAGACATATATAAATATATAAAAAGACAAGAGGAAAAACTATTCTTAGCCGAAGCGTTTGAGGGAATTTATCAAGACAAATTTCTTTTTATTCATTTTGTTCTTTTTACAGATGCACTCTATTGGGAAATAATTTACACACGCACGCACACACATACATACAAACATAGATAGATATAAAGAGGAAATGATATATGCATTTTAATATAGTAATGGACAATTTTAGACCAATCTAAAAGTAGAATTGAAAATAATTTAACTAAGCTTAACTTACATGAGATTCGTTACAACTACTTCCTAAAAGAAGAAAACTTAATCCAAAAAAACAATAATTTCAAACTTGAAGGAAGGAATTACTAATTTGATATTTGCTACACGAAATACACAAGAGAAACCTCGAGGAATTTAAATAAATGTATTATGTGAAGAGGAAAGAGATATTTTAAAAAAACAACACACTAACTGCATTCTCCAGTTCTTTTCTTATCACGATGTGTGATATTTCATAAGAAAACTAATAAAAACATAAAGAAAAAGAAAAAGAAACTAAGGAAAATCGACTAGACTATGTCTTGAAATCATATTAAAAAATTAATTTAAATTTAAAATTATCAACGTCCCTTCTCCTACATGGGCTCGTGTAGTCGCATCACTTTAGTCCTATCGAAGTTGCAAAGTAAGAAACGCTTCGCACGAAAACTTTAATGAACTCTTTTATAGTCTTAACTAATATATATATATATATATATATATATATATATGTATATATATATGTGTGTGTGTGTGTGTGCGTGTGTGTGTTTGTGTCTGTGTCTCTGTGTGTGTGTTGATTCTTTTTTTAAAGATCTCAACATGGATCGAATCACTAAAATATAATTGTCTTTAAGGTTTCAAGTGATAGTATCCGCATAATTGAATTTGATGATTTTGCTCAACTTCCATTCGTTTTCCCAGTAGATGATTTTTTATCAACCATCAAAATATTATGTAGTTAAAGAATAGTTATGTTTTATTCAAGACAGTGGAAAACAAATACTATTTTATGATTAGTTGTTATCAGTGAAGTAAAATAGTTCTTCAGTAGGCGTTGTGAAATGGCATTTCTATTTGAACGGTAGCTGTCATAGCTTAAATCACACAAAATAAAGTTAAGTTTAAAAATAATACTATTGGAACATCGCCAAGTTTATATTGGGTGGCGTCCGCTGTGAAAAACAAATTGTCAAAACAAGCAAGGCACAGGACAGACACCCAATTTCCAACCGATTTGGGGAGATGGAAAAAAATTCACTGTAGTAATTTTTGTCGAGCTGAAGACACGATGGAGACTTACAAAACAGCATGGTGCTTAGCGACGCATGGGTTGGTCAGGTTAAAATATATTGTCTCTGTGAAATTTCAGCCAAACTGTTCAGCCATTCTGTTAACTCTTGCTGTTCTGTTTGGCGAAATTCCACATGCACACGGCCACACAAAGGTATATTTTACTCAAATCACCTTACATAAACCAAAATAATAATTGCGTAAAATCCATTCATAGATCACTTACTTATTAATATCATATCATATCATATATATATATATATATATATATATATATATATATATATATATATATATACATGAAATATTTATCATTTAAGCGTTAATATCAATAATTTATTTGAAAAACAAAATATAACTTACCTAGACCGAATGAGTAGAAGACTCAAAAATCAAAAATTAAAAGCGGTGACTAGAAAACTTAATAATTGACCAGGAATGTGCACAATTGTTAAAAAAAAAAGAGAAAATACGAAGGACGAGGGTAAAGTGGAGAAAAAAACGAAGAAAAGGACAAATGATCACGACACCCTTGACGTACTCACATCCGCGCAGACGAGCGCATAACCGAACGGGCGCAAAAGCACACACGAAGACAAACAATACAGCATAAATTTATGTGTGTGTGTGTGTGTGGAAAATGTATGACATTGGTGTAAAAGGTTTCATCTGACATGTTTTGTCCTTTACTAAAATTTATGTTGGTGGAACCACACATGCGCAGGATTGAAGCATGCTAGGAATTTAAAATTTTAATGAAACTTGTATAAAAGATTTGCTATCTAAGTACACAATGATATATATATATATATATATATATATATATATATATATATATATATATATATATATATCCTAAAATCAGTACCTATCCTCAGTACCTATTATTAAACCAAACTAAATATAATATCGGTAAAATCAACAAAAACAGCCTTGAAAGCGTTTGCAAATATACGAGAAAAAAGTTCTAGAAATTAACCAGTAGCATAAAACAGTAATAATCATAGAATGGTTTCCTAATATAAAAAAGAAGAATGAATATAGCCAATTCAGCCAATTCAGCCAATTCGATATTTGTGACATTTGCCTGTCCATTACCGAGAATCTGCTAATGTCTGCTATAAATATTGCAAATAATTGTTGCCCTATTAGCAATAGCGAAATATATATAATAAAGCAAGCACACAAACCTGTATTATTCCATAATGGTTAACTGTGGACCAAGAGAATTACCCCATAATTTAATATTGCTATCGAGCATTTGATTCGTCGGAGGCATGCGAAATTGTTGGAACTCTATTATTGTGACGTTTTAGATTTATTTTCGACATTAAGGACACCGGACTCTATACAGTGACGATGTAATTCTCCTTCTTAATACTAGCTCACGAAATATAGACCGATTGAGAAAATAACTGACAATGTTTTTAAAGATCACCATCTAAATATTACCATCATCATATAAAAAGACCTATATGATCATAGATACGTCAATGAAGAATCAAACACTTCAAAATTCAAAATAATTCCATAAATCACTCCAAGTTAGATTGATTACCAACTTTAGCAATAAGTTAATATTTGATAATAATAAAATAAAATATATATAATGCCTTTAGAACTCAGCAATCATAGAGTAAATTTAGAGTATTTAGAAAAAAGACAAAGAAGGGAAAATAAAATTTTAAAAAAAACCGTAAGCGCAACATTATATGGTTTAATCAACCTTTTAATCCACCATTTAATCGTAATGTTCAAACCAATATTGGAAGAACTTTACTAAATTTAATTCATAAGCACTTTCACCAGCACTAAAAAAGATTTTTAAGAAAAATAATGTAATAATCAGCTATAGCTGAATTAATAATATAAGAGACATCCATCTCCAATCATAACAACATATTAAACAAATATATTTCCAACAAAATCACCATAATTTTTCTAAAAATAAATGCAGCTGCCAAAAAAAATGATCTGTCCTTTAAACAGTCAATGTATGACCGATAATATTGTATACCATTCGAGCATACATTCCGGTAACGATGTTAAATTTTATTTTGGTTGCACTGAAAATCTTTGGAAATATCCTTTCTGCTATCAGCGAATGACTTTAGTTAATAGAAACAGCACTGCTCTCTGTAAATATGTCTGGCAATTAAATAATGATGGTAGTCCACATTTTATCAAGTGCGGTATTATACCAGGAGCCAAATCGGGGAAAGAAAATAGATGTCTTGATAAAAAATTAAAACATTTAAATAACCTGCACGTATTAAAGAAGAGAAATTAATTGACAGTTACATGTAGGTATAAAAGTAAATACCTGTTTAAACTCGCTGATCCAGATCAGTATTTAATGTAATATACCGTTTATTTTGCTTTTTAATATAAATTACTCTTTTTTTAAAATAAGAACAATTAATCTCCCTTTAATTCAAAAGTCAAAAGAAATATTCAAAATTCAAAATATTTATTTCTATTTTTTTACATATTTATAGAAATCACGAATATTTTATATCCCAAATATAAGTTTAAAATTAAAAATAACTGTAATCCCTGTATAATATATAAATGCCGCAATACTGTGATAATCAGAAATATTCTTTAAAAATCAAACATTTACTAATTGTCAGTCCATACTCGGCACCTGAAGCTTGCGTTGTGGATAAGATGTTTATTAATATATATATATATATATATATATATATATATATATATATATATATATATATATATATATATATATATATATATATATATAATGTATACATATAAATATATATATACATATAAATATATATTTATATATATATAAATATATATACACATATATATATATACACACACACACACACACACACACACACACACACACATATATATATATATATATATATATATATATATATATATATATATATATATATATATATGTATGTATGTATGTATATATGAAGAAATATAGTCTTAAGATGTGCTATATTTATGGGACAAAGTGCCCAATATCAGAGATAGAGCGTGTGTAAATATAAAAACGAACATAGAAGTCAACACTTAGAGGTGACAGTCTGTTTCATGCTGCTCCCGCCAAAATAATAGTTAGAATAAACTACAACAATCAACCAGTTTTCTTCTCTACTGTCGAGTCTTTTTAAATCTTATTTACTGTTGTCTTGAAAACTCTTGAATATAACATGGAAAAGAATCGGTAAACCAATATTAAGATTGCCAAAAGAAAAATGTTCGGTGTTTACTGGGCAGAAATGTAAATTTAGGGGTGATTTCGCATCAGATATATCGTTTTATGGCAAAATGGTGATGACCAAAGCATTTATGATGGAAAGAACTTATATCTTGTTTGGAACAGATTGAATGCAACTGTTCAGATTATGTGATTTCCCATAAAAACTTTTCGCAAAAAAATTTTTTTTTCTTTTTCTGAAGGGTAAGGAATATCCACAAAACTAACTCCAAGTTCAAGTTTAAGGAAAATATGGTACTAAATTTTAGACGAAAGAGGAATGTGCGTTTTTCAACTTTTGGATACGATAAACAAGGAATTAAATCTCTTGGATAATATGGGAGTGATCTCCAAAGTGGATTATAGCGATAAAACCTCTCCGACCATTTACGTGAAAAAGAAAAATTACAAAATTCGTTTGTGCTGATTTCTCCCCGGAGTTGAATGATTGCTTACAATGACCCCCAACCAAACCCAGAAAATTTTAAATGGTGCAAAGTACTTCTAACGTTGGACTAAGAATGTTCAAAACTGTTAATAATCAATACCCACAAGGGAATATAGAAATTTAACAATTCGGAATTAAGGTGGCAATTGGCATTTCCCTGCAAGTAACGGACACAATGTTCAGCGATCTTCGCCCACTTAGATGACATTTTAATAAAAAGTGATAATCGAGAGAAGCATATTCAGCACGTAAATGAGTTATTCAGAAAAAGAGACGAATATTGGTTCAAAATGAGTGATCAGAAATGCAAATTTTTCATGCCAAAATTTAAACATTTGGAAACCAGGCCCAACCTTAGAAAGTGCGATTAAAAATATGCCCTCCTCCCCACCAAATGTATCATCTTTACAAACATTTTTTACATTTCGCAGATTGTAATGTTTTATTCCGAATATGCATTTTTGGATAACACGATTGAATAATTTTCGAAATTGACTTCAAGAGGAAATGGAAGGCCGAATGGCAAAAAGCATTCGAAAAAATGAAAAAAAGCTTTAGATGTCGTACTTGTTTCTATCGCTTTTTGATCCAAAATTATAAATAATCTTGACTAGTGATGCTAGTAAATACGATATCGGTGCCATAATTTTGCATAAGCATGAAGATTGTTCTGTAGAAACGATAATAACTGCTTTAAGAACAATTTTATCGACTATGAAGAGTTACAACCAGATAGAGAATGAAGCTTCGGGAGTAATTTTTGCTGTGAAACAATTACACAAATTCTTCCAGTGTTCCTCCTACAGACGAACCTCCGTCCATTGTTATGTATTTTCGAGTCGAATATGGGTGTCGCGAACATACCGTGAACTGAGCGATGGCAGAAAAATCAGTTGAATTACAATTTTAAAATAGAATTTCTGCCATAAAAAAATCTGTTCGGCAGACGGTTTGTCGAGACCCATTGCATAAATTATGTGAACCTTTAGAAGAAACCTTATTTGCAGCGCTAAGAACGAAGAAGGAAATTAAGAACTTTCTCTGCAACATGGTACGGGATCTTCCAGTGGCGCTGGATGAAATTAAAATAAAAGCTCAAATGGATACTTAGAGAAAAAAAAGAAGCAAGTAATGTGGAAACTGAAGGAGAAAAATAAGATTAAATCAAAAATGGTCGCTGATAATATTTCGTACGATGAAGTCTTAATGTATGTTGTAATAATGGTAATGATAGCATATCTTCAGAAAAGAATCTTGAAAGAATTCAATACAGGTCATTTAGGTATCACTAGAATGATATCCCTCATGTGTGCCTGTCTACTCTTCTTATAAGGAAAAAGACATAGAGAGATTGTAAAAGCGCGCAAGGGTTGTGCCATGGCATCAAAATCATCGCTAGGTAACCGTCCCCTTGGCCAAAGACACAACGCATCGATTTCGCGGAAGTAATAAATGTTGTCTACTACCTAGTCGTTGTCGAGAGTTTTTCCAAATCGCCAGAAATTTTAAAATGCAAGAGTCTAGCTTCTATATTTACAATAAACTTCTTGTATGAATTATTAGCTACATACGGTATCCCAGAAAACAATGTTTCGGAGAACGTCACGAAAATCACTGCTAAAGGTTTTCAAAGTTTTTGTAAAAGCTACATATCAATCCCTCTACTATCCCAGATCGAATGCGTAAGCAAAAAACTTCGTCGATACATTCAAGAAGCCATTAAAAAACTCAATGGATGTGAAAATAAGGATATGCTCTTAATGTAGTTTTTACTTGTATATCGTATGTTACCTAATCCTAACACGGTATCAGGTTTTCCCTGACAGAACTAACATTCAATTAGAATTAAAAAAAAAGGTCAAAAACAAGAACTTCGATACTTAGTAATACATTAAACCCGGCAAAAAATTTTATTTCGAATTTACAAAACTGGAAAGTAATGCTGTGAAGCTGGGGTAGTCAAGAGATGTATCGAATAGTTATTTTACATGATAAAAGTGTTTACATAAGGGTGCATAAAAGACATCTCAATCAAATGAGAAAAAGCTACTTGGACGAACAGAGCCTCCGGGAGGAAAATCCTATGTTGGTTCTCGATGGAGTTTTCAATATACTTATGCCGCAGATAGCTCCAGAAATCCAGACGCTCCAGTAAAAGGAAGAGACAGTCCAGAGAAGTATCGGATCTTAACCCCCATAGGAAGTAAGTCTCAAATGTGAGGATGTTGTGGTAAGAGCCAATTACTCTCTTACTACCATGAATGTCCTGATCCATTCATGATAAGTAGTTCTGGATAATTGGCTAGAAGGAAGAAAATAATACAATTGCAGTGACTTGTCTAGCTGAGAAATGAATACAAGTATTACGACTAATTTTGATGTGTACAGTTTTGGTCTTACCAGACCCCACCCACATTCCAACCTTTCCTCAAGAAGGAAATTAATCATGAATCAACGTGTAATACAGTGATAAATCTGTAATTATGTAGTGCGACATTTCGGACAAAACATTTTATATCGAAAATATTTTTCTTCATAACATCCATCATTGTAATAAACTTGAGGCTTTTTCACTGAATCAATCATTCAAATATTGTACATTCAGCTACCCGGCTCAAAACATACTAACCCAACTTCACATATATATTTTTAAAGAATTTTTTATTTCATATATATATATATATATATATATATATATATATATATATATATATATATATATATATATATATATATATGTATATATATATATATATATATATATATATATATATATATATACATATATATATATATATATATATATATATATATATATATATGTGTCTCTACATATATATATATATATGTCTGTGTGTGTATGAATATATATTGTTATATATATATATATACATATATATATATATATATATATATATATATATATATATATAGAGAGAGAGAGAGAGTGATAGATAAATAGATAGATAGATAGATAGATAGATAGATAGATAGATAGATAGATAGATTCAGTTCACCCCAAGCAAGGCGATAATGCCTCTAAGACACAAGGGATGCCTGGAAGCGAAAGAGAAGGAAATGGTTATGGAAGAAAAAGAAAAGCCAATTCTAAACAGGGAACAACGTATAAACCTTACCTCCTGTTTATATATATATATATATATATATATATATATGTGTGTGTGTGTGTGTGTATGTGTGTGTGTGTATATATATATATATATATATACGTAAGCAAATATATGGATATAGATCTGACAGTATGAAGAAAAATATAACAAGCTTTTTCTTATGTCCATCGTCTTGTCCTGTTGAATTGATAATGTTAAATATATTTTATGAATATGTCCTGAAGATGGTTTATTAGACTGAAACCTCCGACGTTGATATTATATTAACATTAAAACAGCATAATTGCATATAAGGATTTTTGTTTGTTTTTTTTCCGTATATTTTTCTTCATATATATATATATATATATATATATATATATATATAGATATATATATATATATATATATATATATATATTATCAATTACCTCACTATGAAAATGATGTTTTATACTTCAGTGTGCACTGTTAAAAAGAGAGTCAAGAAAGAGCGTACGAACTCACTTTGGCCGCTTGTTAATGATTCCCTCGTGTCATAGTCATTTATTGTTTTTATTGGTGTCTACTGTCAAAAGAAACAATCACGAGATGCGGACTGTAAAAAAAGAGACAGATGTTGTGACTTTTATTCCTTTCTCTTACTGTTTGACAGAATCAATATTTTATGAAGAGAAATTGATTGACAGGACGAAAACAAAAATACACATACACTTTCATAAAATGTTTCATCAAGGTTTTCTGACAAAGCAACGCATTTGTGTTATGCAATTCAAATGCCCATAAATTCGTTTAAATGGTAAAAATTAAATTACGCTTACGCTAAATTATCGTACCTGAAAGGCAAACAACATTAAAATTATTTTTCTTACGAAATACCAACAATATATATATATATATATATATATATATATATATATATATATATATATATATATATATATATATATATATATATATATATATTGAATAAAAACAGACCACTTTAAGGTTCCAGTGTAATAAGTTATTTCACCACAACCCCCTTAAAAGGGCTCTGCATCATCAGACTTTACTTCCAAAGGTTGAAATGCTGATGATCCATAGCCCTGTTAAAGGGGTTGTAGTGAAATAACTTATTACATGGAACATTAAAGTGGTCTGTTTTTATTCAAACATATCTGCTCTGAATCTTACATTGAGCTCTCTGGATATCATCCTCCTTGGGTCTACCCATGCGGATTACCTAGGTTTTGCATAATCTATATATATATATATATATATATATATATATATATATATATATATATATATATATATATATATATTATATTGAATGTAGCAATCCTTCGTTTAAGCATCTACACTTAAATATAACTGATAAGGAATATCTGCTGGTGTCGAATAAGTTTGTTGATATTGCGTTGAAACTGGTAAAGAAATCTCTGCTGATATCTAAATGACGTAAATTGAAAATAACACTGTCATCTCATTTTAAAAAATATATTTACCAAAATTACAGGAAAATATCTTGACATAGTAAAGGATACATTTATTCAATGAAATCGCCATTGGCTTCAATCACGGCCTCCAGATGATTTCACCAACTCCAGCATCTTTTCTGGACGGTCTCCTTTGTTTAGGTTAGTGAATGCTGCCATAAATCCTTGCCTTCACTTTATCAATTGTGTTACAATGAGTTTTGTTCCTCTCTCGCTCAACTGTGACCCACACATAATAACCAAGGGGGTTGGACACAGGGGAGTTAGGTGACCAGATGTAAGGGGTAATGTGTCCCATAAATTGTTTAACCGCCATGACTGAGTTCACCTGCATATTTGACATGGTGCAGAGGCTTGCTGCCAGACATAAGTTTTACCATTAGCCGCCCTCTTGATCCAGGGCAGCAATAACTTTTCAAAGTACTTAATGTAGGCCTCTGTGTTGTGTGTGAGCCTCTGTGGGAAGATGAATGGAGGCATAACGTCGCCATGACTAGTGATCACTCCAAGCACCATGATGTTGACTGGATATGTCATCTAACTCTTTCCGAATCTTCTGCACTCCCCTCAGATTTACACCCAAATGCTCTGAAATGTTCGTATTGGAGTTTCTGGCGTGAATGCCAAGCAGTACAGCATGCTGTTTCCAAATTTCTGGCGGAGTGAGCTGCATCGTGGTGCTCTTTTTCTCACAGACTGTGTAGTCAACAAAATCAAAAACAAACAACGCACATGCGCGAAATTAAAAAAAATATAATGGTGACAATTTGCCCATTGCCCCTTGAATTTCGTGGAAGTTAGACCAAGAAGTAAAAAAAAGGTAGAAAGTTTGAGAATTAGCCAGTATAACGCTTACATTGTTATGGTCTAAGTTTAAAATGAAGGTTTGTTCACTAATTTTTTTTAGAAACATTCTCATCTGACAAAAATTGCCTTCATTTCAAATTCTTTTATTGAGTGTGCGTAGAGAATGATTACTTATAGTCGTGGCCTTCTTGGTATTTCATTCGTTTTACTAGTAAAGTGTCAAATACTGTTGTATTGTTGATAAAGAATGTGCAAAATTGTTTCTCATCGCACACACCATCGTCACACCTTTCTGTTCAGAATTTTAAATCCCTCAGTACGTTACAGACTCCTCCTGCCAGATCCGACCCTAAATCGAGTACTATTGTAATATATGTAGAGGTGCGGCCCTTTCCAGTTTCGATATAGTTTAAAAGAGTCCCTGCCTACTTGAGGGGGATGAATTATTTCCCACTCTAAAATCCTCTTCTTACAGACGAAATATCGCAAGCCGTCCCTTCTTATAAACACTACTCCGTATAGTACTGCTCATTCCACTAAATACAGCTCAATAATATTTTAAGGTTTCCTTTTGTTATTTGTCTGCAAACCTGATTCTTTCTTTGGTATTTATAGCTACATTTATGAATATCGAAGTTTGAAAAACTTATGTCTAAGATCATTTTTTTCTTGAATCAAATTTACAATAACCGTATAAACTCGGGTATCATGCGACTTTTGAAGACCCAAATTTGAAGCTAATTTTAAGCGGTTGCATTATACACGAGATATAAAGTTAACATATGTCCTTCTGGTCCTCGCTACGGCGTTGACCAAATTATATATCCTTTTACTGCAGTAAAAATTTTCAGTTGTATTTAAAATAAATATAAATTTGATAAAACTGTTTTTCTTAACTGTATCCTATAATAACACAAGTAATAGTCACATATTGGTATCTCGTTACTAAATACTGTTATCATTCTCTTTCACTTTTCTAACGTATTTAACGAGAGGATGGGATAAAAAAAGTGGTTAGTCTCTATTGTAATTAGTTTCCTCGAAGAAAGAGCAACGCACGATACACGAGATCCATGAAAAAATTAATTTGTATAAGTTAAAATTTGGGGGGTCGCACAATACACGAGATCGCGCGTTACACGTGTATATAGGGAATATAATTGATATTCGTAGTAGAAAGCTAAACGGTAATGGTCATATTAGCCGTTTCTTTATAAGGAAACATCTGACATTCATTGACCTGTCTGTCGAAATGTATAAAATCAATCTTCTAAAACATTTTTCAGGAAAATGTATCTCTCAATTCCAGTAGCTGTTATCACTCTTTCCAGTATTGATGGGGGTTTCCTTCCTAAACTTTTGCTTGAAGTTGTGTGGAATGTCAACATCTTTATTATGTCATTGATTTTTCTATTTATCCATTTTAGTATAAGTCTATATTTCTGAATACAATATTGGAACCAGTAATAAGGAGTGCCAGAGAAAAGCAATAATAACAACGAAAATTGCAATATGAGCTCTGGTAAAAAAAAGTACAATTATAACAGCAAAAATTGCAATATGAGCATTGGTAAAAAGTTTAATGAAGACATTTTTATTAAATACGCAGATGTTCTTAAAGATGGCACAGTGGATAAAATCGTTGGTTAGATCCAGTTACAGTGTGAGTTCAATACCTGGTTAGGGCAGTGGAGAACTTGGAAAGGGGGATTAACAGGAGATAACACGTGGAACTAGAATAGTCCACCCCAGCGAGAGAAATAACGGGTTCAGTTCGACATTCCAACCACCTGAAGAAGGCCGGAGCGTACATCGGCTCAAACGTTGTGGTAAATATGGCAATAAAGATGAGGACGATAGTCCGAATAATGTAAATAGTTATCTATTTTAGTTGTCGGTGTTCTTGACTCTCATCAGATGATGTGGGTTTTGATATTCGGTAGTTATTCGTGCATCTTTTGCGCCTGACGACAATGTTCGAAGTAAGATGGTCTTCGCCAAAATCCACAGGCTTCACAAACTCGAATCGATTTTTAATCATTGATTTTAGACAGCTGATATTTTTGATATTTCTAAATAGTTTTGCGCCATGAATCGCATCCATATGAAAATCTCGATCTGGCGCGAATGTCTAAGAACATGTCTCAAGTTTTCATGTTAATGTTTTGGTTGTGTAGCTCGTTGCGCAGTTGGGTGATTTTATGCGTGAAATTTCCTTATCTCCTATACTAAATTTGATATAATTCGCCATACATCGAGATATTAGAAGCGTTTACACTATTTACATTATTCAGACTCATCTATTACGTTTCGGCCGTTGTACACCCCGGCCTTCTTCAGGTGGTTGGAATTTCGAACTGAACCTTTTATTTCGCTCACTGGGGTAGACTGTTCGTGTTTAATGGATGTCAGTTATCAGTTATCTCCTGTTAATTCCACTCTCCAATTTCTCCACTGCCTTAAGCGGGTATTGAAATCACACTCTTTGGGTCCTGTCACAGGATCTAACTAGTTGAGGGCATCTGTGTATTATAAACCTAATGAGTTCATCAACCATTTTTCCCAGAGCTCATATTTCAGTTTTTCTGCTGTTATCATTTCATTTTTTTACCAGAGCTCATATTTCAATCCACCTGAAGAAGGCCGGAGTGTACAATGGCCGAAACCTTGTAATAAATAAGGCAACAAAAATGAGGACAATAATCAGAATAATGTAAATAGTGTAAATAATACCTCATCTCAGAAATATAGACTGATAGAAGTGTTTAGTATTTACTAATCCCCCAACCTGAATTAGTATGTGTATTTGCAATCTTTGCTTTTAAATAAATAGGTTTAAGTAGCTAAGTGCACAGAGAAATCACAGTTTGTTTTATATAGATATCTAACATCAAAGCGAATAATATACCCAAGCTGAATAGTTTAATTCTAACTCTACGTATTGGTTTGATCGTTATACAAGTCCACTCATCTTTTCCACTGTAGAATATCGATCGCAGCATTACCTAGCCACGCTGCATAATGGACAGCATCTTCACCATAAACTGCGCAAATATTTTTTTGTGTATAAAATCAATTGACTTTGTTTAAAAATATGCGCGCTGATATGAGATGTGTGACTGTACGATCAAAAGCGACCATTTTCTATAATCTCTGTTAAAAACTAAACTCTCCTAATACTATTTAAAGATAAACACAAGAAGAATATTTTGAAACATGAAAGGATTTTTATTTGATTATTATCCGCTTTAAAATAATCTACTTGCAACTCCTACATAAAGTATTAAAAGTATTGAATAAAAACACTCCTAGTGACAAAGATCGCCAACGGCAAGGAAAAGTGAAAATCCTTAAGTTGTTACAGTCCTGCTTAAAAAGAAAAGTGTAACTCGATGCCCAGAGATAATATCAAAGTTAGAGCGAAGGTCGAGTTAAAAATTACATTTTCTTTAGAGTACAAAATATCTGATGAAAATTAGAATGGAAATTCGATATTGTAAAATGAATCAGATTCTAGATTTCACTTTTTTTTCTATTTTATGTTGAGCACAATGATTAAAACAGGTCATAAATAAAAAGTTTGAAAAGATTTTAAAATATTACGATAAAGGTATCATAAGTGATTTTAAAGAATTCTTTTTAAACTGAAATAAATAATACCGGGCATTGTTGCTTCTTCAGTGCGCTGTATGTGTTTGCGTGTCTAAATGTGTTTTTTGTTTGTTTGTGAGAGGGAAAGAGAAAGGAATGGGGAGAGCGAGAAAGAGAGAAAGTGTGTACCCGGCGTACAATCAGAGGGACAAAATGATAATTCTGGTTGCTTACATATTTATATATAATATAATTATATTATAATATATAAAATAAATGACGAAGATCTAACTGGCTTTCTTTTCGTTGGAAGCCAGTCAAAAAGAAGTTATATCTTCCGGTAAAGAGTCATGTTTATGCACATACAATGTCCTCAAATATTGCGTTTATTACAGAGAGATTAGACTCTGACAATACAAAACCAATGTGTTGAAATCGCTTATCGGTTACTCCGAAGAAATCTTCTCTGCTATGATCAAGTCATCTCTCTCAATACGAAAATTGTAAAACGGTATGGGATCCGTCAGTTCCGATATACCATGGATGTGCACTCAAAATTTACGTTCTCTCCAGGGAGCTGGCTGGGCAGGGTTTATTTGTTTATGAGAGACCGACAGTTGCCCATGCAGCAGCGCTCTCTCTCTCTCTCTCTCTCTCTTTCTCTCTCTCTCTCTCTCTCTCTCTTTCTCTCTCTTAGGGATTTGAATTTATAGTTGTTCTTCTAGTCCGGTTGCCAACCATGGCTAGATAGTCTAGATAGCTCTACTCGCTTATGATACTTCAAGCCAAACAATTTTAACTTAAAAGCTCGCATCCACATAGACAGATTAAAAAAACACACGTCACACCCCGATTACTTCAAAATCTTTGCCAACATCACAAATTTATTAGTTCGCGGAATTTCCTCCTTATCTGAGAACGATGAAGTTTAATTTGGAAAAGTCTGTCATCAAAATTAATCACCAAAAAATGTCTGTTGTCTTTAATAAAATTTGCCTTAAACAGCAACCTAAATACACAATATATATATATATATATATATATATATATATATATATATATATATATATATATGTGTGTGTGTGTGTGTGTGTGTGTATTTAGGCAGCAATTTTTCTTTCATGCGCATTTCATTGAATACGACAGACAATGTATTTGGTTTAGGTTTTATACATGTAATCTAATAATTTCCTTTTTTTTTTTCAGATGATAAATTATATGAAAACTGTACAAATGTTCTTTTTATCCAAGCGCTTTCGGCTATACATTTAGCCATTGTCAAGGATGAAATATTTTAACAATTAAATAAGTAATAGCTTGTTGCATGTATGTATTTATCTAATATTTTCATTTTTCAAAACACGATCAAGATATTCTGTCCATGTTCACAGTGTTGTTTTTTTGTTTTTATTAATAAGGCTTCCGTTATTTTTAGCCTTTTTTTTTTTTTTGGCATGTAGATGATGCTATTATATTTCTCTTGTTAACAAGTATGTTACGAATAGTGTCTGGTAGGTCTCCATGAGTATTTAAATGAGACCTAATTGAGTTATGATCAGAAAGGTGTAGAGTGAGTCATTGTATCAATGATTTCTATGTCGATACAAACCAGAGTATTGATAAAAAATCAACGTAAGATTAGTTTGTCGATCCCCACAACTTTTTCAACCTTTAGAAAGCTGAATATCTTTATATATTAGGTAATTCTTCATATTAATTTCTTGCACAAAATTTGTCACCAAAATGTGAAAATAAAGCATTTGTTTACAAACTATCTATACATAACATAAAAACCATTTAAAAATAAAAACATTAAAATTATTGACGAATCGTAGTATTATTTCTATAAAAAAGAAAAGGCTACATAATTGTATTAAGATTTGGGTAGCAGGCAGTTTTTTCTTCGAATAGAGAATACAGTTGGAAGGTTTGGCTGTCTGAGATTTTCAATGTTTTTCTGCATTCTATAAAAACTTTTCAACAGATATACCTTGAAAATATAGCCTGCGTCTAGTTGCAATTAACGTCTATTATAAAGAATGAAAGCAACATGCTTGTTTATAATTTTCTTTCAAAAACGCATTGTTTTTCATTTCTTTTATATTTTTTGACAAAATTTATTGCTGGTTATTATTTTTACGATGGAAATATTTTGCTGGTGTTTTTACTATAAAATTTTTAATGCTTTCCCAGGTTTTGACCTCAATTTGGAGGCTAACTTATTGTCATGGTTAGCAAACGTGTCTCGCTAAATCAGTTACAACTTAGTAGTGAGGTCGATCCACACTGGGTGCCCCATACTCTGTGCTAAGTCTTAACCATGCACAGTAAATCGTTATAATAATGTTTTTTTTTCCTTCTCTAGGTATTTAAAAACCGATCATTAAAAAAATGATTTCATCATGTGTTCAACTTGCCGAACAGTATTAATGCGTTTGTTGTTTTATATTCATTTCACAAGAGTCAAAAGTGTTTAATTATTAATAAGAATATATAAAAATGAATTACACAAAATTCTGCTGGAAGCGTTATAACGAAGATCTGTCTGATGAAAATATATTAACTTACCAAATCGTTAGGGCTGAGATTTGTTCTAGACGACAAGATATTTTCTGTTTCCTGTTTAGAATTATATTTTGATGCCAATTTTGGTAAAACAAAAAAAATGCAAATAGTTTTTACAGATTAATGATAAAATCATGAGAAAATAAATTCGCCAAAAGTCTCTTAGGATTTCCCAAGAGCAGTAACATTTATTTTGTGTTTATTCTGACAAGAAACATCATCAATTATGAAAATTTGAATATCTCATTGTTCATCTTATTTTTCTTACTAAATAATTGGAATAGACTTTATAGTCTCAAGGTCTTCGAATTTCTTAAAAATCGATTACTTTACATTTATTTCATATTATTTTTTACCGCAATTCTAAAGTCATCACTCTACGTCTATTTGTATGCAGAATGAAACGGATAAAAAGAATATGCTTCCAGTATAATTCGAACAAGTATTCTTTTTTTCTGGACAACTACCAGCGGAAGCTGCCTTATTGATTAAATTTTTGATTCAGACTGCAAAGAAGGATGCAGAGAATAGAATGGACATATGAACAACGGCGAAATTTTAAAGAAAATGGAAACAAAATGACACTAACACATAACATCAGAAAGAGACTTTTGAAATTTCTAGGGCACATGATTGGGAAAGATTGCTTCGAAAATGTAACAATAAAAGGAAATATTGAAGTCATTTGGTAAGAAGGAAAACAGTAAATAAGTTGCTTGACTAAATGTGAAGCAGAGGAGAGAGATCAAAAAGACAAAATTTAGTAAGAGGAAGGGACAGGATATTGTAAACAATCATTATACCCAACATCCTAAAACCGGGTTAAATAAAGCTAGGCAAATTTATATCTACTAATATACTGTCAATATTAACCTAGTATAGAAATAGGCTTCGGGAAAAATCTGGTAGTCGGATCGACTGTGTAGAATATTGATTAGCTTGCAAGTGGTTGACACACAAGTAGAGGGATGTAGCCACCAAGTCAAACTGACCTGAGTCATTTAATGGAGAGATATATGGGTGAATAGAGACCACTCAAGCAAATGTGTTGAGCAGGTCCATTCTAGCAAAATGGAACAACCTAACTGGTGTATTACGTACTTTCCTATATGAGGTAAAATTTAGCTGGCCCGCTTTTCCAAGAAGACTCATGAAGGCAGCCATCTTAGCAGGTAAGTCACTTGATTTCTACAGACTGTGTAGGTTGAGGTTAACCTATAAGATGTAAATACATAGTATAAAAAAAACAAGGAATATTTTGAGATATTGTTCAAGTGGGACTAACATGCCATCAAGCACGGTCCTAATTAAGAGTAAAATGTCAATCACCATGTAAAATACAGATAAACTGAAAAAGCCGAACACGGTGAGTTTAGTCCCAAATAATAATATTATATATATACACACACACACACACACATACATATATATATATATATATATATATATATATATATATATATATATATATATATATATATATATATATGTATATTATAATTAAGTAATTCATCGAGTCTAGAAGAAACCTCAACAGAATGCAAAAAGCAGTGGACGGACGTTTCATCCTAGATTTAGGACTTATCATTATCTCAAATCCTCCTAATAATTTATACATGTATTCTTATATGTTTGAACCGGCTGGATGGAGCAGCTTGGGGATTGTAGTCGTGGGGGCACAGTCCTAATAATATATATGTGACAGGTAGGGTACTGTGATTGTAGAACAGTGATTGACTCCGAGTGGTGCTACCGATGACAGATTGTATGTATATTTATTAATATACGACGTGATATGGCTTCCCTATTTCTTTTCTACAAATATTTACATGGCTATTACTCTGACCAGCTGTTTTCTAGGGTGCTGGACTACCTGTATGTAAGCGTGCCACTAGATTGGCATCTAGGTCCCACCCTTTTGCTGTTGAATTAGGCAAATGTAACCGCCACTTCTACTCTGACAATTTCTTTTCTCGTACTTGTCGCTTGTGGAACTCCTTTTCGTTTCCTTGCTTCCCTGATAGGTAAAATCTTCAAAAATTTAAATGCAAGTTCAAACGCAATCTTCTATATATTTGAACCTCGTTCATGTTTTATCCTTTCCCTTGTTCCTCTCATACATAGTCTTTTCTCCTTTACTCTATGGTGCAAGTAACGTCCTCATTTTATATGTAAAAATATATCATAATATAAATGAGTAGCCGGCGTTTATATAAGATAATGTAAAACAAAAGGAAATTTCACTTTGTTTCTTTCCATTCGCCATCTCCATATAATATGGCAATAGAAGAAATACTTTTCTTGTTCTAAATGTAGGCATGTGGATTCTCTGGTAAACGGAAGGCGTACATTTTCACAATCAAACATTTCTTATTTTATTCTTATAGAATAAATATTTTATAAAATTTTGCTTTAGTTTCGTATCGTTTTGCAGAAAACATATCGAGTGGTACTGATAAATCATCGCGAGATAAAATTTCATTTCAAACCCAAAGAAGATGTACAACAATTTTACAAGAGTTAGAAATCCGGTCAAGAAACGAAATTTTCCAGAGGGCAACATTAGGAAAATTAGCAGAATATCTTGAAAAGTGCAAAAATATAGGGAAACCTTGTTTGAACAGGATCTGTAGCCAGAAATTTTCGATGAGAAAAATAAACTCATATATCGAAAATAAATATCAGCTCCCGCGCTATCATATGGGACAAAACAAAACTTATCAGGATCGGTATTTGGGGATGAAATTATATGCCTGCTTTTGTTATTATGCAGAAAAGCAAACGAAAGAAAATAATGAAAATATTTTCGTCTAGTTCTCTAGAGACCCGATGCAAGTAGTAATTCCTCGCCAAGGTGCCGGATAGGGGGTAAATGGCTCTTGTAAATCACAGTAATAGGCAATAAATAAATGCTGACTGAGACGCAAACAGTATGGCGGCAGACGTTTTAAAACCTTCGCCTAAACTTTAAATAGTTGTTTTCAAATCGTGTTTCTTAATGTAAATGTGTAGGCTTCCGAACACACATTCACAAAAAATATAATAATCGGGCATTTGCCTCCACCCACACACACGTGTATATATATATATATATATATATATATATATATATATATATATATATATATATATATATATATATATAGGTGGGTATGGGTGAACGTGCAGTAGGCATGTTCCTTTAGATGTTTAAAAATATTTTTTTTCCTTTAGGAGGCTTATTAAATATAAATTAATAGTAGTTACATGAATAAACATTGGAGGGAAAGCAACAGAAGCAAAAAGCTGCTGACGTAGAGAAAATAACTTGCTTTATAACATCAACAAGATAAAATACTCGCCAGCGGCGTGAAGTAGGTAAACAACTGATAGTGTTGAACTACTTAGACAGAATATTACCCCAATTTACAGTATTGTTCAACGTATTTATGAGGATTGGGATATACCCAGTAGTGTTCATAGGCACGGTATATAACACATCATTACCGCGAAATACAGATATCTATCTATCTATGTATCTATCTATCTATCTATCTATCTATCTATCTATCTATCTATCTATCTATCTATCTATATATATATATATATATATATATAGAGAGAGAGAGAGAGAAAGAGATAGATAGATAGATAGATAGATAGATAGATTGATAGATAGATAGATAGATAGATAGATAGATAGATAGATAGATGAAAAGAGTGATACAGATGCACATCTGTAGAAAATATGATCACATAAGATAGAAAGGAATGGTTAAAATAATCAGAGGTATAAAAATGATATTTTGATGTAAAACTCTAAACATTGCTTCTGAGAAAAATCTATCTTTCGCTATCTTCATTCGCTTGATTGTCGCCGAAAGCAATATTTAAGATCGATG
Organism: Acanthosepion lycidas; assembly: GCA_963932145.1. Taxonomy (NCBI): domain Eukaryota; kingdom Metazoa; phylum Mollusca; class Cephalopoda; order Sepiida; family Sepiidae; genus Acanthosepion; species Acanthosepion lycidas. The sequence continues at coordinate 131,791,496 of OZ010579.1, read as the reverse complement.
CCAATCAATTTGTTCATTGATGTTGTCATTATTTATAAATAAATCTATAAATAAGGTGAAAAATCTTTGGCCAAACGACATTTCCAATGTGAGATTTGCATTATTCTTCGTTTTAAAACCGTCTAATCAACTAAATTTAATATTACATGATTTGTGTTGCTTTCATCTTATAAAAAGTGTTCATGATTGCTTTTTAAAAACTGTAGAAATATTAAGGATGGCCAAGGAAAAGAATCTGAAATAAATATTAATCATTTTCAGCATAAACAATGTCATACGTGAAATTATGATGCATTCACTAAAAACTGTTTTCTTTTTCTATATAGAAAGATGTAATACATTTATTTTGTACGAAAAAAGATATTTCACTTGAATCATCACGCCACCATGAATAATTTATTTATTTTCTCTGATGATGTTCTTTATAGCCTTTGCATCTAACACAAATATCATACAAAATTGTTTAATAAATACGTGTGGAATGTGCCATCTTTGTTTTTAATCATTTCATCCCAAGCAAGGCAATGCAGAGGTGGGTTATTGAGTGCGAGGAATTATGAGAAAAATAAAACATTACTAAGGGGAGAGAACAATAAAAGAACAGGAATTAAGAATGCACAAGATAACGGTTGACATAGACACTTTTGAACAACAAAGTTGGAAAGGTAGAAGCCGGAACAGAGTTCCACAGGCTATAAGTGTGAGAGAAGATACTGTTAGCATAGAACTTACGGTTAAATCTCGCCATTTCAGTTGTAGAATTATTTATTCATATATTATACGTACTCGTGTAATACGCAATGGTGAGTTTAAGCTACGAAATTGTGGATAAATATACGTACCGACGGGGCACCTCGGCGTGGTGTAATATTAGCAAGCTTGAATCGCTAAAACAGTTACTACTGAATAGTGAGTTCGATCCTCACTGGGTGCCCTATACTTTCGGCTTTGTGCCACATCTAAGCTACACTTAGAAAATCAATAATGTGTAAATCCCTCTCTATACACATTCGGATACTTACTGGTCACAGGGATCCGTCCCTGCGCTGGTAGTATCACAGCTCTGACAAGCTTGGACCGGCTCTGACCAGCTATGACCAGCTAAAACTAGCCTGGTCAAGCTATGACCATGCTAAGACCAGCGGCCCGAGTGAAGACACTCAGATCCCCACGTTAGAAACCGTCCTTGTATCATAACCTGACTCAGTGGTGGGGGGGGGGGACAATTAAATACCGTATGTATGTACCGACGTCTTATAGAGGATTAAAAAGAAAGATTCCCGGGTATGTTCCTGCCAAAATGCATCAGGTTGTAAACAAAGACATATTCCAGTGGCGAGTAACGCTTTCTTTGTATTAGGTTGGTGCAAAAATAATGACGTAATAATGTCGTTTTTTGACGTTAAAAATACGTCAAAAAACGACATTATTACGTCATTATTTTTGCACCAACCTAATAGTTGAGTAAACCCGGGGTAGATATTGTTACTGTTTTTGGTTCGTACTGAATTCGAATTGAAAGACAAACACTAATTAGTTTAACTTCCAAAGGACAAGACGACGTTTTAGTAAATGGTGTCATAGAAGACATGTACTACAATGACGACACATACCGGACTGTCATGATGCTACCACCCCCCACCTTACAACTTGGAAGTAGGTTAAAATATAATTAATTTCTATGTGAATGTTATTTTAAACAAATGCAGCGTTTCGTTATTGATTTAAACACTTTTTTCTATTCATTCGATCATTTTGACTATATTATCCCGAATGCGGCGATGAATGGGACCGGAATAATAAATATGTACCTGGGTCAATTCTATAATTTAGTTTCAAAATATCTAGGAAAAATGTGTATATTATGTATGAATATTTACAGGATATTCTATAGTATTTTATATTTTATTTTTAGATCGCATTGCTGTTGAAATTAAAATAGTTGAATAGAAATGTGATAAAGAAAATTTCACTACGTGATGCTCTTTATGTTTGTTATGGCAGAAAGAAATCCGCCGAAAAGATTATTTACATTATTCGGACTATTGTCCTCATCTTTGTTGCCATATTTATTACGTTTCGGTCGTTGTACGCGCCGGCATTCTTCAGGTGGTTGGACAGTCGAACTGAACCGTTTATTTCGCTCACTGGGATAGACTGTTCTAGTTCCACGTGCCTTGTCTAATGGGTGTCAGTTATCAGTTATCCCCTGCTTAATTCCCGCTCCAAGTTCTCCTGCGCCTTAACTTGAAGATGGAATTAAGCAGGTGATAACTGATAATTGATATCCATTAGACATGGCACGTGGAACTAGAACAGTCTACCTCAGTGAGCGAAATAAACGGTTCAGTTCAACATCCCAACCACCTGAAGAAGGCTGGTGGGTACAACGGCCGAAACGTTGTAATTAATATTGCGACAAAGATGAGGACAATAGTTCGAATAATGTAAATAGTGTACATAATACCTCATCTCAGGAATACAGACAGAGATATCATGAAACACGAACAGATAATATTCTTTCTATATTTCTGAGATGAAGTATTGTAACTATTTGCACTATTTACATTGTTCAGACTGTTGTCCTCATCTTTATTGCCATATTCACCTTCAACATCTGTCTCTATTTTTGAGATGAGGTATTATGTACACTATTTACAATATTTACATTGTTTGGACTGTTGCCTTATCTTTATTCTCATAGTAGCAGCATGGCCCGGCGTTGCCCGTGCTTGAGTCAAAAATCGTACAACTCATACAGCAATCGCTATCACTTGACTTAAAATATTTTCCCCCTTTCTTGCCTTTAAAAAGAGTGCAAATTGCCGTGCTGATGTTGCTACATGCCTTACTTCTTGCCTATCTCACACTGCGAATTTTTTCTAAGCTCTATACTAAACATTAAATCTGTTACGAAAAAAGAACTAAACAAAATGAACACAAAACGATCAGCTTTAAAAAAAAAAGACTCGTAACTGGAAAAACCGAATGAAAAAAGAATGTTAACAACAAATACTTTTTTCACACGAAACCCAGTTCTGCGGAATCAGAATCAACGTTGAGTTTAAGCAAGCGAATGAGCCAATTGGAGTAAAGTGCCATGCAGATTTAATTTTTTCCCACCTGAGACGGATACAGCTATCGATGTTTTTTGCATGCTAGCATGGTAGTTAACATTCGTGTCAATCAGCTGTTAGCTCTCACGCTGGCCAATAGAATTTCCCTGCCTATTCGTGGCAGACAGCTATAGGCTCTCACTCTGGCCAGTACAAAATGGCCGCAAACTACATGAAAACTGCCATAGAAGCATGAAAATATCGATTATTTCCTCTATCGATGGGTTGATTGTTTTTGCTTTGCGGGTAATCAATTTCTATTGCCGAAATCTAAATATTTTGTAAGAACTCTTATTTTATTTTTTGGAGATACTAATGATTTTTTTACGATACAAGTTCGTGGAGGAGAAAAGGTGGATTCTTAAATTTCCCAAGGTTATTTGCGTATATGTGAATATAACTGACCCAAATGGAATTGGAACTCGGCTCTCACATTTCAGACCCATTATCTATAACACCACCCGCACATCCAAGCTTACAGAACTTGTTATTCCCAAGCGGTCACCCATGTAGGTACAGATCAGGCTCAGCATTACTTAACTTTGGTGATCGAACGAGAACCGCTGTTTCGACGTAATGTGACCATACGTCTCTACGAATTGGGGGAAGAAAAAAAAATCCTACAAAGAGAAATTGTTTTCTTTGAATGATGTATATCATTTTCTTATCAAGAAATTTCGCTTTGGGGATTTTGGTTCATGGAACGCTCTTACTATGTTGCAAATGGGGCGCTGTGGACGATCATTTAACTGACAATAGAGGTTCATTTTGATTCTAGGAATATCTGTTGAATATGTTACGTTGAAAGTCCATCTAATACTTTTTGTCTATTCAGTTGTGTCAATAATGTAAAGATATCGTAAAACAGAGGAATCAAATTCAGAAAATGTCTTTCAGGATATAATTTAGTTAAAATCATAGAAAGATAGACGCAATAGTCATCAGAATAATTTTTTATTTTATTTAAATTATTTACATTGTTCTGAGTGTTATCCTCATCTTTATTATCACATCCACGACGTTTCAGCTGCTGTACGCTCAGGCCTCCTTCAGGTGTTATTTGTTAGAACTTCTAACTCAAACCTTTATTTAGTTCACGGCGGTAGATTTTCCTCATTCCACGTGCTACTCTTTTGGATATGTCAACACTCCAAGTTTTTGTTCTCTCTACCGTGGCGAAAGATTGAACTCACAAGTCATTTGTTCAAGTCACTTTTGGATCAATCAACCAACACTTTGAATCATGTTTCGGCCCGAAATTCCAAAAAATATCATCTGATGAAGGCCGTAGCGTACAACGGCGGAAACGTCGTTAATCTATAAAAGACAGGATGTGTGTGTCTGTGTGTGTAACGAATGCATGGCCGCAATTTTCGACGGATTTGCCCCAAAATTTACATGCACATGCTGCAAGTTCGTGAAAATGCCAAGACTGACTTTGCATTTCCCATTCTCCTCCACGAACTAATATCGTAAAAAAAATCATTAGTATCTCCAAAAAATAAAATAAGAGTTCTTACAAAATATTTAGATTACGGCAATAGAGGTTGATTACCCGCGAAGCAAAAACAAACAACCCAATTCGTTTTAAAGACTTCTAATGTGAATTCCACCAAACACAGAAAAATTCTCATCTAGTAAATTCCATTTTAGACGTAAACGATTTCTTACAACCAGGCACAATTCTGTTTGTTTTAAAGGGTTGAAAAGATTCTAATTAACATTCCGAGTAAGCAAATGATCAATTCTGTGTCAAAAAAGAAGTATTCAAGAAAAAACTGAATGAATTTTCTCTATCACACGAGGAGATTATTTGTAAATTTTGCTAAATACTTCCATAACATTGTACAAATTATGGCGCTAGGCCCATTTCTATCAACATTACATTTGTATATTTCTACATTTCAGGTAAGATGAGAACGAATAGAGTACAATTCCAACGTTAATAAATTTAATTTAAAAGAGGGCTCAATAGAGAAGAGAAATATTATTTATTTTAGTATATTAAAGAAACATGTAAAAATCGCTACACAATTGCATTCGTGTTTCGAATCATACCAATGTGTCTTCTCAAGGGATTGTAAATTACTGAAGATTGATCGATTAATTAGGTTTCAAAAGCAATTAATCATTCAGTCGCCAGTAATTTACATTCGCCTGAGGAGACGCATCAGTTTACGTCGAAATACGACTGCTATTGTCTAGCGATTTTTACATAACATTTCTATATTTTTATTTACTAGTTTGGCATAAAAACAATATTCAAATCGTAATGATAATTATTGGAAACAATCTTATGTCAAGATTTCAGTTGATATTTATTAAGATATGATAAATATTTGTACATTTCATTACTGGTGTCTTAACTCACTAATATTATTTATCAATTTATGTTTTTCTAACATTTTTTCATATCTTATCACGCCACAGTCTATATAAGCACTCAGTCTGAACAATTTATATTGTCAACACTTACAAAGTAGGCCAAGATCTTTAAATATTATATTCGAATTATTGTCCTTACAGTTTACTAGGTAAAATTAAATTAACATGAATTTATGAAGATCAAAGATTACCACGAAGAGCGTGACGGCACAAAACCCGAGAATAACAAGTGTCCTTTATTGACATGATGGTGCAGAATAGCTACAGGAATGTCAGTTATTGTATGACAGTTGCAAATTGTTTAAGCATGTGAACCGATGTGGTTTTCAAAATGCGAATTTACAAACAGGCTACGTGCAAAGCTGTAATAGGAGAAATCTGTAAAGGCAGGTCGTAATTTCAGAAATATGTCTTCCATATTCCCAGTTTATGTTAGCAAAAATTATACATAATCAACATTTGCCGTTTTTAATAACGCTGCACATCTGCATATGTTTGCTGCAATGACGTTGCACATGTTTGCTGCAATAACGCTGCACATGTTTGTTATAAATCAATCTAGATTTGTATATGCGGAGATTGAATTCACTCCGAACATAGAGTTCTGCATATTTACTGGTGATTTTCTGTTTAACTGAACAAATATCCATGTCCGTTGAATTGTTGGGACAATTTAGGTCAAGACATGTCAATTTTATGACATGTTTTTTTTTGCAGTATATTCAATCCTATCTATTCACTGACTCACACGGTCTCCTCTTCCTGTTCAAATTCATTTGTAAAACACGCCTTTTCTTAAATCGTTTCGTTTTTCTCGTCACTTGTTACATTTCTAAATCCTAAATGCCTACAGTTCTTCGTTACCATTTGTACGCCTAAACAGATCCTACATCAGTTGTCTACTTGTTACACACACACACACACACACGCCGATCAATTGTTAAACAATTGAGATTGGCACAGTTTTATTTCTTGTACTTTAGATGTTTCTCAAATAAATTCTGTCTGTTTGATACACAGACTTTTTGATTGTATTTGGAATAGTTACACATCAGCTCTGAGAATCGTTGACTTTATAACTGCTTTTCGAATCTATCGTGAAAATATCGCGTACATTAAGTATAATCTGTAGTGGATCTATTTCACTTGTATTAATATATATTTGCTCCAATATATATATATATATATATATATATATATATATATATATATATATATATATATATATATATATATATGTGTGTGTGTGTGTGTGTGTGTGTGTGTGTGTATGTATATATATATATATATATATATATATATATATATATATATATATATATTGGAGCAAATATATATTAGTAAATATACATATATACATATATATATATTGGAGCAAATATATATTAGTACCAGTGAAATATATATATATATATATATATATATATATATATATATATATATATATATATATATATATATATGTGTGTGTGTGTGTGTGTGTGTATATATATATATATATATATATATATATATATATATATATATATATATATATATATATATATTGGAGCAAATATATATTAGTAAATATACATATATATATTGGAGCAAATATATATTAGTACCAGTGAAATATATATATATATATATATATATATATATATATATATATATATATATATGTGTGTGTGTGTGTGTGTGTATTTAGGCAGCAATCCTTTCATGCACATTTTATTGAGTACGACAGACAAGTTGCTTTTATTTATTTTTTTATACAATTTCTCATGCGATCTGATATTTTTTTCTTTTATATAAAAAAAAAATTAATAAAGGTTCTTTTTATCCGAGCGCTTTCGGCTATACATTTATCCATTTTCAAAGATTAAATATTTCAATTGTTAAATAAGAAAGAGTTTGTTGCATGTATGTTTTATAAAATGATTTTATTTTTGAAAAACACGGTCAAGATATTGTGTCCATGTTCATAGTTGATATTATGTGTTGTTTTTTTGTTTGTTTTTATTAATAAGGCTTCCATTATTTTTATAGCTATTCCTTATTTAACATATATTTAACATATCCCATATATTTCTTATTTAACAGTTAAAATATTTTATCCTTGAAAATGGTTAAAGGCAGTTTTTATATAATTAATCATCTGAAAAGAAAAAAATTCGTTCGCATGAGAAATTGTATAAAAAACTAAATACAAGCACTTTGTCCGTCGTATTGAATGAAATGTGCATATATATATATATATATATATATATATATATATATATATATATATGTATATATATATATATATATATATATATATATATATATATATATATTGAATGAATGATCAGACAGTGTAGATGACAGAAAACGATTTTAACCTGAATATATTCTCTCTAGCTGAATAACTCAAACGTATGTTCAATGATTCTTAACGCCTTCTCTGAAAACTTTGGAAAAAAGAATCTCAATTAGTGTTTTTTTAGACATTAAATATTTTATGGGATGTAAATATTGTCTAGTATTACCCGATTAGGACAATTTTGCTGTTACAGCCGGCATACATATACACAATACTAAATACATACATATATATATATATATATATATATATATATATATATATATATATATATATATATATATATATATATATATGAACAACGATTTCTCTGAATATGAACAATGAAAACGAAGTGTGTAATCTTCGCCTGTAAGGGAAATATCAGTAATCGTCTCTATAAAAATTCCTAAACAAAAGAGCAGATTTCATTTCCAAATGTAGATACGAAAATAAATTCTTGGTGGGTGAAGCTTAAAAATTCAGTTCTTAAAGGCATTGACATAAGAATTCAACATCATTGAAAAAAATGTTATTGCTGATGTGAGATAACGTTGTTTGCAGTAATAGCTAACTCATAACTTGTATAATAATGCAATACAAAAATACCAAATCTTTTGTTAGATCACCAGATAGAGACACTAATTTCTTCAACGTCAAAGCAGGAATCCTCCAGGGTGAACACCTTCTACCTTTTCTCTTTGCTATCACCCTTGACTACATATTAAGAACATACCGTGACAAACATCATCATCAAGATTTTATTTTATCATCAAGACTTTCAAGTCGATATCCTGAAATATGTGAGAGGATATATAGGACTAAATTTACCTTCAATGCTGGAAACAAATATTCGAAATTGTACAAACTCAATTTATTTGGAAACCTCAAAATTTGTAATTAGTGGTATATTTTCTATTGGTACGGACATAGGAAGGAGGAATAAAACGTAAACATTGTTTAATCACTAATGGCCTGCCAATTCTCTTGACAATAAACTGAAAGCTCTTGCAAATTATTTGACTTTCTGCTCTACACCTGATTTTTCATCTCTCCAAATATGTTCGATTATATTAGAGTGAGATCTTTGCGCAGTTCAATCTTTTAACAGTGCAATTTTTTTTCATCAGTGAATATTCTTTGTTACACGTGATTTATGGCAACAGAATTCATCATATTGCAATATTTCATCTTTTGCTGTGTTTGGTTATGTGGAACCTTAGCAGAGGAATATGTTTTTAGCTTTTCAGTAATTTATCGATTTTAACAACTGTCTTCTACTATTTAATTTCTTGTTTGGTCTGGTTGGAAAGAGGTTGTAAGTTGGAAAATAATTAATTAGCCACAAGGACGCTGAGACACATTTAGTGTCTGTCGAAACTGGAAAGTGAAAACTGGGTAGCTTCCGCCTATATATGGCGATTGTATATATATTATATAGTACTCCGATTTCATTGTGTGTAGACATAGTTAACTTTATGGATGTTACCGCACACACATGTGACATAGGTTATGTACAGACCAAAGTTCCTGAAGATTGAAGAGTTTTATTATATACATATATTATGTACAATATCTATATATAAGAAACATACACTACAAGCAACCTTTTTGGGGTCTTTCTCCAGGATCTTCTTACTACAACAGTTCACAAAACATTTTGCTAACTTATGAATTATTTATGTGAGAAATATTATATTTTGATTTCACCATCAACCCCTCAGTTAACTTTTTGAGCTGACATAAAGAGCTGGGGTTTTGATTCAGGTCAAAGGAATGATAAAAAGTAACAATATCCTACGATTTTGCAAAGATATGCTATACCCTCTGGTTTACGAATAACTGACAAAACAACCACTTTTCACCAAGGCCACGATACAAAACACTCTTCTAGATTATGTGAAAATTATCTTGAGTTAAAAAAAAAGGAACAACTTTTTAGAAATTATGACTTGGCCGCCTCATTCTCCTGACCTCTCACACATTGAAATACTATTGGGTGAATTGGATAGGAGATTTCGAAGAGAATACCCAAAGAGTGAGAGTGAGCTTTTTCAATGCTTGTGAAGACATGCCATTCATTTTTTCTCAAAATTCGTTGCAAAGAATACCAATATTTTTAATGAAATAAAGTAGATCGTTTTGTTATTGATGAAAACAAATTATGGTGCAGTTTTGTGATATGTTTTGTTAGTTAAATGGTTATGTTTGTCAAGATAATTGCAAATACACTCTAGTTACGGTAATCTTACCTTTTACTTAAAACAGATGTAAAAATATCACGTTTATGGTGGGTTTCCTTTTAAAGGAATGTAGAGTGCCCGCACACTTTATAACTGCCGTCTGCATAAATCCTTCAATTGTAGGGAAAAGTATAGAAACATGTTGTAGTCTTTTTGCACTGGTGGACCATTTTTACAATGGCTACATTGTATATACTTACGTACAAACGTGGCTAAGTTCTAGATATACAATCTTAATTTTACTCGGGAAAAGAAAGACGATAAATATAAAGACAAAAGGAATTAATAAGTGATGGAAACGAAAGAACTGATCCGAAGAGGCGCAGTCAATTCAAACATAACGTCTGTCTCAAAAATACATCATTTTAATTACAGACTTCTGATAATAATGTCTAATACCTGCAAACATGTGAATGGGTTGGTGTATCGCTGTGATGAGACTACTTCTCATTTTCGTACAGTTTCTTCGGCTTTTCTTCTGCTTTCATTTTTATGTTTATTTTATTTTTTGAGACGTTGCTTAGATTTAATCCTATTATTAATGATCACGCCATTTCATTCTTTAAGTGTTCGAGGAATTTAGGTAAGAAAACGAAACTTACCAGACATATGCCAAATAATCCCTCTACGAAAAATTAGAATAAAAAATATAAGAAAAATCATTGAGATGAAAGATTCTATCACATAATAAAATGAATGAACCAACTTTCCCCGACGGACAAAATAGATTATACAATGTAGGAATGCTGATCCTTCAACTTAAATAAGCCACAAGATGAATGAATTGCAGACAACATTAAAATGTAAAAAAGTTCTCGGAATATGTTTCTAAAGAACAAATTTATTCAACGGCTCTAAAATATATAGATATCATATTTGAAAATTGGGAAACATTAAATTTCAATGTAAAAACTGGAATTAAATGCAAATGTCTCTTATCAACAGAATAAAACGAAATGATAAAAAAGAACAATAAATGCGGCTCATTTCAGTTTCTCAGTTATCTATCCCGCATAACATTGTTGTAATCCATCCATTGTTCTTCACCTTTATTTAGTATGTTCAATAGTGGATCGTTTTTGGTGAATTATGAGTGGAATATCACAGATGTAAATGGCATTCATTATTTTATTCCGTTTAAATTGTAAGGCATCAAACATTATAGCGATACATTTATTCATTTTTTTAAATGTCTTACAATGCACAGCTAAGAGTATCTATGTGATATCCCGTGTTGTGAGAGCTAATTTTTTTTTAATCAGCTTTTCAATTTGGTTATCATGAACGACATCGTCCTGCCGGAACGTCTCGATATTTTAAATCAACCTATTCATTTCTGATCCAAACGAAGCGCCCAAGAATAATATTCACATTTATGGCACCCTCTCCATAAATGACACATATGTTATTTGCTGTTTCCTCAGACATTGATTTTTCTATTAGAAATCCTGCAGTTTTTCTGCAACTATGTTGAGCTGGCCCCAGTTAGAGTTTATGAGAGCGCAACATTTTGCAGGATTTGAACAATGCCGGTACAATGAAACCCTCGGTCACAATGGCTTCTGATTTCGTGCTAACACAACCATCGATGAACAACTCCATCTACCCAATTTCATTCGCAAGGCTTGGGTCAGCGTGTATGTTTTTCAGGGACTTTCCAAAGGCACCATCCGATCACCTCCACATATCAACATCATGGACCCCTTCCTGGTTGACCAGGGCGAGATTCGAATCCAGGTCTCATGGCCGTAAAGGGGACGTTTTAACTACGCAACTATTCATACAAATATAATTAAACAACATTTTTTTCATTTTTTCAAACTTCCTACTAACTCTTTAACTCCAACGAGTTGCTTTCGTTAACATTCTGTAATGATCTACCGGCAGAATGGCAGGGAAATGAAATAATGAACATTTTTTGAGGCATTTCAATAATTTCAGTTAATGTCATTTTTGGCTATCGAAAGAGCTATATACGTGTCCAGTTCTTCAAAATACAGTTTTGCCTGAAGCAGTGTTATTTCATCTTTGTCCATTCTTCTTCCAACACACCTAGACAAGAAAATTCTACGTTACCAGCATTTGCAAGCATCAAGGTGGACAAGAAGAAGCAACCACGTCATGAGGGGGCTTTCAGTCATTATCATTGTTAAAGAAACCTTTACACCTTTGACGGTGAAATTCAATACTTTGGTCCTATAGACATGTATGTCGAAAGACTAATATGTTTCCCTTGTCGTTTTTTTTAAAATACATGCTTCCAAATCAGATATTCTTTGTAATGGTCATTTCAATGTTTGGGGCATAATTCTGATTTTACATATAGAATGACGCAATGCATTTATATCCTTATTTTTCATAAATAATGTCTGCTTTATCAATTGAATGAGAATCAACGGTTTGTGGCTTCAGATCAACATTAAAAGTTCATCTGGCCAGTTGAACACTGGGCCAACGTTATCTTCATTAGTGTCGTCCCTAAAAACCCCACCTTCGTTTACATAAGCAGAAATATCAGCGTTTTCATCTTGACTGATCATCTTCCAGAATCTTTTGTTTTAGAATTGTTTCCATTGTCTTAATTTCGGCTCTCTGCTTCGATTGATCTTCAAAGAGTTTGGGCTAGCATAATCTTTCTTGTTAGATAGGATTCCTGCAACAATTTTTTCTTTGTATGAGAAGAGTGTGCTTGGAATGAATTCTCTATATCTTTCTGCGTTACTTCTTCAGGACACCAGTTTCGTTTCTTACTTTTCTTTTCATTAAAATATCCGTAATTCTGAAAATGTTACTTTTAATTGTACTGCTTTATTGTCATGGTTTTAGGATCAAGTAAATCTTGGTGGTCTTTTTGATCAAGTTTCGGAATAGCAGAAGAAAATTTAGTATTATACTTCAGCACCTTTTCCTGAAATTTCAGAAGGTTTAGGAAGTGTTTCGATAGCCTCCGCTGTTGGGTGTGGCAATGGAATCTCCCTCGATGCATGAAAGTCTTTTCCAAAATTTTCACCAGAATCATAATTATGATGATCGGAATCATTTTCCTTTTAGTTGAACTGTGTAGAAAGATATATAATTACCTTTTCATTTAAGTTCACTTTGCCCTTGTTCATTTTTTACAGAGAGAATTTCGGCAGAGGATTGCTGTTGTTGTTGTTGTTGTTGTTTTTCTTCTTCTTCTTCTTCTTCTTCTTCTTCTTCTTCTTCTTCTTCTTAGTCCTCTTCAAGAAACCTGGCAATGTCAACCTCTTAAATGGGCTTAAATAGGAATCTAGAACGACCATATATTTCTTCTAACACCATCTTCAAAAAAAAAGTTTTACCATGTATATAACATCATGAATTTGAAAAACATTGCAAAATCTTTGCTGATTAGATAGACAGTGTCAAAAGTAATTATTTGTTTTTAGAATAAAAGCGAATCGGCTGACAAAAAGGTATCTAATTTTCGTCCATTTTCATCTTTATCCTAAAATTATTTAAAAATCGCAATCAATATTCGAATCGTACGGAAAAACGATTTGAAATGTGATTTTTCCGAATATGCGTATCACGTGTGAAATGAATTCACGTGTTCAAATGCCGCCTATTGTAGAACGTGACGAGCTCTTGTTTAAACCTAGTTGTTTAACCATCAACTTGAAGTTGTTCTTTAAAATAACAAAAATGTATTGGAGATAGAATCGAATCAAAACTATTTCTTTTGGTTTTATCAAAATGTTGCTATTAGGTTGGTGCAAAAATAATGACGGTTTTTGACGTCAAAAATACGTCAAAAACCGTCATTATTTTTGCACCACCTAATATCTTGGTAACGGTATATTTTGTTATTGAATTGATAATTGTCGATATCCTGTATTTCCATACGAAATCACTCTCTTCGTAGATTTGCTAGGATATGTCTTCCTCGAGAGATACGTCGTGTTTGTACTAAAAATTATACAAGAACGTTTTTTTAAATGTGGCTATTAAACTTTAGCCCACATGCTAGAATAACAGTTTGAACAACACTACATGGAAGAAATTTGTTTTTTTTTCTTTGTCGGCTGGAAGATTCGTTATTTCGAATAGTGAACAATAGTGAGACAAAAGAAAACGTCATGTGTAGAACGAAGAAGCTTCGCTTTTACAGATACGCCATTGCAAGCTTATCCCCAGATGAATGTGTCTGTGTCCCTAATCACCTCTCTACTACTCGCTTCCTAATTTCTATTTCACTAATGATCTGTTTATATATTATTTATCTCTATAACCGTCAGTATTAATTAGTCACCAATTTGTCAGATACCACGACGAAAAGACAGTTTGAAGTTACATAAGCATAAAAAGACCGTTTCAACGTTTTAACAAGTAACATGAAGATGCAGGCCAATCCATGCAATCTAACAGAGTTTTTGTGATAAAAGAAAATGGCGGCCAAATAATGGATATGTCTGTTCCAGTGGAGCATAAAACACAAAGAGTAAAAACGAAGAGAAACACCCGAAGTCTTACCTATAAACCCGGGAAATGTTGGATGCGCACTTAAATATAAGTAGGTAAAATGGATGAATAATAAGAAAAAGATTGTATAAAACACAAAAGAAATGAAAGAAGAGAACTTAAGATCAAAAATGAAAATAGTAAAAGTGAGACAAATCTAAAAAGAAAAGAAAGAAAAGGAAGAAAAGAAAGAAAGAAAGAAAGAAAGAATCGTGGTTAAGAAGAATGAAACAAATATAAAACAAGGAAGGAAAAATAGAGTATAAAGAAAATGAAGGAGATGCCTGATAAGAAATAGAAAATAAAGAAAAAATACTCAGACGAAAGTAAGGAATGAAAATGTGAAGGAAAGAAAGAAAAGCCAGGTAGAAAAGAACATATGCATTGAAATGAAAGAAACGTTAAAAGAGAAATACAAATATCAACACTTAAAGCTAAAATCAAGAGAAAGTTCTGAACAAGAAAGTCGATATATTCTATAGAGAATATAAGAAAGAAAGAAAAAATGGCGAAGAAAGGAAAATGAATTCACTGAGAAAAAATATACACCACTACCACAGATACACGCATCTACACTCAAAAAAGTAGGGTAGCAGAGAGGGGAAAACTGAAGCAGGCAATAAAAGCAAAAAAATGTTAAATGCAAAAAAATTACATTTTCTTGAAAGGCTGTTTGTATGATTAAAAACTGCCACTCCATTTGTTGATGAAAACGCCTTCGCCATTATTGTGGGTGTCGGTAAGAGATTTGAAAAGAAAAAATAAGAAGAGTGAGAGACAAAAGGTGGGAGGAGGTGACAAGAGAATCTAATTGGACTATGTGATTGAGAAGAGGAGGTAAATATTGAGAGTTCTGAGACATGAATGGCAAACCATAGAGAGGGAAAATGATCGTCGGACTAAATCTATAATGGAAGGAGGAAGAACCACGACAAGTAGAAGTGTGAGGAATATCGTTCTAGGAAGCTTTTATGTGTCAGACGGATAAACGAGTGTCGAATAATCTGCGAATGAAAAGATCGAAAGGAATAAGAAATAAGGAGGGGGTGTAAGAGAGTGGCGAACGATTAGGACATGAAAACAATGGGAGTGAGTAATATGGGCGTTGATGGCGATGGTGATGATGGTGTTCGTGGTGGTGGTTAAGAAGGCTGAATGATGATGATGATGATGATGATGATGACGACGACGACAACGGCGATGATGATGATGATGGTGATGACGACGACGATGATGATTATGAAGATGATGATGAATAATGCAAGGGGAAAATTTAGACGAAAGATGTAGTAATGAGATGGGACTGAAGAACAACAAAAACTTGTCTAGGCGTCAGAAAAGAGCCAGAAGGAGAGATCAACAACATGGAAAAGAAAAAAAAAAGAGAAAACGAAGGAGAAGAAGAGGTAAACGTCTAAAAAAATGGATGAAATTTAAAAACAATGATGTAACAGAACAGATGAAGCTAACATTTTACGCGTGCTGGGGAGACGAATGCTGGCAGCCATCTTAGAAATATTTAAATTTCTGTGAGTTGTTATCAGCCCAACAGTTAAGATAACTTTTATCCAAATTTCAGATACACAACATACGCAAGAAATTATTCGTTTTGATTTAAGATCAGTAAGTTTAAAGTTGAATTTGAGATATTTACTAAACTAAGTGTTTAATATGTTGAACATGATAACTTATCAGAGAATATCATTAATTATTGACTCAAGAACATGCCATTTTTATGTCATCAAATGATTGCAGATCATATCCCGTTAAAATTATTTATATCTACATAAAATTCTTTTATGTGCCGTGTCCCTTCAGAACGTAAGCGATCACGGCCCTCCACCTCCTCCTATCCCTTTTAGCTTTAATAAGTTTTGTCTTTTTGTTATTTCTCCATAACCCTGTTCTGCCATATACTTGTTCAAGTTCGTCAAATATGTCACGCATTATTTTCCCCAGTTTCTCATTCCCTCTATTCGTCCTGTGTGTATCAAATTTTCCAAATCCTCCTTCCTCATTACGTATCCCACAAATTTCAACTAACTTTTCCTGATGTTAAGTATAAATTTCTTCTTTGTTTCCATTATCTCCAAAACCTCAAAATTGCTCACATGTTCGACCCATGGTATCCTCAGCATCCTTCTGTAGAACCACATTTCTGTTGCTTCGAGTCTCTTCTTCACCTTTGAGGAAATTGTTTAACATTTGCTGCCATGCAGGAGGAGTGATATCACGTAACAGTTCAGTAGTCTTTTCTTTGTTTCCAATGAAACGTTCCTGTATCTTAATAATCTGCTTAGCTTTTGGAAAGCATCTTTGGCCATGTCATTATGCTTTCGGATTTCAATGTCGCAATTTCCGTCCTCTATTACGTTGGGATAAAATGCAGTAATCTGAAAAAACAATGTCAGTCCGTGAGTCAAGGATGGGAGTTTAGGACGTGAACAGAACTTGTATTTTTCCCCGCAGTCGAAAATTATCAGCTGAAATGACTCTTATGAGAACTATTAACATTAGTTCAAACTTTCAACTAATGTGACAGGATTCAGAGTTATCTGTTTCAACAAAACTACCACAATGTTAAAGATACCACAATGAAAATAAACTCTGCCGGGACTTTATCCATGCACATTCCAGTGAATATTAAAACTTATAGTATCTATTTACATTATTCGGACTATTGTCCTCATTCGTCGCCATATTTATTACATACGTTGTATGCTCCGGACTTCTTCAAGTGGTTGGAATGTCACTGGGGTAGAATGTTCTAGTTCTATGTTTAATTTCTCTCTCTCTCTCTCTCTCTCTCTCTCTCTCTCTCTCTCTCTCTCTCTCTCTCTGTGAAAGAATTTAAGACTGAACCCTTGATTTATCATACGGGAGTTGATGGGTCTCGTTTCTCTGTTCGTATCAAGTGATATTTCATCATTAGTACAGCTCAGTTATGAATCGTTCTGATTGCACTCAACTTATGTCTGTACGACCCGATCCAGGGATTGAACCTTTCATTAATATCCGATCATATTAACCAAACAACAGCTTAGATTAAATGAAAAATACAATTAAATAAACAGATGAATAGGCACCTGTAGAAATAGGTAGGGTCGGACGGCTGAAATATTGTTATAAGAATAACAAATGATGAGGATATGAGCCCGTATGTCAATTGTTAAGGAGACATATTCTCCCTAAAAGAAAAATCAGATAACTCCCTATCTTTCAGTATCTGTCTATATTTCTGAGATGAGGTATTATGTACACTATTTACATTATTCTGACTATTGTCTACATCTTTTTCGCCATATTTATTACAACCTTTCAGCTTTTCAGTATCTGTCTATATTTCTGAGGTGAGGTATTATGTACATTATTTACATTATTCGGACTATTGTCGACATCTTTTTCGCCATATTTATTACAACCTTTCAGCCTTTCAGTATCTGTCTATATTTCTGAGATGAGGTATTATGTACACTATTTACATTATTCGGACTATTGTCTACATCTTTTTCGCCATATTTATTACAACGTTTCGGCGTTTCAGTATCTGTCTATATTTCTGAGATGAGGTATTCTGTACACTATTTACATTATTCGGACTATTGTCCTCATCTTTTTTGCCATATTTATTACAACGTTTCGGCCGTTGTACGCTCCGGCCTCCTTCAAGTGGTTGGAATGTTGAACACATGGTACAGTGGATAAAGGCGTTAGTTAGCTTCTTTCACAGGACCCAAGGAGTGTGAGTTCAATACCCGGTTAAGCAGTGGAGAAGATGGAGAGGGCAATTAACCGGAGATAACTGACAGACATTAAAACATGGCACATGGAACTAAGGCAGTCTACCTCAGTGAGCGAAATAAACGTTTCCGTTCGACATTCCAACCACCTGAAGAAGGCCGGAGCGTACAAAGGCCTAAACGTTGTAATAAATATGGCGACAAAGATGAGGACAATAGTCCGAATAATGTAAATAGTGTTCAATTGATCACTACGCTAAATCAACAATTTCAGCTTCAGCTTGCTGTGCGAAACGCTGGAATCAGCACAAAAAATTCTGTGTATCGTTTGTCCAATAAACATAACGGAATTTCACTATAATGATACACGTGGATACACATTCGTATCTTCGTTTACACGATGGAAAGATACTTTCACATACGAATTTCCCCATTAGGATGTCACCTGAAAATCACGTCTTTTCCTGAGAAAACTTGGTACTCAGGAGGATGAACGATAGAAAAATTTTCTTCTAACAGTCTAAGGATGTAACTTTTACTGAAACAGTGGACTTATTCGGCATTTAAGTGTCGCTTTTTCACGTCCGCTACAATTGTCTCAAAATTACAGGGAGCGATACTGACGATTATGTTACCTTTGCTGGTTTTGTAAATGTGAATAGTTCCAGCTGCAGGCGCTTACAGAGAATCGATTCTGATATATATTGCTGGACTTAGGGTGCAAATATCTGTATGCGGTTATTATAAAAATTGGACCAGGACAAAAACGTCACAGCGAAAAATCTCACTACAAAGTGCCAATGTTTAAGCCGTAAACATGATGACATGAGGGCACAGCAATCCCCTAAGCAGTAACGTTCGTCTACAACCAGTAGCGTCCGGGCAAAGGAAAATAACCTAATAAAATAGATCCCCCCCTACAGTATGTTGGCAATGCAGAGAATGTCGTTTTTCACACTTCTGTCTATTTAAGAATTAAATATCCTCAGTATGGACACAAAGAATGGTTTTGTAACACTCATAAGAGTAAAACCTCAGATACACAGACAGACGCTTCAAATTAGAGGTGTTCTTTCCTTGGGATGGTTAGCCAATACAATGCATTTTTACCAGAAATTCATTGGGCCCGCGCTCCCCTCAATAATCTTTTAAAAAAGATGCCCCATTGAAAATGGTCTCCCGAATGCCAGTCTGTCTTTAAGAAGATAAAATACTTACTATCTTCGGAAATGTTGCTCACTCACTACAGCCCATCCATAGACATAAGTGTAGTTTCGGATGCTTCCGATTACGGTATTAGAGCTGTCATTTCATACAGCTTCCCCGATGACAGCCAAAAAGTAATACTTCATTCATCCAGGTCACTGGAACCTGCTGAGTAAAGATACGGCCAGATTGAAAAAGAAGCCTTAGCAATAATTTTTGCCACAAAGAAGTTTCATAAAATGCCGTATGGGCATCATTTTAATCTGATCACAGATCATAAGCACATAGCCTTTTCCGATCTAAGAAAGGTATCCCAGTTCATACAGCTAACCGTCTGCAAAGATGGGCCACCATACTGTTGGACTATCTCTATCAGATAATATTCACCTGAGGCAATCGGCCATGCAGATGCCTTATCTAGACTCATGGATACACAAATCAAAGCACAAGATGCTACATTTCCACTGGACATTTTACTGGATACATTCGATTTATCCCGACATCACCATCAGTCGTGGGGAATAAAGAACGTAAGGCTAAACTAAACCGAGCAACTTGAATGCAGGTCAACCAACAACATGCCAAGCCCATACCTCAAAGGGGATGTGTTAGGGCGACACATTCTGTCATAGAGAAAAGTGAGGTAACTCCCTATGACCCCAAACGTGATTATTGCCGTTGGTGAACATGGGATTCCAAGATGGCTACCTACCTCACGGTGGTAGCAAATCGATGAACGTTATCCACAACAATTTCTATTTAGCACCAAATTGTAGTTATCGAAAATAAACTACCCTGATTATGTTATTCTCAAGGAAACGTTGCATTTTCTTATCTCTCTATTTCCATGACTTGCACTCGACAGCGAGCGTAATAACATCACTAATCTAAATAATGAAACCTCCGTTATCCCAGAAAATCAGAAATAAATTATTCACATTTCTAAATTTAAGATTTCAATGTCTTTCAAACAAATCATTCTCTTCATCATTACATTCATCATTATGCCTCTTAATTCCTGGGGTCACATAGTGCCGTACCAACACCTATCCAGCGGACGTGGTTCCGGGCGATCTTCTTCAGCTCGGCTGCCTTCCTGGGGTATTTTCACCAGCACGCGTCATACGCTACACTTTGGAGGACTCTTCCTCGGCCATATCGTTGTTTGAAGATATCATTGAGGTTTCTATAACAAGCTAGTTCTTAAGTGAGTAGGTTGTTAGTCTACTGCGCAATACCCAACCTGGAGGACGAGGGTATGTCTTTTGTCTGGCTCCTATCCCTATAGACCTGTTGAGCTTGATTGGAACTGCTAAGGGCCGACGCCTCTGCCCACATAGCTTTTTGAATCGTTGAAGACCGCAAGCCGCCCTACCATGTCAAGGCGACACACCATCAGGATGGCTATATCATTATACTTAATGTTTTTATTTGATGAAATCATGTTAACCCATAACTGTTTTACTAGTGCTTCGAGAAACCATAAAAAATATGGGCAAACAAGGAAAAAAGGAATGACTTTATGTGAAATATTCAAAGATCAAAAAACTGTTGAACACAGACGTAGTAGGTATTCACAAACTGACCAAACAAAGAGTAGAGCACAGAATATAAGTAATCTGTATAGAATCTAAAGGATGAACGATCACAGAGGCAAAAATGTACAAGAAATGTAGAATGGGTCGATAAGAGAACTATTATATGACAAGAGAATAACCGAGAGAAACATACAATGCATAAAAAATATAGTAGCGCTCGGAAACTAAACTCTGATTTTGGGGAAGAACTGACTAAAATGGAGAGGATCAATAATGTAATGAAAGAGAAAATCACCTACCTTGAAAAAGAGTTCGTGTTTTGTGAATGGTCTACCGAATGAAAAATAAAAGAAAATTATTAGCAAAAACCTGCTACTTTAAGTATCAGAAGAACTATGCTAATGTTCCTTTCTCCCTAACTGGGGTAACCAATCACAAAATAAAAGCCGTTGCATTGATTAACGTCAGGAGAACGAGTTTTGAGTTTTGATCTTGTTGAGCGAATGTGTGTTTCCACTGTTGCGAGTGAAAGGTTAAATTTGTGACCCCTGTTTCCGGTATTAATTTGATTTCAGGACTGTTTTGCTTTTGGGATTTTTTGAACCCGGATGTGCAATTGAATTTATTCTTGGCACACAATTCATCGTGAATTTCTGCAAAATGAAGATTAGAGTACATAAATGAATGTGAAATCAAAAAGAAAATTAAAAAGAGTACAAAAATGTCAAAACTAAAAATAATAAAGAAATTAAATTAAACTAAACAGCTTAATGATGTACATAACTAAACTACTATTTAGGGTTCTAATGCATAGAGCCCATAGATGAATTATGAATGAAATAGTGAAAGAAAAACGACACTTTAACAAGAAATACAATTTTTCTCATTAGAATGTTGTCAAAGCGAATTTTATAAATACAGAAATATTTCTATTTCATAGAGTAAACAAAGCCATTTTGTAAACTATAAATAGATGAATTACTGGATTTGTTGAGTATGACGAAAATAGGAGTTTCAGTAGCAAGTCTTATACTAGAATATGTCATGTGAGTTGTGATATACACAGGTATTGTTGCAATTCATTTGAAGCTCTTTTTGCTCGCTATGTCTTCTTTCTACCTTACGCGGATTACAGGATATTAGCTGAAGATTTATTTTTTGCTAGTTGGTTTAATTTTAATCTAGCTTCCCTATGTGTAGTTCCCTTACAAGCTGTCTATAAACGAGGTAGAAAACGTGCAGAAAAAGCTTTTCAAGAATCCTTCCTGAAATTATAAATATGCCTTATACTTGAACTTTTCTCGCCTGAAACTGAACGTTTTAGATTTGGCAGGAATTTACAACAGTAAATTCAACTGATGACATAATAAATCTATTAAAACATTCAACCGTTGCCTTATTATCTAAATATATAAAAATGTTCTTCCTCTTTCGGAAATAAATGTCAAGATTTTAGACATCTTCACGGAGGAGACCAACATAGATTTTTAATAAATTAACAGGAGGAGGGGCAACTAGACTTTATTTTTTTATAATGCTCCTCTTTTCGTTTTAGAAACACATTTTTTTTAAATTAATGTTTCGATTATTTTCGTTTTCTATATGTTGCCGGAGGTCTTTGTTATATCTTTTCGCTTCTGTTTGTTTCTCCATTCTGCCTAAATATATAATGGGTAATAATAATTAAAAATAAAATAAAAATAATTTCAAGTCTAAGTTGCATTTCTCACCAAAGTTAACTTTATAGCATTATCAACATCATCAAACCAGTTTTTTAATAATTTGCTCAAAAAAGTTCTCTGTGTAGAATTTATGAATTTCTTTAATAATAATATTTACGACAGGAATGTTTCTTATATGTTGAATAACATCGCTAATAATATAAGACAGTTTATATACATAATCTATATAACTGATGCATCAGACACACAGATAGAAAGAATTGTTCATAATTCTTCTTACAGAGATATTAATACATAAATTATCTACCCCCGACCAAGACGTAATTCCTATGAAAATGTGTTTGGCCACTGGGTCATATTTTGGTAATAGTGTCAGAGATAACATTTTCCTACACCTTCGTACATGACTTCATTATATATGTGTATAAGATTATTCATATGTAGATATATACCGGAATATGTGTATATGCATATCACCATCGTAGTCTGCAAGAGCAGCTATTACAAGTCTACTTCAAAATCTTTCCCCAAAGTTTGTAACATTATTACATTCTGACATGTGTTATCAGCAAATCTCTAATCTCTACATTTGTTTCCTGATATTTTTCTACACGCTGAGCAACAATCAAGTATCCTTTAGTTATCATTTCGTTTTGCTGTATGTATATAGGTGGCACGGTGGAATATTGGCTTGTATTGAGGAACCGGAGAGCCGAGTTCGAATTCCAGTCAAATTACTTAGATTCACTTACGGGTAAATACTATTGGGACAGATATAATTCCATCAAATTTCTCCAAGCAGTGGGTAAATAAAAGGACAGACTAGCTGTCCTATAGCCTTGGATAGCAAGCAGTATAAGAGAAGGACAACTGTGAATTCAAAAACTTCCAACTATGCGTTAATTGGCCTTACCAAATCACAATTAATGAAGCGTGGTGAGTACGATTAGCACTCTGAAGACACGATCAATCAGAGAACTGTTCTACCAAAGAGTAGGTCATCTTTGGTGTTACAACGTGTTTTGTTGGTCACTCGTTCAACTGCGTCCCATAGATAATAATCAAGAGTGTTGCAGACTGGTGGGTTAGGTGGTTAGATGGAAGGGGGGATGATGTAGTTGCAGAAATTGTCTGATAGTCATGACTGGGTTCCCCTGCTTGCGTGGCATGGTGCAGAGTTCTGTTGCCAGACATAGTATCTTCCAGCAGCCACCGTCTTGGCGTAGGGCAGCGCTACTTCCTAAAGGTACTTGATGTAGGCCTCCTTGTTGAATCTGAGACCCTATGGGAAGGAGAATGGAGGCATAATATCCCCATCGCTAGTAATCA
This sequence comes from Acanthosepion lycidas, assembly GCA_963932145.1. Lineage (NCBI taxonomy): Eukaryota > Metazoa > Mollusca > Cephalopoda > Sepiida > Sepiidae > Acanthosepion > Acanthosepion lycidas. The sequence goes on along the minus strand of OZ010579.1, from coordinate 131,767,452 downwards.
CTTCAAATGCCTTCGTAATCACCATTAAATTCGTCCAAATCTTTCCGAAAATTCAGCATTGTCCTCAGATTGACACCCACACACTTTGTACAGAAGCTTCGGGCGTTAATTTCAAGCAGTATGCTGGAATGAATTGCGACATGGTTTTCTTTTTCTCACAAACTGACCCTAATATATTGTGCAGTCGACAAAATAAAACAAAACAACACGCATGCGCGAAATTTAAAATATAAAATGGGGACGATATACCCATCGCTCTCTCTCTCTCTCTCTCTCTCTCTCTCTCTATATATATATATATATATATATATATATATATATATATATATATATATATATATATAAGTTGTTTCTGTTATGATGTTCAACGTGTATGTCTGTATTAAACAGGTTTTAATTCCGGAGAACAATGTACGAAGATGTTTAACGTCCAATTATTTCTCATAATCAAAGTGGTTTTGTGAAATCTGAAAACTTTTCTCCTATCGCACTTATCTATCATTATTGTTTAATTATTTATTGATTTATCGTGTTTTGGTTTTATTTATCATCATATTTTTGAATTCTTTCTATTTTCGGTTTTTTGCTTACTTTTCGTTATTGTTTTGTTATATAAAAAAATGTTTTGCTATTCTTTTTGTTTCCTTTTGTTTATTTTCATTTTCTACCCATTTTCTTATTTTTCATTTTCTTTTATTATTTTCCCATTATTTTTAAATCTTCATATTTTTTTTCTTTATTCTTGTCTTATTCATTTGCTTTCCTGTTTTCTAATTTCCTGCTTTCTTTCTCTTTCTTACTGTTGACTTATTTATTTTATTTTTATCACATTGACCACCTCTCTCTCTCTCTCTCTCTCTCTCTCTCTCTCTCTCTCTCTTCCCCTTCATTTCTCTATAATTACTTATCCTTCCTTTTTTTTCTTTCCTTCTTTTCTGTTTTATTTTATTTCTTCTGGTATTTCTCCTTAAATTATTCAATTTTCCATAATTCATTTTTTTTCTTTTTCAATTATCCTCCATTTTTTTATTGCTTTCATATTTCTCCTCTTTTCTTTCTACGCCTTTTTTGTCTTTTCATTTTCATTTATTATTTATGACTTTCTTTTAGATTTCATTCTTGTTTCATTGATTTTCTTTTCTTTCTTTATGCGGTTAATTTCTATTTTCAAGTTTATTTCATTATTCCTTTGTTTTCTTTTCTCTTTATTCCATTATTTTTTCATCATAATTTATTCTTTCCATATTTCTTTTTTTCTTTTTATCTTTCTTTCTTTCTTTCTTTCTTTCTTTCCTTCTTTCTATCTTTCTTTCTTTCTTTCGCTCTTTCTTTCCTTCTTTCTTTGCTTCATTTACGTTTACCTGACTTTCTGTTGTTGCTTCTCGTTTCTCTTTTTCTACATTCATTCATTCATTCATTCTTTCTTTCTTTCTATCGTTCTTTCTATCTATCTTTCTTTCTTTCTTTCTATCTTTCTTTCTATCTTTCTTTCTTTCTATCTTTCTTTCTATCTTTCTTTCTTTCTTTGCTTCATTTACTTTTACCTGACTTTCTATTATTGCTTCTCGTTTCTCTTTTTCTACATTCTTTCTTTCTTCCTATCGTTCTTTTTTCTTTCTTTCTTTCTTTCTTTCTTTCTTTCTTTCTTTCTTTACTTCTTTCTTTGCTGCATTTCTTTCTTTCTTTATATTCCTCCATTTCTTTATTTTCCTCCATTTTGATTCGGTTTTTCTTCATAATTTATCCCATAATACTTTTCTCTTTCTTTTGTCATATTTTTCAGTGTTTCTTTAACTCTTACCGTTTTTCTTTATTTTCTTCTTCTCCTTTTTTTCTTTCTATCTCTGTTCGTAAATTCTTTCTTCTATAATTGTTTCATGATTTATTTGTTATGAAAATACCTTCAGCGTTTCGCACGTTTTCCTTGAATACTCCAATCAGCGCCCGATTCCAATTCAATTTTAATTATATCTTTTGATCTTCACCTTTGGGGCATCATATTCACCTTTCCGTTTTTCCTGCACAAACATGCTTCAATCGGACAGCCAACGCCTGTTTCTTTTCTCTCGGCATCGCATGCTTTTGCTTTCACCATTTTGTACTTTTACATTGATTTATCTTCAGCGCATTCGAATTCAATTTTCTTCTAGCCTTTCTCGCAATTGTCCTCATCCGAAATGTTTCTCTTTTCCTTTTGAGATGATCTGACTTTATATTATCTCTATTGATAACGATTGTAAATTACTGACTCCATGATTCTCACCAGAATCAGTGAGAGATGCTTCAACTTGACGCCACTTGATACAGTTAAATATTTATTACATTGCAGCTTTCTTTGAATGACACTTATTTTTATTTGGTAACAATTCACGATATAGCAAACAGTCTAAAAAAAGTCGGTGCGTATTTAAGCAGGTGGGTCCCAGTTAGAAATACTTTCAGGTAAGGAAATCTTGATTTGTTTTTTTAAATAGCTTAGGATAATCCAGAACATTTACTAAGAGCAAAAACCGTCTAAATAGGGATAAGAAAAGGAATAAAAAGGGACGTAAGCCAAGAATATCTCTTTTCGGTGGATTTCTTTGACTTATACAATGAGGCAATAATGAAAGTATTAGGAGGCATACAAGGATTTATTTTTGGTGGACACAATCTTAACAACATAAGATACCCAGAAAACACTACACTTATGCAAATATTTCTTAGATCTACAAAGGTTCGGAGAGCTACGTTCTTCCATCTTCCGAAGTGGCATGACGCCTAAAAGAAGAATAATTTTACTTGTATGCAATCATTTATTAAGTATCTGTCAATATACGAATAGTTGAAAATGATCAGAAACTATCAACTGACTTAATTCTTGGACTATATAACGAGTTAAAGAGAAGGAAATTCATATATTTTAAAAGGTCATCTCGTCTGCATGTTGTCCTTTTCACACATCTACGAACAGTACTTGTTTTTCTGCAACATGTTTAGTCCCTATGGCATTCCCATTGCACAATCGCTGGTTTGCTTATGTCAATACAAAAAGCGCTGCCATTGTATGTGTTAACACGACACTTAAAGAAAATATATATACATAACTGTAGTTCTGCACACGTGCGTACATCGGACAGCCAGATAAACGCCTCACAACGATTAAAATTCTGAAGACAACGAACATCAGACGACTTGTTAGAAGCGACAAAAGATAAAACTAGAAAAATAAACACAAACAAATATAATAAGCAAGGGCAGACGAAGTGAGATCAGATACTCGATGTTTGCAAATCTGTTACGCAATTTTAGGTTCTACGGCCACTTCGAAGGACTGTCTTTCTTCCAACCAAGTCATTTCTATTTCTATCCTCATTTCTTTATCGATAAACGTAGCTCGGGCCTAGCAGCAGCGGCGACTGTTATCGAGCTGCTTGAAGCCTTCGAGTTACACGAAGGCCGTAACCTATTTCTGAGTGATGCTGATTTTTCGGCCTTGCCTATAGGAGCAAGACACTGCTGCATTCCCCTAAGCCCTTTTGGTGATCTCCCGCTAAGCGCCCATCTCACACCGCGCTTTAGAGCTATTAAATCTCTAAAGAAAAAAAATCCTGTTTATCATTTTGTTTATTTAAAGCCAAAAGAGTAAAATTAAAATAAAAGAAATAAATACAAAAATAACAGACCAGGGATTTAACGCTTAAAGATTGTATTAAGTTGTTTGGAATACAAGAATATATTACAATATTGCAATGTACTTAATCTGAAGCGAATAAACTTACAGCTAGTTACAGTTTCAGAAGAATGTGTAAACAGCCAACACGTGATGAAAGGGATTCTACATGAAGAAATTCAATAGCAAAATAAACTTGTAAAAGATTGCTAGCTTAAACAGAGTTTCAAGTAATAGTAGCATAACAGAGGCCAATTGTCAAAGAAAATTGTTACCAGTGATGCTATCGTTATGGGTAAGATTCAGGCGGGTGGGAAGTAAGAAACTGTCAGCTCTTAGTCTGTGGTTTTTTTTTGTACCGGTTCTGGTAATAACTAAGGTCTAACAGGAATGTGGTCAAAGAGGTGACAATCTAAACTAAAAGTAAGACATACAGAGGCGATGCATAGAACAATAGTTTTATTTTTCTTATTTTCCCTTAACCATTTCAAATTGCTGACCAAACGGTAATTCCCAGAACAGAAAATGGCAAAGGCCGAAGGGGATTGTCCAGGTGGATAAAATAATTCCCAGATGAATCAAAGAGAACGGAAATGTTTCAATAATTAAGATTTTATTGATTGAAACACAATAGATAAATCGATAAGGAAGAATTCTTCATTTATGTCGTGTTCCTTCGGGACGTGGACTATTATCACCCTCCTCAATGGCTTTTTCTTTGTAGCTCTAACTCCTCATATACGTACGCAGCTATATTAAACATCCGGTATCCGTACTGAGTGCAGATGAAAATAGCTTTTATTCTACACAGCAAAAGTGTATATTCAGGTCAACACCAAGCGGCTTAAACGCAATCAATCAATCAATCAATATATATATATATATATATATATATATATATATATATGTGTGTGTGTGTGTGTGTGTGTGTGTGTGTGTGTGTGTATATATATATATATTGTATCGATTTATCTGTTGCTTCATGCTTAATCGCAATCGTCAGGAGATGGACTGAAGTTTGGGTTTAAGATTCCTGGAGATTCATCGAAATAGTAAAAGTGTGGAAATATACATTGATATTGATTAAAAAGTGAAATTGCAAGTTTCTAAAAAAAAAAAGAAAAATACAAATGATATTGTAATTATTGACCAATCTGATTAACCGAATTTCATTAGAAAGAAAAAAACAATGAGCTGTGTGTGAAGTTAATGCAAATAATTTTCGAGAATTTCAATTTAAGGGTCCAGACTTTTTCAGCATTTTCATTTATGCATCGTTAGAACTAACGTTTGTAGTAACTCATTCCTTTTCTTTCCGTCAACAAAAATATTCTTTTCAGCTATGGGCAAATAGTTAAGCCAGAAACCGAGGTAAAATGCATTATAAAAGTATAAAAATAGGTTTTAAAACCAGAAATACTTTATAAAAAATTATTGCCAGATATAAATTTTTGGTGAAAAAAATATCAACCAGCAATGTTTTTGAAATGACTATTACCAGCAATACGTTTTTGAAAAAATATTTCCAGTTGTACGCCTTTGAAAAAATAATATTACCAGCTATACATTTTTGAGGAAAAAATATTCACAGAAATAGATTTTTGACAAAACAACAAAATTTACCAGGAAAAAAAAGTTGTCGGTATTAAATGACACATTGAGTTTGATATGCTGTAAAACAAAAAAAAACAAACCAATCCCATATATATATATATATATATATATATATATATATATATATATATATATATATATATATATATATATATATATATTGAATGATTACGATGAAAACTTTGCCCACAACACCTAAGATATATATATTATTTTCTGGTGTTTACTTCGAACTTTCGTGGCTATATGTGTATAACGACTCGTCGGAGTTAATCTGCTATTGTTTCTCGATTGTCTTGTGCTTGTATTGGTATATGTGTGTTATTTATTACTTTTTTTCTTTAATGGATATCGATTGATTGCTCATTTCCCTTCCTCTTTCCTTACTCTTTTTTTTTTTTTTTTACTTTTTCTCACTAATTTTTTTTCATTACGTTACTCTCTGGTTCATTGCTGACCATCTATGTTACCGCTGCAATTTTATGTCTATGTGCGTGTATGTTTGTGAAGGTGTGTGATTATACGTGCACCTATGTGTGTGTACGCATGCACGTCCACACTCTCACACAAGAATGTGCGCACTCACTTACCCACACGTGTATGTTTGTGTGTCCATGTATGTGCATCTAACTGTATGTTTGTGTGTACATACGACTTAACTGTATTGCGCGTTTAATTGTGTGTATATGTGTGTCTTTGTATATGCGTTTGCGTTAAATGTATCTACATTTTTTATTGGGCTGTATTATTTCAATTTACTTAGTGTTTTAATATATTTTAGTAGTTTGTATTTACTTTAGTATTTTAACTTTACTTAGTGCTTGATATTTGTACTTAATTCTGTGAAAGAACAGTTTTTCGTTGCTGATGCTGTTAAGACAATTAATTGTTTCTATTGTGCATGTGTATGTTTATGTAGAATACGCTTAACACAGACACTCAGACGCACATACAAGAACACAACAACATACACGGAAGGGTGTGTGGGGGGGTGTCTGTGTGTCTGTTTGCACACAAATATAAATATACAGTTAGACGCGAATACACGAACACACAAACGCACACATTCACAAGCACACACAAAGGCAAATACTTCCAAATATAACCTTAATTCAATGGTCACAAATAAACCAGATTCCAACGAAGGTGAGACATGAAAAAAGAGAAAAAAAGAAAAAGGAAAAAATAGGGAGAAAAGAGGAAAATAAATCAGCAATCAATCAACACACATTGATCAGAAAATAAATTAATAACACACTCATACCAATAAAAGCACAAGAGAATCGAGAAACGATTGTCGATCCACTCTGTTCCGACAAGTCTTTATACAATATGGCCAAACTCTGAACTAAAAATGAGTTAAATGAGAATGTTAATTCTTTTAATGATCTGCCACTGTTTTCGATATTGAGCACTCTACTACAACGTCTTCTTTCCCTTAAATGCGTCCTTATGGCCAAAACACTGAAAAACAGAAAAAAAAACAAAATTTCAGATTAACACTACACACACACACACATATATGAAGAAATATAGTTTTAAGTTGTGCTATATTTATAGGATAAAGTTCTCAATATCAGAGATAGAGCGTATGTAAATATAAAATGAACATGGAATTCAACACTCAGACTCTTGACTTCAATGTTAACTTATATATATATATATATTGTCATCCACAGGCAGACCGTTTCGCTGTATCACAGCTCCTCGGTGTCGTTAGACGTCCGATTGCCTCTAGCTAGGATCGAAACCCGGCTGAATTAGCGTCAGTTGGAGGTTCTACCACTAATCCGTCGGCGCACGTGGCAGAGGCGAACGTGAATTTTAGCGTATTTATTTTTAGATAAACACGCAGTAACTGAGAGGACTCGATTCGCTTTACCGAAGAGTATGTCAATAACTATACACGTTACCTACGTCATTTGTACGATTCAGAAATTTATGTGTGTACAATAAGGTTGTAATAATATTTACTAAATATTAGTACCAGACGATTGTACACGCATGTAATTCTGAGTCGTACAACTGATTTAGGTAATAAGTTATTAATATATACTCTATAGCTCTCTTACATTGCAGTGAGCATTATTTTGACTACACTAAATTTTGAATAAAAATTTATGTGCATATGGTATTTATCTGTATATATATATCATCATACACATGTACGGTTGCTCTTATCTCTTTATTTAATTCATATATATATATATATATATATATATATATATATATATATAGAGAGAGAGAGAGAGAGAGAGAGAGAGAGAGAAAGAAAGATAATATACGGTTAAAACATTCATACTATTGTGATGAGATGTCTTTCAATGTCTTCCAACAATCTGTGATGTTACCATATATACATTTTTTATGCGTGAATTCTAAGCCATAATTATATTCTTTGAACAGCAGTTGCTATGAGAATGAATAAGTCATAAGTATAACTACAGAAATGAGAGAAGCCAATAGTTTCGGACAATCTACACACTTATTTAAACCTTCATTCCAACTAATATCGCCTACAAATATTTATGAACAGAATTATAAGTCTCCTGTTCTAGAACTTTATCAGCCGAGGTCATGACATTTTTCTATATTCCTATTGCTTTGATATTTCTTCCATTTTTGGCACTTCCACAATCCCACAGATACTTTTTTTTAAAAATTATATTTGTTTTCCCTCTTTTAGATGGTATTCTCGGTCAGTACCGGAAATTTCTTAATTCATTTACCCTCTTTAAGTTTTCTGGCGCTACTGATGTCTACTCATATTTCTTCTCGAAATAATATACCCTGAATCATTTTCAAAGTGTTTAATTCTAACTATTCATAAGGTATGGTATTTCTTCATTACAAAGACGTGTTACAAAGATGTGTTTAATTCTGTGAGTTTTCATGACGTAATTGCTGAAGTTATTGAAGTTTATGTTATAAAATCAATTTTCTCCTTTCAGATAACCACCATTTAAACGCTTGAAAAGGTTTACCCCCATCAGAATAACTATTTATCATTGTGATACGCAATCCTCGTTTCTTTATTGAAATTCTCAGATCATTTTTGTATTTATTCGTGGTCATCTCTATTTATTCTTTTTACTAGTGTTGATTGAATTTTCCAAGTACTATTTGAAGAAACTGAATATTGAAAGGTTCAGTATTGATAAAAACTATCCCGCCATTTTTTCCTGAAAGAATCCATTTCGTTATCAACTTTTGTTTAGAATATTAAATACTCTTTTGTTTTTGGTTGCTAATGCAAAGAAGAAATTAGTCAATTTGGTGCTATAAGAAAAGCTTGGAAATCTTCGGAAAAAAAGCTAGGACAAAACAGATTTAAAAACGACAATTATAGGCCTTTTCCGATGGTAAGTTTGAGAAGGGTAGAAAACAAAAAGCGGTATCCGGATGAGTGCGGCTTTTAACGGTCGAAACGGAGTGATAAAGACAATATAAGGAAATAGGGTTGAATGTTTAACACGAATTAATGTCTTTAAAATTTTCTACGTATCTTAAAACGCAACAACAATTAATACAATATTAATTTCACTCAACTTAATGTTACATTATATGTCGTCTTTTGATGTTAGCGGTCTATCAACATTTATATAGTGAGGGCCTCAACGCTGCACTAGGAAACAGAGAATTTTTGCTTTTTATTTGTTTTATTTCAGGTGGGAATTTAGTAGCTTTCATCTTTAGGAGAAAGCAAGACGGGAAGGAATTAGAGAGAATGACTGCAAATGGATATAACTGCACCCTTAATGAATCTATCATTGTTATTAAATGTGCATTTCAATATCATTTGATCTCGTGAATCCACAATTCATTGTTGGAATTCCTAATATGACAGAAAAACCCGGAAAAATAGCTTCAAAATGTTAAGAAACAAAAAAAAAACAGTCAAATTAAAAACTGAAATCCGTCAAGCAAAACAAGTAATCCATCTTCTAGTTAGACGATTTGTATGTATGAATGAATCTAGAATCTAAAAAGCAAATAGGATTGGTCAAGATAAGAAAGAGTTGTAAAGAAAAATTCCTGCAAACAGAACCACTTATTTTCAAATTCCATATTTACTAACAAGACATCATTTTTTTTTTCTTAAAAATTTATTTGTTCTTTACTTTTATTCATTTTTCAATTTGTATTGTTGCACTTTTTACAAATTCTTAGAATAAGAATTCTACATTATTGGATTTGTTATTACCATAATTCCACATTTATAGTACACATTGTTTTTCTAAAAACAGTAATTAACAAAATTAGGGGTGCGTATTATGCACAGCAAGAAAAAAAATCTGCAAAAAAATGCCGTTTCAGAGGTCGATTTCAGTTGACTACTCACCAGAAACATATAGTAATTTGACACTATCAATTCGGCGATTGCGACCCCATAAGGTTGTCATATACAATGATATATTCCTAACAATACTTACAAATGCAAAATAAAATAAGAATTATCATACAACTAAATTTGAATAATATTATTCTAGGTTTAAAACCATTTTTATCAAAAGTTAAATTCAGATCCGGTAGATTGCACATTTTATCGGACAAAAACTTGTTAATGAATTTACGCAGTAGGCGTACAGGTATTTCGATTTCACTTTAGGATCGTAATGATAAGAAAATTTTATTAACTATCGTCAATTACAGTTTGAATAAAGGTAAGAAACGCTGACCGTAAGGAAAATGGAGATGTACAGTTCATAGAGTTTCATTACTGATTTAATGGAATAACCTGTCACCCCCTTGATTGACGACACTATAGGTAATAATTGCCTGTAAGTATCTGTAATTCAATGGACTACAGAGTTACCCGAAATCTTTTTGTCTAGACGGTCGAACTCTCTGCCTCTGAGCAGAGAAGAACCCGGACGAGGATCAGCCGAAGGGCAGAGTCTCTATCGGGGCGGTTGACCAAACTGAACCCGTTATGCGCAAACTACGGGCATTTTTTGACCGAGCCTAGGGGCTCGGAGGACCCAGGTTAAACCCGGCCTTGTGCCACATGCAACCCTCGTGGGTATTGACTAAATATTCTACCTGAAGTCTTTTCGGCTAGACGGTCGAGCTATCTGACTCTGAGCAGAGAGGAATCCGGGCGAGGCTCAGTCGAAGGCAGAGTCTCATTCCGGGAGGTTCACCAAACCGATGCCTTTATGCGGGTTCTCCGGGCAGTTTTTAGCCGAACCTAGAGTTTCGTTCAGTGGGTAGACTGCCACTGAACCCTTTCCAAAGGCGTTCCAAAGGGAATATTTTTGACCGAGACTACGGGCTCGGAGAACCTATCTTAAACCCGGCCTTGTGCCACATGAAACCCTCGTGGGGGTCTAAATATTCGAGCCGAAATCTTTTTCGCCTGTACAGTCGAACACTCTGCCTTCGGGCAGAGAGGAACATGGACGAGGCTCAGCCGAAGAGCAGAATCTCGTTCGCTGAGGTAGACTGCCCCTGAACCCGTTTATACGCGTTCAAAAGGGAATCTTTTTGGCTGAGCCTACAGGCTCGGATAACCTACGTTAAACTCGGCCTTATGCCACACGCAACACTCGTGGAAGGGTGGCTAAATATTCTACCCGAAGTCTTTGCGGCTAGACAGTCGAAGTCTCTGCCTCTGAGCACTGAGTAACGCGGACGAGGCTCTGCCGCAGGGCATAGTTACGTTCGAGGAGGTAGACTGATTATGAACCCGTTAATACGGGTTCGAAATCGAATTTATCTGGCCGAGCCTACGGGCTCGGAGAACCCACGTTAAACCCGGTCTTGTTCTACATGCAACACTCGTGGGGAGTGGCTAAATATTCTGCCCGAAACTTTTTCGGCCGTCAGAGAGGAACCCGAACAAGGCTATGCCGAAGTGCAGAGCCTCGTTCGGAGAGTTTGACCTACCCGATCGCGTTTATGCTGTTTCTACGGGCATTTTTGGCCGAACCTACGAGAGAGAGAGAGAGAGAGTTGAACACTCTGTCTTCGGGCAGAGAGGAACCCGGACGATGCTCTGCCGAAGGGCAGAGTCTCGATCTGGGACGTAGACTGACCCTGAACCCGTTTATACGATTTCGAAAGGGAATATTTTTGGCCGAGCCTACAGGCTCGGAAGACGCACATAAAACTCGGCCTTTACCATATTTACCCTTGTGGTGTGGCTAGTAGATATTGTCTAGCCGAAAACTTTTTAGGCTATACAGTCGAACTCTCTGCCTTCGCGCAGAGAGGAACCAGGACAAAGCTCTGCCGAAGGGCAGAGATTCGTTTGGTGAGTTTGAACAATCCGATCCCGTTTATGCGGGTTCTACAGGTATTTTTTGGCCGAGACTACGGGCTCGAATGCCCCACATTAATCTCGACCTTGTGCCACATATGCCCTTTTTGGTTCGGGGGCTAGTAAATGCCGTCTAGCTAAAAACTTTTCATATATACGTTCGAACTCCCTGCTTTCGGGTAGATAGGAACCCGGACGAGACTATGCCGAAGGGCAGAGTTTCAACTCTATCCCCATTTATGCAGGTTCTAGCCGGAAGTTGTGTCCGAGACTATGGGCTCGGATGATACACGTTAAACTTGAACTTTTGCCTCATATCCCCCTGGTAGGAGCTAGTAAATACCGTCTAAATGAAACCTTTTTCAGCTGTTCTGGTTGAACTTTCTGACTTCGGGCAAAGAGGAACCCTGCTGAGGCTATGCCGAAGGGTAGAGTTTTGTTCGGGGAGGTAGACCGACCCGACCTCGTTTATGCGGGATCTACCGGGATGTATTTCTGCTGAACCTACGGGCTCGGGAATCCCACAATAAATTCGGCGTGGTGCCACATGTGACTGCGTGGGGCAGTTGCAAGATAGTCTAGCTGAAATCTTTTCAGCTGTGCTGGTTAAACTTTCTCCCTCCGAGCAGAGTCTCCTTCGGGGTGATAGACCGACCCGATTCATGCGGGTTCTACGGGGACTTTTTTGGCTCAGCCAGAGGCTCGGGGCACCACATTAAATTCGGCCTTGCGTGGGACAGTTTCTAGATACCGTGTAGCTGGAATCCTTTCCAACTGTGCAGGTCGATCTCTCTTTCGGGCAGACAGGAACCCGCACGAGGTTATGCCGAATGCCAGACTCCCGTCCGGGGAGGTACATAGACCCGATTCCGTTTATGCGGGGTCTACGGGGATTTTTGGCTGAGCCTACGGGATCGGGATCCCACGTTAAATTTGTCCTTGTACCACGTATGACTGCATGGGGCATTTGCTAGACACCATCTAGCTGAGATTCAACGAATATATATATATATATATATATATATATACATATATATATATATATATATATATATATATATATATATATATATATATATATATATATATAATGAAAAACTAGGTAATCCGTATGGGTAAACCTAAGGAGGATAAAATCCAGGGAGATCAATGTAAATCCAGAGTAAATAATTTAAATAAAAGGTCTGTGGTGAAATAATTTATTACATGGTACCTTAAAGTGGTCTGTTTTTATTTAAAAATAATAATTTTAATTTAAAAATAAAATTTAATATATATATATATATATATAAATATATATATATATATATATATATATATATATATATATATGTATGTATATATATTATAATAAAAAGAAAGAACAGTAAGATATATAATCTGTTGTTCTTATTGATTTTTTTTTATTTTTACAAAAAGGTGCTCAATGTAAATTTACAGAGCATGAATATTATAAATTACCTGATTTAAAATATGGTTTCTTCGCTACACAGTAATAACAAGGCTTCAAAAAACGAAGCTAAAAACTTCAAATTTAATTATATAATTAAAAGCATTAGTTCTGTTTCATCTTCAAACGAATTTGGGAATAACTTATTTTTAAATTTACTGAGTTTTAAACGCACATGAATTCATAATTTCCTGTTACCAAGGATACAGAGAAATCAAATCATTTAGACAGGTGCGATAGCGAGTAACTATTGTTGTATCAATTATGAGTTACGTTCGAAAAAGAGGCTAAGTTTATATATTTGTGTGTGTCTGTGTGTGTTTAAATGAAATATACATAATATATTCGAGCTTAAAAAGTTTGTCAACCAGGAACCTTTCCAACATAATCCATATCAATCTGGCAAAATGGCGCCTGACAATCAAGTATTTAAAAAAATAACATTTTTGGATTTCCATATATATATATATATATATATATATATATATATATATATTGATAGTGAACATTTCATCATTTTTCAAGATACACGTCCAACTCTTCCGACGATAGTTAGAAAAAAAGATGGCTCCATTCATTTCCCAAGGATGAAACTAAGGAACCAGACTGAAGTTCTTACTCCTTCTCTCCGAGCCGTTATCCATACCACAAACCGTACAGCTATCACCAGAATTCAACTAGAAAATTTCTTCAGAGACAAAATAAAAAAGAGGGATACAATATTATACAAAAGTTTCACTGACGTCAATGTTTATAGCAAATAAAAATAAACCAGTTCACTTCCTTTTATATGCTTTTCATTATTTCGCCTCATTAAAAAATCTAGATCTGGAGAACTTTCTAATCAAACAACGGTTACGTACCCTACAGTTTTAAACACCTTGTATAATTGCATCCTTAGCCATTAACATTAGACACACATCCATGCATTTACAGAGATTCATATACAATTCAACGCAAACACAATTTATAAAACACTTTCCACGAATTAAACGAAATAAGCGAAAATAATTGAAAGGATGTCAAGAAGGAAAGCAGACACACATAGACACACACCATGTCTAAATGTTATTTATGTCCTTCTTTGATCTTTGCAAAATCTGTATAACTATTTTATATGTCTACGTATAAATCTCGTCATGCCCGATAATTAATTTACATTTTGACGTATTTAAAATTCTTCTTTTTAATATCTTGACTCTAGAAATCATAAATCATACATATATTAAATCAATAAAAAGTAAAAATACTAATTATCTAAAAAAAATAAAGAAGAAAATCTGACGTAAAATAAGAAAAAAAAAAAGAGATTCAAGCAAATAACTTTTATAAAATCTGCTCTGTTCGGTGCATTTCGAGCAGAAGAATACAATTTGTAGCTCATACTATTACAGATAATTAGCTGATAATGGCATGGATAAAAAAACGAGAATATATACAAATATGATTTTTCCAATATATACTTCGAGAACTGTAATTTCAGTGAACCCGTGATCAACTTCTGCCTGACATCATTTTCCCGGAATTTAAAAAAATTATGACGATCTGAATATGATATGGAAATTTTCTCTCTATTAATTAATAATCTAAACTAAATTTATAACCGCGAAAAGATATATTTTCACTATCAATCGACTTAATTATTCATATATATATATATATATATATATATATATATATATATATATATATATATATATATATATATAAAAGACTCAAACACTAATATACCATGTTTAAAATTTATTACATTGGAATCGTAATCACGATCCAATTCATCATACCAACAAATTCAAAAAGAAATCGGAATCCATGTAAACAGAAACATCACATTGTTGTCCGTGTATTGCTTAATATATTGTACAGTAATTGTCACCTTTGATAATGGTTTATGAAAGCCGAAAGCTTAGATTGGATTAAAAAATATGGATCAATATTGTGATTTTCTTTATTCGTTTAATGATAATGTTATTAAGCTTATCAGACGATATGAAAAGAATTTACATAAAATAAATAGATAATATTTGTCTATATTATTTAATGAAACATATATATATATATATATATATATATATATATATATATATATATTTAAGTTACGAAATTAATTTCTTCGTGGATTTTTTAAACATTTAAATTACTATCAAACATTAAAATCTATTTTTTTTTACCTAAATTGCTAAAACTATACTACAACTCTTCTTCCTCCGTAAACTCTAAATACATCTTCTTTCTCTTTACTTCGACTTTCTTCATTTTTTTCTCTCTTCTTTCCTTCCATTTCAACATATCATTTCTGTTAAGTAAGTAATATTAAAATAAACCCTCTCTAAACACGACAATGTCTCTCACACCAATTATTATTAAATTACATAAACTTAATACTACGCGTCAAAAGTGTAAATTTTCATTTCATTTTTCGTTTCACCTTTTCGAAGTTATGTCTGATGATCCAGCGTTCTTTAAACGGTCTCTGGTGAAATAATCTATTACAATGGAGTCTTAAAGTGTTCTGTTTTTCTTTATGTGTATGTGTGTGTGCGTGCGAGACATATTAAGTTGGTGCAAAAATAATGACGTTTTTTGACGTATTTTTTAACGTCAAAAAACGTCATTATTTTTGCATCAACTTAATATTATCACGGCAAAGCCATGAATCTCTCCATCTCAATTTAACCTTGAAATTCAGAGAAATAGGAAATCGGTAAAAGTTGCTGTAAGTACTTATTCTTAAAGACTCTAATTGCATATGGTTTTACATACACTCTATCCCTGATATTAAGCACTTTAACTCATAAATAAAAAATATAGCATTAAAACTACATTTTATCATATATATATGTGTGTGTGTGTGTGCGCGCGCACGCGCGTGTGTATGTGAGTGTGGGTGTGTCTGAGAGAGAGAGTGTGTGTATTTGTGTAATTACCAACAAATGAATGATACGTGAGTGGCACGGATGAATTCAGAGGTATAATCAGGCAGACCATCACCAGAAATTATGAATGATATATATATATATATATATATTTAGTTTATGAAAAACTAGGTAATCCGTATGGGTAGACCGAAGGAGGATAAAAACCAGAGAGCTCAATGTAAATCCAGAGTAAATAAATTTAAAGAAAAACAGACCACTTTAAGGTTCCATTTAATAAATGATTTCACCGCAGTCCTTTTAAAAGGACTGCGGATCATCAGACTTTACTTCCAAAGGTTGAAACGAAATATGAAAAGCATTTTCATTTTTCGTGATAAGTTTCCATGTTTTCGAAGATGATAGCAATTAAATGTATGTTGACATAAAATAGGAGAATAATTCTATTCACTTTTATAAGTATGATTTCGGCGCTTACATTTCGTGCCTTCGGACATCCACAGAGTTGTAAAAATAACAATATTAAATAGACTCTCATAAGTTATGTTTCATTGTATATTTTCAGCTAGTTTTATCACTGATACTATGCAACCAATTCCCTACATCTTTTTTTTTTTGTTGTTGTTTTTTCTTCTTTATTCTCTTGGGAGTAGTCAATAAAAAAATAGAATCATTGTACGTAGTGCAGCTTGATTCCAAAGATCTAAGGGCCATTGCTGGCTTGCAGTTATTTTTTTTCGCCAAACGAGCGTCAGAATTGTATTACAGACTAATTTGATTTACAATCGCGCCGAGAGTATTACGAAAAATAAGTAAAACTTCCCATCGTTTTATTTGTTTTTAGAAACGATTGAGCATGCGTATTAGCGACGTG
This sequence comes from Acanthosepion lycidas, assembly GCA_963932145.1. Classification (NCBI taxonomy): domain Eukaryota; kingdom Metazoa; phylum Mollusca; class Cephalopoda; order Sepiida; family Sepiidae; genus Acanthosepion; species Acanthosepion lycidas. The sequence continues at coordinate 131,750,724 of OZ010579.1, read as the reverse complement.
CGGTTTGTGAACATGTAGGTAGACCTATGTTTACCTATGTACGTCAACTGTTCTCTTCCTTTATCATAGAAAGTATTCATAAATATCTATCAACAGAGAACATCTCAATAAATTCAATCTGCATTACCGTACAAAATCTGAACGAGGAACTTGAATTTGGAATCAAAATGTACAAAATTCTGTCGAAAAATATGCGCAGTGTTCGAAGATGTATTTCTGTTCGATCAACTCAAAAGTTTCTGAGAAATGTTTCCGATAGAAATGATTTCCTTGAAGATGTACTTAAAAGATGATGATTAGTAAACATTGATGATGATGAAGATATATATTTTGCATCTAATTTGAACCAAATATTTTCACAGAGGTTCAATATAAATAATCAAATTATAAATTTACACCTGCAAAGCATCGGCAAGTAAAGCATACACTCTAGGGAATCGAGTTATCTATGAAACCAGAGAATAAACAAATAAGGCAAAACTGTACCAATTATTTGTCTACCTAATATATAATTCTCGACTTAACCCACACCACACAAAGAAATTTCTATTATTATTGATTGCGTTTTTTTTTAATTGCATGTCTTCTTGGTCTGGGTAATAACATTTACAATATTATGTCTTTGTCTGTATACACCCAGAGATAAATTCCTGCTCTAGATCTTAAATAAAATGAATTCTCCAGCAAGTATCGTAGACGTGTTACCTTTTGTAAGGGTTACCCACTGTTCTGGCGTGCTTTTCCACTCGGCCACGGAGAACGCCGCTGAAAGAAAGGCTCTATTTTCCCCTTTTTTAAGCACATTCTTTTCACTCAAATTATTTTTTCGGAAGTATCATATCTGCTCAGTTTCATATTGGAAACGTAAAGAAAGCAATTTCTAAAGAATTAATTGGATTTATTTTTTAAATTTTATTACTTCACACGTTATTATAGTGTACAATTTGTATTTAAAAAATACGCCAGTAGACACACGCACACACACACACACACACATATATATATATATATATATATATATATATATATATATATATATAGTAATTAGTACATAATAAAATGGTGAATATGTCAGAATATGCCAATTGAATGCCATAAAGTTAATTTTATAAAACCTCTTCCCTTTAAGACTAATATTCTCCACACTCCTCTGACCACCGTCTCGTGCCTTTTATCTGACTGAAACAGTGAAATGGATAAATTCTGTATTATTTTTTAGAAAGTTTTTTTTTTTTTTAGATGTTACAGTTAAATTTCTGATTCCAACACGAACTCAGTTTAGATACCGGGGTTGAATAAGACTGACGAATTTTTTGTCAGTTGAAATAAGCCTATTCCACATATGAGGTGATTTGTAATTGGTAAGAAGAAATTTGAAAAATATAAACGAAATGAAAATAATGTGCTAACAATAATCATCCATCAGAACTTGATCAAAGAAAGCATTTTTTGTTGCACAATAAATAAAGGGAATAGTTTTAAGCGTGAAACTATTTTATTAAATCAAGATATATTCCATATTTAAAAGGAAAAATGGCTGTTAGCACTAGATTTTATTTGCTTATTAAAATAAATATGCACCTCTTAATTTTTACTAATAAACGTCTGTTTTGTTTTTCAAATTTACTTTGTAATCGGATGTACATAAAAATACTTTTTTCGATCGAGTTCTGACGCATGAAGAGCGATAACCGGTGAGAATATTCTGTTGTTCTTTTATTTTTTTCTTTCTAATTTCCTACTGCCAAATACCGTATATATTTTCATTTTTGTTGCTTGTAATTATACCTTTTTTTACTCTGATTGAATTTTCTACATCTAATAAGATCTTCATTTGTATATATACTGTCATACTTATGGTTTTTTCAAGTCTATCAGGCATATATAATTTCGTATATTTACCTGTCAACTACCTTGACTAATACGATATTCTGTTTCTAAATGTAAGTATTACAGGTGAATAATATTACACTTGCTGCTGGTTATTATAAATATTTAGTGGGGGTTTTCATGGGCACTGACATATTTTGGGTGTAGCTGGAGATTAAATAAAATTGGCTGTCCAATATCTACTTAAATATGTTTGTTCTCGACTAAATTCCTATAATCTTAATAGTCTCAGTCCTTATGCATTCCCATTCCTTTAATATCGACACTACAAGAGACCAAGTAGTTTTCACTACAAGACACTAGAAGACACTATAAAGAGACCAAGTAGTTTTCACTACAAGACACTAGAAGACACTATAAAGAGACCAAGTAGTTTTCACTACAAGACACTAGAAGACACTATAAAGAGACCAAGTATCTTTCACTGCAAGATATTAGAAGACACTATAAAGGTACCAAGTAGTTTTCACTACAAGACACTATAAAGAGACCAAGTATCTTTCACTGCAAGATACTAGAAGACACTATAAAGATACCAAGTAGTTTTCACTACAAGACAATAGAAGGCACTATAAAGAGACCAAGTAGCTTTCACAGAAGTATCGTCTCGGGAGTCCGTTAAATAAAAGTAACAGTTCTCGAGAAGAAGCTCTCTAAGTTGAACGTACTCTTTATCACGAAAGTTATGTGAATGTTTGGCTATCGTGAATATGGTATGGTGGGTCTTATCGTTAAAGGTCTGAACTGGTGGAAATATGAAATTTTACACGTCCAAACGTCTACCATAGTACTCTCGACAGAGTAGTGAGTGGCTGGCGACGTTTCATCTGTAGGATAAGGTTTGCATGGTGAAGAATAATTCATCACTCACAAGGTTCCGTAATCACTTTTGGTCTTTTTAATATATCAGCAATTTTCCATTCGTGGGCTCATCTGACCGTCATAAAGATTTTCTGTGCTAATTCAAAGAACATGACATTTACCTAACATCTTTCAAGCGTTCAAGGCAAGGAGTATCTTCGAACGTATGACTATTATCATGATTTGTGTAGATTTATTGTCTATCCAATGGTGATGAAATGTTACTAGCTTTGTTTTGGAAGTACTTAATGATAGCAGCCTCTCTTCCCCGCACCCATTGAGCCATGAGATTTAGATCAGAGAAAAGATGAGCTGCTAGGCACTGGTCATCCAGATATTTGTAGATGCCCCATATACAGCGGTGACATTTCTTTCTACATATATATATATATATATATATATATATATATATATATATATATATATATATATATATATATACAAAGGGTCAGTGAAAGTACTTAAGCAGATCGCAAACAAGAATTAGAAAGAGGGTAGGGCCGAGCAGAGAGCCTTGGGTTGACAGCAATGATCTCATGTACCTCAGACTACTGGCCATTAATGAGAATTTTCACAGACCTACATAACAGGATGAGCTTGATAACTGAGAGGACTCTCCCAGGCTGGTAAATTTGAATAGCAATCACATGTGAATATCTTGTCAATGGACTTCGAGCTATCTATAGCGTTCATTCTCGAGATAATTTCTATTATTAAGCGCTTCAATGATTCTATACAATATAATAGTTAAAACATCAGCAGTGGACCCAGAAGAGTAAAGAGCATACTGCTTCTTATTTAGGAGTTTATTTTTGTGGAGATGTTCAACATATTTCTTTCTAATTACACTAAGGAAGATGATGGGGGCAAGGGATTTCCTGCATTATTGTACATCAGTTCTTAAGCCAGCCGTTCGTTAGTACGTGCGCTTTTACAGTTAACTGAATTTAATGAATTCCATTCGTGGTAAATGTAATGAAATCCCCTCTCGTTTAGTTGCAGAAAACGAGAAAAATCGGCATCATAAGGATGAAATAATTCGATCATTACGAGATTTCTCTTTAAACTATACAAGCAAATGTGAAAAAATAAGTACGGGGAGATGTTCCCAGTGTACACGGTATTCAAATAATTCAAGGCTCGGAAGCAACTTTATAGTAAAAAAAAGATACTGTTGAACGTAGCCCCTACTTTGAGTTGTGCCGAAAAGAGAGTATTATCCACACGATCATGAGAACAAATAATGTCTCTTGTTAGACTTGATTTGGTTAGTTACCATGCTTTCGAGTATAAAAGCAATATATATATATATATATATATATATATATATATATATATATATATATATGTATGTATATATATAACAATCGACTCTCCCGTCGGTTTCGATGTATGAAGATCCGACAGCTTAATTGATTGAGTTATGAAATTTTGTGCGATAATCATAAGTGGCACTTAAGACCCGCTAGTGATTTACAAAGGAGGCCACATATGGAGCAAGAGTGAGGATTGTGAGATGAGATTACTGTTAGACTGGCTGACCTTTTAAATCTTGCTCTCGCTTCTTGAAGATGATTCAGACAAGCAGATTGAAAACTGCTGAGACATTTATATATATATATATATATATATATATATATATATATATATATAAACCTAGTGAGCCAGACAAAGTTACCCAGGTTTCACCTAACGATCCGCTTAAGTGAAACCTGGGTAGGTTTATCCGGCTCAGTAGGTTTATCTAGGTCTGCTCTTTAGCTAGTTGTTTACTCGTGTCGGGTTTTTTCTTTGGGCTTTAAACCTGTATCTGTGCAATTTTTTTCGACAGTATTTCATGTTTCTAGCTCTTTCTTTTTTTAAAACCTTTTTTTCCTTCAAGATTGATTTGATTATTGTCAAATCAAAAATTCGAAGGTTTTTCGAAACGAGTATAGTTACCTATATATATATATATATATATATATATATATAATAGTTGGCTACTCATATCCAAGGTTACCCGTTATTAGGAAGGCTAGGCAATACCTATTGGAGACGCTCGCTCAGGCACATTTATGTTTCTTCAACACCCACAGAGTCCACCTGTGCATTATACAGCTACAATGCTGAGCAGAACTTAGAGTTTCTTGGAGAAACCGTATTATCTAGTGTGATCAACAATTTAAACAAGGCCAGCCTGTCAGTCCCTCGGCCATGATGACAGGTGATTTTGTGCTAGCAGAGCAATCGACGCCTTCCCCACCCTAGGGTTCTGTCGACTCGATTTCACTCAAAAGGCTTGGGTCAACCCGTGGTATGATTTTTAGACACTTTCCAAAGGTGCCGCCCCATACAGACCAAAAACCTCAGACCCGACAAATCAACTGCGTTGAGATTAGAGCCCGCGTCTCATGGTCAGAACGTATATATATATATATATATATATATATATATATATATATATATATATATATATATATATGTCCAATTGTACTGAAATTGTAATCATTACTGTATCGTTCTAATTAACTTAAAGATTTAAAGCTCAACGAAACTGCCATTTGTCTACATTTAGTGAAAATTTCAGAAAAATTAGATTTTCTAAAATATCGAAGTATATATATATATATATATATATATATATATATATATATATATATATATATATATATCTTGGTGTGTGTGTCTGTGTTTGTGTCTGTGTTTGTGTCTGTGTGTTGATAGAAAATAGAGAAATTCTATTATCGTTTACAAATATTGTAAGCATTATGTTTGTGCTTATATTTCAGCCTTTGGACATCCATAGCCTTGTAAAAAAAAAACAATATTAAATAAACTCACAGAAGGTAAGTTTAATTATTTTGTTGTTTTTTAGTTTCAGATACTTTTATTTCTGGTACTACGATACCTATTTCCGACTTCTTTTTCACTTTGTTGTTCTCTTTTCTTTCTCCTGGGAGTAGCCAATAAAAAACGAGAGAAGTTGTACATTCAGTTGCTTTTTATCAAGACTCTAAGGGTCATTTCTGGCTGGCAGTTATTTTTCAGTAAACGAGCTTTTCGAATTGTACGACAAACTAATTTGATTTACTAGTCCGCTGTGAGTATTAGAAAAATAAATAAAAGTTACCAGTTATTTTTTTTGTTTTTTAATCGATGTTACAATGTCATCCATATTTTGTGTTCCCTGTTTCCTTTCTGCGTATTTATCTTTACCCTTCGTTTCAGTCTCTGGTTTGGCTTTTGTCCGATTAAACTTCAATTCTTATTTCACATTTCCTGGCCTTGATTTGGCGATACGATTTAATTTCAAGGGGAAATTTACTTTTTAGAGTTTTTGTATTTGCATATTTTATCTTTGAACCTGTTGTGATGTGGAATCTGGCAAGACACTCGACAGATTCAGTGGTGATAGCAATATCCAATATTCAGCAAGACAAGTCATTGCAAAGTGTTCTGTTCTTTTCCTCCTAGATTATTGCTCAGGACGACGTATCATAAATGGATTTGTCCATTCATAATAATAAGGAGGGTAACTGTTTTTATTAGGTTGGTGCAAAAATAATGACGTAATAATGTCGTTTTTTGACGTTAAAAATATGTCAAAAAGCGACATTATTGCGTCATTATTTTTGCACCAACCTAATACCACAACAAAACCGAAATGCCTTAAACAATTATCAATACATTTTTCTCCCCTTTCAAATATTTCCAATTCAGTCCCAGCCCATTTGTTCCACACATTATATGACACAGAATTTTATTTTTGTATCTGTACAAGCGACAGTCAATATTCTACTGCAATGTTTGTACTTACCTTCGAAAGAAGTGCTAATGTAATAACATTACACTTTATATGGCTTTTTCTAAACCTTCAAATAAAATAAAACAAACCATGAAAATCCTTTTTATTGCAAATTTGCAAGTTCTGATCATAGTAACAGAAGCATGTGATTTGTTTTCCTTAGAAAAAAAATCATAATTTTCCTTACCTCCACTCGGACTCATGTCGTGCTCTACAGATCTGTCCTCTTGACTACACCGATCATATGTTGGTATTTGTAGAAATCTTTTCTTCTCTCCCATCACAAACGAACCTCCTATTAGTATATCTCTATACGTATAGCCTCTAACAAATTTGATTCTATAGATTACTAGCGGCTCAGTCAATTCTCGCTTCAATCAATTTTAAGTACTGACCTATAACTTGAACGCTTATTCGGAAGTTCTCTCCCAACTCCACGCTCGACTCATCTGGTTTACCTCTGACAAAACTTCCCTATAGAACAGAGACTTAAATTAAAAATATAAAATGTCGACAATTTACCAATTGTACCATATATATATATATATATATATATATATATATATATATATATATATATATATATATATATATATAAAGAAATATAGTCTTAATGTGTGCTATATTTATGGAATAAAGTACTCTTTATCAGAGATAGAGCGTGTGTAAATATAAAAGGGAACATAGAAGTCAACACTTAGAGGCGACAGTCTGTTTCATGCTATATGCAATCGTCAGGCCACCTATATATATATATATATATATATATATATATATATATATATATATATATAATCATGGCCTTAGAATTTATATATATATATATATATATATATATATATATATATATATATATATACATATAAATTCACACATAATCCGGCTATTAGCAAAAGTAATTTCGCACATGAGCTAAATTAGCAACAAGACCTGAAAGACAATACAGCTAACGAATCTAAAATTAGAAAAAGGAAGATTCTGCAGGTTATCCAACATCAATATTGGCAAATATTTCTTAAAGTTAATAGACAGACACTTTATTCATAATAACAATACTTTGAAGAAAATTTTCAACAGAAATCCCTTAAAAATCAGTTACTCAGCTATTAATGTAGAAAATATAATTAAATTCCTACAACAACTAGATGTTATGAAAATTTCACGACAGTGTGTCACAGGAGAACAAACATCCCTGTAGCTGTAGAGTTAAGTCTGTTTGCCCTGTAGTAGGGATTTGCACTTCGGAAAAGGAAATGTAAACCGGAAAATGATTTACATCGGAATTTCAACAGGAATTTCGAAAGAACGATTTTACAATTACCGGAATTCATTCAACAACGAATCCTTAAGGAAACAGAGAGACTTTTCAAAACACTATTGGGATCTTATTGAGGGAGGCTTTACCCTACAATTAAAACGGAGGATCATCTGTAAAGCACAAAGTCCCAATAACTTCAGTGAAATATGTGATCACTTCATCAAAGAAAAAATCCTGATAATTAAACATAAAAAAACGAACTAGTAAATCAATGAAATGAACTTGTCTTCAAATGCAGACACAGGAATCGCTTCGGATTTCTAAAATAACACCAATTTTAAAGAAAATTAACTCAAACTTCGGATTTTTGATGTGCTACATGGATTTGTGCGTAAGTATATATGTATATATATGGATATGGATATGCGCGTATGCATATCTAAGAATATATATATATATATATATATATATATATATATATATATATATATATATATATATAGTTTTACCCTTTCGTATACATAAAATACTAATGGATGATAAATCACGTAGTCAGAAATCCCATCTATAATCCTCCATGTAATTTCACTCTGTTCAACAAATATGACTTCACTTTACAAAAAAACTCGCTTACCTGGGAATCTATTGCTTACACATCTCTCTTCTTTACGTACGTGTATGCACAAGCGTGTTATTAGTTTGCCTTTGTATTTGTGTTGGGACATATATTTTTGTATAAGAAAACGTGTGTTCTCCCGTTTGTGTATATAGGTACAGGTGTGTATTCACATGTTCTATGCTGTATACTCTCATTGGTATTTGCATAGATTATGCGTTTTGTGTACGTCTGGGTACACTTGAGAGAAAAGACTCTTACGTGCCTCTTTAAAGTCATATGGTTACGGATGTATTTGAGGACATGTTACATCTTATCTAAGTATTTATTTAGGAATGCACTCAAGTATGTGCATATGTGTTTATGGATACACATAGATATGTGAGTATGTGTATGTATGTGCAGGTATATATGTATGAACATATTTATGTGAAAAGATGTGTAGATGAATTCGAATATACTCTATGGATGTAGTTACATATGTGGAAGTATATATACGTGTGTATAACGAATGTGTGTGCATCTAAGTATATGGATTTGCGTATGTTCTCTAGTTCTCCCTTCCTTCCTCCTCTTTCCTTTTTTTATTTTTTCTTAGTTCCTCTCTTGAAAGATCATATCCACTCCCTTCTTTTTTCCGGTGAATAAGAGCTCACTCCCACTATCTCATCTCCTAGAGACGTACCCCCAATGGCTCCATTGCAATCAGGGTATGATACGGAGAAGAAAAGTAGTTGTTCGCACTCTCCATCGAACTTATTGTTTTCTTCAATCACCATGTCTCTTTTTTTCCCTTTTGAACACTTTTTGGAGAAAAATTTGTTTCTTAAGCTGCCAAGGTCCTCTAATTTTCTTGGTTCTCAAACTGGATTCTTCTTCTTGGGTAGTTACTACTCCCAACCATCTGGTGTCAGTACACATATCTGGCTGTAACCTGTTGACAAGCCCATCGGCCGAGTCTTTTCCCGAACTTGAGCTCCTCTACCAATGAGGAGATGAGAAGTTGCAGGGTTCCAGCATTGGTAAAGAGTCCCACTGCGGATAAGGAGGGGTGGGTGAAGTCCAAGGTACTTGCGCTGGTACTTGTTTATACAGGTTTGCGCCTGTTGAATGCGAGACAGAGTAATATCATACACCCGCAACGGACCCAGAAGCCGGAGCAGCAAACAATTAAGCTTTCAGATTGCCTTCGCGAAGAGCTTATGGTAACGTTGCATCATTTCATCGCACTGACCTTAGACGTGACTTGTATGGTGATGTCATCCATTAACGTTCTGGAAGGAGGAAAAACCATTTGTTCCTTCGTCATGATTCCTTTCCTGTATCCGCTGCCGGGCCCCGTAAAATGAGTTCCATGGACATAATGAAAAGAAGTTGTGAAAACAAAACATAATGATGTCGGCTTGAAAGATTACCACTTGGTGCTGTAGTTAACAACCGTGAACTACATAAACGCTGCTCTGAAATATTTAATTATGATTTCGCCAACCTTGCAAGGTAAATAGAAAAATCGAAGGGACATTCGAATTAGCTCCATATGCATTCGCGAAATCAAACCAAAATTATATGAAGCTCAATTTTATTTTGTTTGGCTGATATGATTGCGCTTCCAATCCTCTGTGAATGCTCGAGACAGCCCGAGAAGCCAGGTATACAACATTTTGACAACTGTGTTTATATAATGGTTAACACCAGAAAGTCAAAGACCCTAAAAAATATTTCCCCTCTATATTCAAGTGGAAGATGGAGCAAAAATTTGCAATGCCTTTTGCATTCTTTTTCTAAGTTATCTAAATACCATCCGTCAGGCAACAGTCTTCTGTTTCCATGGAGGAGTTGCTTGAGGACGTTTGAACAATTCCTGTATAATTTTTAAGATATTCCATTTATTCCAAGTGCACTACCGGCATGAGATTTTGGGACGACTTCCAGAATTTTCCTTCTGCGCTGTCATTAAACAATATCTCTGGGTCTTGTGGCCTAGAAATGTCATTCATAGGAGGGATTAGAACATCTTTCCACAAAAGAGAATACCTTATACTCAGGTGATCCCTGAGTTCATTTTGCGCTTACTTGAGTTGGCCGCTCTTAGTCACTATGAACAGCGTTTTAGAAAAGACGTAAGGACTATTGTAAGGACTATTGTAAAATAATCTCTAAGACTGTCGCTTTCACTTTTCATGTATTCTTTGGTTCTCAGCTCTAGATATCACTTACATGTTTCATTTAATATCATTAAGCAGGTTTTAAGGCCTGTACTCTCTAGAATTTGGGCTTCTTTGAGTCGGTCCTTCACAGCTCTCTACTCTGCTTTTAGTTTACCCTTGCAAATCTGTCATCTGTTTCATATCTTTTCTTCTTTCCTATCCCCTATTGAAGTTGTCACACGAAACCACTAAAGACAAACCTCGTACACAATTGGGCAGAAAGATCTGATTCGGCTGAATAATGGAACCATTTAGATGAGAGTTCCTGAAATATTTTCCACGAAAGCCTTTTTTATGAAATGTTCTGTTTTTCAGCAAATTTGATTTGATATTCGTTTACATTTGATGCAGGAATATTTTTTACTGAATAATAAAATTGTATGTTCCATATTTTGAGAAATATAATAGAAATGAATTAATATATTTTTAAAGCAGTCAACCGAAAGCAAGGCGGGAAACCACTAGCACGCAGAGGGTTATAGAGACGGTTAGGGGATAGATTAGGGCATCTGTAGACGTCGGTTGATGTTACATTTTAATATTTGGAGATTATAGCTATCAGGGAAACGAGAAATGGGGAGGGAGTTTCACAGGCGAGAAGTGCGAGACATGAAGCTATTGGAGTAGAAGAGACGGCTACATTTAACAGTTTCGACAGTGAAAGTGTGAGAGCGAGATGACAGTCTAGTTGAGCGATTAAATTCATGAAGTCTGAGAACCAGCGAAAGCAGTTCATCAGAGCAGTTACCGTGAAAGTATTTGTAAAAAAAGACAAAGGGAGGCAACGGCACGTCTGTGAGAGAGCGGCTGCAGACGAGATGCCAGATCAGGGCCAATTACATTGCATGTCCGTCTTTGGATTTTATCAAGGACCTTGAGACAATTAAAAGGGGCTCCTGACCCTATATGGCCGCAATACTCCATGCAATAATCAATAGTCTGCAAAAGTGTTCGATTTGGAATTTGATATTAATAACAACAATAAGATCGAATTTTCGTCAATGAGATGTGCACCACAATAAAAAACATTATTGATTTCGAAAATGATTTAATAAATATTGTAAATAAAACCGACATAAGACAAAATAATAGTGAATTTCAAAAATAATTAACAAATGATAAGTAACCAATAAAGAATTCAAATAAACTATTTATTCAAGCAGACAAACCAAAACCAATCGATAAAATGGAATATAACAAATATGAAAAACTAATCGAAAAGGAGTACGTAACTTTTACAAAATCACCGAAAAAGAATCCGAAAATAATGTAAATGATTAAGTAAAAACTATAGCAACAAAATTAAAATTAGATATCAGAATTAGATCATTAATAAAAGTAGAAACGTTTATTAAATTACAAGAGGACGAGAATAATTTTCTAAGTCTACCTGCATGTGGATTACTGAATCCTACAAAAAAGTAATATAGCAAAATTTTTTTAAAAAGTTCGAAATTAAGAAAAATATAGATTAATGGAACAAATAGGAATTTCTTATGAACTTAACACGTTTTATTTAAGCTTCAATAAAATTTTTGAGAAATGATTTATGAAAAAAAACCCTGAAAAAGTTTAAGTTCTATATTGTTTGCTTTACATTGGTCAGGTAGGTATCACGTGTTTCTGTCTTGTGAGTGAGAGAGAGAGAGAGGGAGAGAGAGAATGAGAGAGAGAGAGGCAGATATAGATGTAGAGATATGTATTATTCGCTGAATGAGGCACGTAATCGGAGTGATGAAATTGAAATATATCTGTACACTTTGTTTTTGATCGTGCTTAATAACGAATCAATTTACCTTTTCTGTCATCATCCCATTTCAGTCTTTAAATGACGATTATTATTGATTGATTCTTGAATCTTCATAAATTAAATTCTCGTGTTTTCCTTTTTTGGTTCTACACTTTTCTCTTTGTTTTTTATATCAATTCTGTTGCAAATTAATCTTTGTGTTAATCAATTTCGTTTTCCTCTGAAGCCTTCAAATACTTTTACGAAGAGGAGCGCCTAATATATTTTCGCGATTTTATGTCTTAACGTTTACAAACGTGTCTAATACTAAGTAACAAGAGTAACTTTAAGTTACAGTTTTTTTTATAATTTCCTCTTAGAAATCCTGTTATGTATTCAAATGGGACAAAAATGACGATGGAAAGAGAATATATTACCACAAATTGAAACGGAAAACTTAGTTCAAACAAAACAGAAAAAAAAGACCAGCACAAAGAGTTTCAAATCCGGTCTTGTTACAAGTGATGATTTGTACACAATAGAATTGGAATTTCAAACGAGTATTGCTACTAATTGGAACAGCTGAAAGCAACTATCGGCTGACATTGTCCACTTGAATATGGGTATGAGAAATGGCGTAATTTATTCAAGATAAGTGTAGATTTAATTTTTCTTTTGTTTCTATTCAAAAGTTGTTCCATCTTGGTAAGAAAACTTTCAAATAATGAATCGTATTTCGTTATCTCGCTTTTGGATTATAATTTATTTTTGCTTTTACCACATGATCAGGAGCGGATGTTGTGGATTAAGTTATAACTTTCTCATATGATGAAATTAAAATGTTACCTGGGATAAAACAGAAGATATTAGAAGAAGATGGTAGATATATTGTCCAAATTTTTTAATGTATTTTAAATAAACAAATAGCACATAGTTTACTGAGACACATTAAATTTTACATTACTAAATCACGAAGAGTTCCTGCGTGAATCGGAAGAATACTGTGATGCTGTTCTTCTTCTTCGCACTGCGATTTCATACAACACTTCCGGGTCAGTAATCAGTAACTAAGCTGAAAGGAACTTGTTTTATATAAAATATTAATGTAAATTTCATCGGTTGTGCTTTCTTCCGTTTATATTGACGACAAATCAATGAAACGTCTGAGGCAATTAACTTTTTTTTCTGGTTAAAGCCATTAATAATATAACTGATAAGTCATTAGACTTTTTTATGAAAGCGATAAGAATTCAAATTTGGGAGGAAGAAAGAGAGAAAAGGAAAGAATATCGTTATGAGAAGAGAAACGAAAAATGATTCAAGAAAGGAAAAAGTAGTTAAGAAAAAGAAGGAAGGCTTAAAACTAGGTAAAGAAGAAAGAAGGAACGAGGATGAAAAATGTGAAAAACAAAAATGAAAAAGTTTGAGGAAAAAAAGAAATAAAAACGAATGAGAAAAATGTGTTAAGACATGAAAGAGAATGTGATGTAAGAGACGGAATAAAAGGACATCTAAAGATGATGACAATGAATAAAGTAATGAAGAAACGAAAGTCTAAGAAACGCTATATAGAAAAGGCAGACGAAAGGAAAGTTGGAGCCATGATAAAATGAAAGAAAAAGAAAAGAAAAGAAAAGAAAGAATATGAGGAAAAAATTAAATAAAACTGGATAAAAAAAGAAGAAAGGGACAGATGAGAACTGATTAAGAAAGAGAGAATCGAAAAAAAGGAAAAAAGAAAAGATAAAGAAATATCAATAGTGAGGGAGAAGATTACAAAGAGAATGATCAAGAAATAAAAAAGTAAAAAAGTTAAATGTCTAAATAAAATTGACACACTAATTTCCAAATGTCTTTTTTAATCATTTCACCGTAAGCAAGACAATAAAGTCTCGAAAACAAAAGATGTGACTGAAATTGAAGGAAACTTAGAAATCTTCACTAAGCATAAAGGACAATAAAAAAAGCAAGATTCAAGAAGACAGAAGATAACAATCCATAACGACGTTGCATTAACATTTTATAGATTGGAGTTGACAAAAAAGCAAAAAGCTGGATGAGAATTCAGTATGTGAGAAAAGTGAGAGAAAAAAAATCTATTATTATTTACACCCGACTATTGTCCTCATCTTTGTTGTTATCCCAACGTTTTGGTCTTTGTGTCCTCCAGCCTGCCTCACATACATATCGATTTGGTTAATCTACAGCGAGCGGTACCTTTGAAAAAGTACCTGAGAAACATGCCACGGATTGATCCAAGCAATATGAGTGAAATCTGGTAGTCGGAACCCTCGTGGGTCGTGGAAGTCATAAATCATCATGACTGAGGCTTTCGGTCTGCTGACCTTGTTCAAACTGCTGCTCACGCTAGATAACGGGCTCTCTCACAGAAACTGTAACTAAAGTCTACTCAGCATAGTTTCTTTTTTCTCTTATTTGGTCATATATATATATATATATATATATATATATATATATATATATATATATATATATATATATATATAAAGAAAGAACAGTAAGATATATAATCCGGTGTTCTTATAGATATTTTTATTTTTAAAAATAGTGCTCAATGTAAATTTGCAGAACATTAATATTATAAATTAATTTATTTAAAATATGTTTTTTCGCTACACATTTCTAACCATGTTTCAAAAATGGAAGCTAAAAGCCCCGAATTTAAGTTTTGTAATTAAATTAAAGACATTAGTTCTATTTCATCCTCAAGCGAATTTTGGAGTAACTTTTAAAATTACTGGGTTTTAAAGACACAGCTAAAATCATAATTCACGTTTCCAAGGTTACAGATAAATCCACTTTCACTAGACAGGGGTGTCTGCGTGTTCATTATGTCTGTATTTTCGTGTATCAGTTATTAGTTACGTTTTGGTAGGGGGTAGGGATGTATTTTTCAATGAAATCTAACATTCGTTAAGTGCTTGTCGTCTGGATTTTTTTTTTAATTTTATTGTTAACGGCAAAAATTCTTACGGCATTTTTTTTTCTTATTTGTATATTTAAAGATTTTTGAGGGGTGTTTATGTTAGAATACGTTTTATTTAACTACGATTTGAAATATTTTCAATTTTAATTTTTAGTTTTTAATATACTATATTTCTTTTAAGAACAATTAAATGTAATTAGAATCCCTTACAGTATTTAGAATTACTTTCACATCAAGTATAAGTATGTAAATTATTAGGTTACAATTTTTTTTTTTATATTTAAATATTATTTAAGTAAAATTTATGACAATGACTGCAAAAATAGCTACTTAATTTCACTGATTTAGTAAACTTTTTTAAAATAAACCTAGTAATATATTGTTTCTCAAAGGACATGGGTCATTCAAAAGCTTACATCTTCTAGCATTACATATTAATTTCATTTTACCATAGGTGTTTTATTGGATTCTTTTAATTGCGTATAGTGCTAAGAGGGAGGTCTTTAGGTTAGGCAACGTTTTATTTAATTACAATTTAAAAGAAGTTTAGGTTAGAATTCATTTTATTTAACTACAATTTTAATTACAACTTTAAAATATTTTCATTGTTAGTTTTAATAGACTATATTTCTTTTAATAGAAGTACATGTATTAGAATCACTTACAGTAAGTAAAATTATTTTTCCATATCAAGTATATGTATATTACGATTTTTAAAATTTTTATTTAAACATTATTTAAGAAAGATTTATGGCACTTACGGCAAAAATAAGTAATTCATTTCTCTGATTTAGTTAACTTTATTTATTTATTTATTTATTTTTTATAAATAAACTTAGTAGTATATAGTTTCACATGTATGTACAAAGGATATGTGTCATTCAATGGCCTACATCTTCTAGCTTTTCGTCATAATTTCATTTTTCAGTAGGTGTTTTATTGGATTCATTTAATTATCGGTAGTACTTTTTGAGAGGTTTTTAGGTTAGAATACGTTTTATTTAACTACGATTTTAAAATATGTTTAAGTTAGAATTCGTTTTGACGACAATTTTACAATGATTTTAAAATTTTAAAAGAGGAAAAAAGAACAACGCATACCAAGTATTATATATAGAAGAAAGTTAAAACGTAAATCGGCGTTCCTGAATTATTATGTCGGCTGATTAGATTGCACATGCGCAACTGACACCAATAATTGCGCCCACGGTACCGAAACAATGATTCTTCTCACTCAGAGATCCTCTGGCGGATGTTAGCAGCTATCCTTAACGCATGCGCTGCCGGAAATGCGGATTCGAAATTGGCTGATATTTAATGCATCTTGTTTTGATTTGAAAGACATCGCCCTGCAGATAGACAGGAGAAGAAAGATAATTTTAGTAAGCAGACGAGAAAGAAGATGAATTTACTGTCTATAAGATATTGCTTTTGCATTCAAATTCTTTAAAATTCGAAACAAAACATCCTATCAAATTAGTCTGTCGACTAAAGATCAAAGTTGATAAGCCGTAAAAAACAAATTGATCAATCTAATGATCAGAACTGGAATTATTTTTTTTTAGATTTCCAAAATTTTCTACTAAAAAGGGTGTCGGATAATGGAATTATATATATATATATATATATATATATATATATATATATATATATATATATATATATAATGTGGTGCAGTTCAATTTATATTACAATGAATCATCCATACAATGATTCATTGTAATATATATAGAGAGAGAGTAAGAGATACACGCAGACGCACACACACGCACATATATATATATATATATATATATATAAACACACGCACATATATATATAAATACACACACACACACGTATATATACATATATATATATATATATACATATAAATATATATACATATATATATATACATATACATATATATACACATATATATTAATTAATATCAAACACTTAAAATCTCATAAGTATTATTTTTTATTTTATGAGAGTTTAAAAAACTATCAATCTTTCAGACTCACAAACAAAATCACAAATATGAAGCAAATTACTCCATGTTAAAATCAAGAAATATTGCTATATTATTTACAGAGTGGGAAAAGAAAGAAAGACGCAAGTTTAAAGCAAATATAAAGGTGTGGTGAATTTAATCTCAATGACCTAGGATTTCATCCGCATATATATATATATATATATATATATATATATATATATATATATATATATATATCAAGACAAATGTAGAACTTATTTAACTGTTGCGTTTCGTCCTCTGAAGGACTTTAGCAAGACAAATGCAATGATTTGACTTTATAAGAAGTATTTACACGAAAGGTAAAATGTTAGTTTTCAAAATTTTTAATTTAAGAAACGCTCATAAATAATCACCAAGTAAGATAATAAGTCTTGGTAATTACAGAACTCATTTTATCAAGAACTTGGGTTAAAAGTTTGGTTATTATGACATCGAATCTATGTAGGGTACTGCCTTTTCCTCGTCGGGATAACCGATTTATGTATTTTTGGTAATTCGTAAAATGTGCGTCTTTTCGGGTGGTTTTTGATGGGTTTTAACGAGGAAATGTTTTCATTTTTTAACAATTTCTTGGTTTCCTTTTTATATTTTTGTTTCTTCTTTGCTTTCCTTTATTTTTATTAAGCTTGTGTTCGTTTATTATATCGTAAGTTTTGTCGTCATCGAAGAGGACTCTCATTTTTTTGATAAAATTGTCAATAATTGGATATTGAATAATTCTAGTGATCTTTTAAATATATTTAAAAAAACAAAATATATAACTCGTTTAGATATAAAATCGTTATACACAAATGTTCCTGTAAAGAAATGTCTAAATTGATTAAAATAAACTTAATGGAAACAAAAATAAAAATCCCTATTCTTACAAATGAAATTATAAAACTGTGCTATTTTTCATTAATTAATGTTTTTTTCACCTTCGATGACAATTCTTATAGACAAATATTTGGTTTACCGATGTGTATCTTCTCTTAGTTGCGTTTTGGTTTTATTTTTTTTTTTAGTAATGGAATTTCTGGAAGTTTTTTATTAAAAAATATTTTACCAAAAAATTCTTCTAATTTCAGATATAATGATGCTTCCCTCTTAATATATTCACAAAATATGATTTTAACTGATCTTGTCAACAAATTTAATAACGTCGAATCCATATTATATTTTACCTTTGAATTTGTGTCTAATAGCATTTTACCCGTCCTAGATATGCTGCATAGAAATAATAACCTCATTTTGAAATTTACAGAAAATTTACCAACAATAATAACCTTATCAATTGTTATTCCCCCATTCTAACAAGATTAAATCTGGAATAATTATAGGATTTTATTTAAGAGATCTAAGAATCTGCAGCCCACAATATTTACCTAAAGAAGAATTATACATAGAAAACACTGTCAAAAAACTTCAATATTTTTATGATTTCATTCACAATTCTAAGTGAAAGATATACAATATATACAACTGCAAAACAGATAAAAGCAATATTAACAACAATGAAAATTGACTCTAAAGAAACAGACAAATAATACTAGATATTAACAACGTAAACTCCACTATCCAAAACAATGTATCAAATCTTAACCACAAAATAATTACAACCCCATCCAAAACAAGAACAATAATAATTTTGACGTCTATATGACATAATCAGCCATGACTACACTACACAATACCATGGGAAAACCCGAAGAAATTAATAACAAAATATATCTAGCAACAAAAAAGGGATCTTATACAAAAAAAATTGTCATATGTATTGGTTATATATAAAAAACAAACTGTACCACAAATTTGATCTAAAGAATGCCATATTTATTAAAGAGAAAGTAACTAACATAGACTGAAAGTTTATGAGAGTGTTGCTATCGAATCTTACCAAAATGTCAGCCT